>PVJX010000399.1:22568-69757 GCA_004027295.1 Dolichotis patagonum | reverse complement strand
CTCCATAACAGTACATCACATCCTTTTAAATCACTCTTCAGGCTGGATGTGTAGCTCTGTGGTAGAGCGCTTGTCTCCTACGTGCAGTGGATTCGCTTCCCAGTACTGCAAGAAATAAATCAGTAGCTGCGGAGTGTTTTGTTCTACCTGTGTTTCATAATTTACTTACCTATGTCTGAATCTTTAGGCTGTTTCCAGTCTTTTTCTTTCTCTGTTACAGATAACTGTTATGTAAGTATTTTTGCTCACACCTCTGAAGGTACATGTCAGATTGTTTACTAAAGTTATTTACTAAGGATGAATGCCTAGAGATGAAATTCCTGGAACTGTGATTTTCTTTCTTACTTTCCTTCTTTCCAATATTGAGAATTGCACCCGGGGTCTTTGCACTAAGCTACATCACTAGCCCTTTTAATTTTCTTCATTATTTATTTATTTTTTGGGGGGAGCTACTGGGGATCAAACTCATGATCTCACACTTACCAGGCAAGCACTTGACCCACTGAGCTAAATCTTAGTCTTTTTTTTTTTCGTACGTACCAGGAATCGAACTCACAACCTCGAGCTTGCGAGGTAGGTGCTTATGCCGCTGAGCTAAATCCCCAGCTTTAGTTTTTTTGAGACACGGTTTTGCTATGCAGTTCAGGCTGCCATGATCTCACTTTGTAACCCAAGGTCGTCTTAAACTCTCAACCTTAGCCTCTCAGGTGCTGGGATTACGGCATGTGCCATCATACCAGGCTCCTTTTTTTGTTTGGTTGGTTGGATTTGCTTTGGTTTGGTTTGGTTTTTCTTTTTCTTTTTTTTTTTTTTTTTTTGGTACTGGGGATCGAACTCACATCCTCGAGCTTGCAAGGCAAGCACTTAAGCCACTGAGCTAAATCCCCAGCTTTTTTTTTTTTTTGCTTTTTTTTTTTGTTTGTTTGTTTTTTCTTTTGGTACCGGCGATGGAACTCATGACCTCACGCTTGCCAGGCAGGCGCTTAAGCCACTGAGCTAAATCCCCGGCCCGACCTTTTAGAGACAAGGTCTCACTAAGCAGTTCAAGCTGGTCTGGAACTTGTAACAGTCCTCCCGCCTCAGCCCCCTGAGTGCTGGGATTACAGGCATGTGCCGCCATGCCTGGCATCCTTTTATTTTTTATTTTGAGAGACAGCCTCACTAAATTGCCGAGGCAGGGCTCCAACTTGCCATCAGTCTCTTACCTTTCCAAAAGACTACAGTGGCTGGTAGACTTGCCCAGAGCCAAGTTTGAATTTCCACTCACTTTAATGATGAAATAACCATGACAGTCATAGCTGACAAGTGCTTGGTGTTCGCCATGCATTTAGAATCCGCCGAGTGTTTTACATGTCATTTCTTGGGTACTCTTCAAACCAGCTTCCTGGAATAGGTACTTTTATTTTTCCCAAGAAGCAACATCAAGGAGCAATGGCACCAGGGAACAGGCACAAGAAGCCAGTGGAAGCTTCAACCTCACTAGCCCCCTTTCCCGCGCCTTCCTCCTGCCCGCCTCATCCAAGGGCAGTGTCCAGGACAGGACGGGAGTGGCGGAGTGCGGGAGAGATGCTGGCCCAGGGACACCTGACTCAGCCTCCCCTCTCCCCGGGCTCAGCAGTCTGGGTGTGCACAGGGCCCTCCGTCGGCTCACACCTCGCAGCCTCCCCAGGGGTGAGTGAACCCCAGCGCCCGTTATCACAGCAGGGTTTTATGGGCCAATGAAACAATAGAGTGACTCTATGGTAGAGATAAGAAGGGCCTCAAGGCTAAGCTCTCTGGGCACCCCAACTTCCCCACTGGACTCTGGATCCTGCCTCAAACAGCACTGTTCTCCTGAAAGTAATACCAGAGCAGGGGTAGGAGTCCCTGTGGGACGAGGGCCTGGCACCTCCTACTCCCCTGTCCTGGGCCGGCCCGTACTGTGCATGGAGTCGGGAGCCTGGCGGGCTGCTCCTTCCTTCTTCCATTCCTGCTTCCGCCTCTTCCTCAGCCAAAATCGGAACCATTCATGGGGGTTGATTCTAAAGTGCCACACTTCCGAGGGCAGCTTATTGCACGATGTCACCCTAGTTCTGCTCTCACCTGGGGACCCGGTGGAGTGCTGCCTGAGTGTGGATCCCAGTTCTGCCACTCACTGACTTGGTGGCCTTAGGCAAGTTATTTATCCTTCTGTGTCTCCGTTTCCTCATCTGCAAAGTTGAGGCTGGACCAAGCTGAAAGGATGGTAGCAATGTTAAATGAACTCATTTCAGAAAGCCCTGTCCACAAAGGCTGGCGGAGTACATCAGGTGCGTGCTGGGCAGGCTGGCTGGGCTGGTCCCCAGCGGCCAGGGAAAAGCACCTCCCTCAGCTCGAAGTGTCAGATGCCCCAGGGCTTCGATTTTCTTTTCTTTTCTTTTCTTTTCTTTTCTTTCTTTCTTTCTTTCTTTTTTTTTTTTTTTTTTTTTTTTTTTTTTTTTTTTTTTTTTTTTTTTTTTTTTTTTTTTTTTGGTCTTTCTGAGACAGGGTCTCACTATGCAGTTCAGGCTGGCCTTGAGCTCACTTTGTAGCCCAGGCTGGTCTTGAACTTGCAACGATTCTCTCACCTCAGTCTTCAGAATGCTGGGATTACAGGCATGCTAGACTTCCTTTTTGTTCTCCTACCATCGTTCTCTTGCTGATCTCAGGTAGCCCAGAGCTCTAAATATCATCCAGTGTTGATGACTCCCAATTTTTTTGCTGTATTTCTCTATTCAGATCTCTCCTCTGCACGTGGTACACGGCAGTACTTCAGCTCATGAACTTAATTCTTCTCACGATTCTGGTATCAAACCAAGTTCGATAAGAACTGACTCAAGTATAGTGGTTAGGTTCAATGTTGACCTTATTATGGGAAAATTTGATTTGTTCTTGTCCAATTTGGTTTGCAACCAGAATCATACAAAGAATTAAGTGCATGAACCAAAGTACCACTATATTCAACTGCCAACCTAACAGGTCCAAAACTTTAGTCTGTCCAAAGCTCCTGTTCTGTCCTCAAGCCGGATCCTCCCCTGGACTTCTCTGTCCCAGCTGGGGGGGAGTGCTAGCCAGCAAGGTCTGTCATACAGCTGGGGTGTAGCTCAGTGGCAGAGCGCTTGCCTAGCATGGGAAGGTCTGAGTTCAATCTCCAGCATCACACAAACAAACAAAAACTGTCATACAACTGGAGTGTCCAAGTCCCGGGTTCACATCACTTATCATCCTCTGCTCCCAACTGGTCTATTGCATTGAGTTTTTCCCTGTTATGCCGATGAAGAAATGGATGCTCAGAAAGGAAACGCAGACGCCATGCCACTGAATGACACTTCCGGCCTCAGCCTATGGCACCTGCGCCCGCCCTGCCCCATTCACCCATCCTCTGAGCCTCACTTCCGTTCTCCCTGCCCGGGACGCTAACTGCAGCCAGAAGAGATGCCACAGTGGGTGGGGAGTACCATTTATCTTCCGGAATAGCCCAGTGGGCCTTCATCTCACCATCGGGTGCAGCCAACTCCCATTCCCTAGGCCACTGGTGTGAAACAAACTCCGCCTTCTTACCAACTCTCCCACACCACCCCTGCTGCCCAGTGCCTCCCAGCCCCAGCCAGCTCTCTGAAAAGTCCTGTGCGAACCCGCTGTGTAGATTGAGCACAGTTTACTCAGTCCCCAGCTGCTGGGCAAGATAGGTTGGGAAGACAAAAGAGCATTCGTAAATAAGAAATGCATGCCTGTAATCCCTGCACTCAGGAGGCTGAGGCAGGAGGATTGTTGAGAGACCAGCCTGGGCTACAAATTGTGCTCAAGGCCAGTCTGAACTACATAGCGAGACCCTGTCTCAAAAAGACAAAAAAAAAAAAAAGAAAAAAGAAAAAAAAAGAAAAGAAAGAAAGAAAGAAAACCCCACAGAATATGGGGAAACAAGCGAAAGCACTATTCAGGACCACATAGTATAGGAATTGTGCCATTCGAGGAGAGTGGCTAAGCTGAAGTTTCTTCCACTGGTTGTTCAGGGGGCCAATACACGAGGAAGGCACACTGACTGACTGTGTATCACTAGTCCAGAGAAAGATCAAAATTCCAAGTATGGTGCTAGCTGGAAATGGTGACATATGCTGTGATACCAGCATTTGGGAGGCTGAGGCAGCAGGATCACCACAAGTTCAAGGCCAGCCTGGGCTCCATAGTGAATTCCAGGCCAGCCTAGACTACATAGCAAGACCTTGTCTCAAAAAACCAGAAGCAAACACACAAAAACAAAACAAAATACAAGCCAGGGTTGGTGGCACATGCCTGTAATCCCAGCACTCGGGAGGCTGAGACAGGAGGATTGCTGTGAGTTCAAGACCAGTCTGGGCTAGAGTGAGTTTAAAGTCAGCCTGAACTGCATAGTGAAGCCCTGTCTCAAAAAACAAAACAAAAACAATTTTTTTTTTTTTTGCAGTACCAGGGATCAAACTCACAACCTCACACTTGCAAAGCAGGCGCTTATGCCGCTGAGCTAAATCCCTAGCCCTAAAACAAAACAAAATTTTTAAAAAGTACAGTACTGGAGGTACAGCTTAGTAGTGTAGTACAGGTATTCATAGCATGGGAAAAGCCCTGAATTTGACCACCAATACAACACACACACACACACACACACACACACACAACCACACACACACACATAAATCAAATTATGGTTTCCACTGAATTTTCATCACCTTGGCACTACTGTAAAGTAAAAAAATCATAAGTCAAACTATCATAAATCAGAGATTATCTATACTTAATAAATGTGACCTACTTAAAACCAGGTGTGGTATCTCATGTCTGTAATCTCAGCACTCAGGAGGCTGAGGCAGAAAAAGCACCATGAGTTTGAGGCCAACCTGGGCTACACAGTGGGTTCAAGGCTAATCTGAACTACATAGCAAGACTTTGCCTCAAAAAAATCAAAACCCCAAACTTGCCTACTTATAACAACAGCAGGCTGGGCATGATCGCATATGCCTGTAATCCTAGCACTCCGTAGGCTGAAGCAGAAGGGTCACCATGAGTTTGAGGCCAGCCTTGGCTACATAGTGAATTCAGTGTCAGCCTCAATTACACAGTGATACTCTGCCTCAAAAACAGTAATAAAGGAATCAGAAGCCAGGAATGGTGGCACATGCCTCTAATCTGGCACTTTAGGAGGCTAAAGCAGCAGGATCGCAGTTTGGGCCCATCCTGGATGGCCTAGGAAGACCCTGCTTCAAAATAAAAAATAAAATGGGCTGGGGATGTAGCTCAGTGGAGAGGCCCTGGGTTCAGTCCCTAGTACCAGAATAGAAAAGAAAATAGCAGGAAAGTCCAGTTGGCCGTTGAGTTAGGGACATTCACCCCTTCCCCAGGCAGTAACTGGACCTCCCTGGTGCCTGGTGCCAGAACACAGACGTTTCCACAAACATGAGAGCCCAAAGTGACTTCACAGCTCTGCCCACTCCACATCCACAGTCTGATTCAGCTTGTGAGGACCAGAAGGAGGAGGGGGAGCAGAGGGCAGTTCTAGAACCATCCAGGTAACCTCCAAAGTAGCTCATGACCTCAAAAAAAAAAAAAAAGTGCTTCAGGCCAAAGCAGATGCCAAAAGGTCTTCCCACTCTCTGGGCGATTACTCATGGGCCCCTCTCCTGCTGCGGTCCCTCTCCTGCTGCGGGCTTACGGTGATGAATTCCTATGGCAGCCACAGAAATCACTGCTAATGAATTTCTAATGAACTCATTTGGTGTTAATGCGTGTGTAATTCTGCAGGACACTCATTATAATTTGCCTTATTAAGCCTTTAGTTATTGGAACTAGTATTGCTCTAAGCTCATAAACGGGAGAAATGTAATTATGTGGAGCAGGCAGTTCAATGACAGGATCTTCTGACAAGGCTAAGGTGTGGCTGCCCCCGATGTTTTTGCTCTTTGGGGTGTGCTGCTCCACAGAGGTGAGTGGATTTCACTGGGTCTTCGACCTCAGGTGTGGTGGGGTCAGAGCTCTGTGTGTCCTATCTGCATGCCAGGACTCTGAGCCCTGTCTCCAAGGGGTCTCCTCCTCGTAAGCTGCTGGAGTCTGCATTTCACAGGGATGGGCTCCTTCCTTCACATCGCTGTTCCTGTCCCAGGTGGAAAGGCGACGTACCACACCTCAGGGTTCACAAATCGGTCAGTGATAGGATATCTCATCTGATCATCTGAGCACTGCAGGATGGTGATCGTCATTTCACTTGCCTGACAGATAAGGAGACTGAGGTTCACAGCAGTGAAGCAGCTGAACTGTCAAGGTCACAGGATGCTAGAGCTGAACAGCACCCAAGCCAGTCCGCTTTCCAGCGCACCTGTCCTGAGTTGCCTGCTATGCTTCTTGTGCCTGTGTGACAAACACTTCCACCCATATCCAACATTTCTTGAGGCTGCAGCCTTTTCTGAGACCTTCTACATGCCTTTGACTTGCCTTGAATGTTAGTCTGTTTTCTACTTCTATAACAAAATACCTGAGGCTGAGTAACTTAAAAGAAGTTTAGTTAGCTCAAGATTTTTTTTTTTTAATTTTTGGTACCAGGGATTGGACTCACATTTACCAGGCAAGTGCTCAAGCCACTAAGCTAAACGCCACAAAGGCCCTCTTAAATGTCCACCACACTGAGGACCCCACAGGAGCCCTTGGGGAGACGCAGCCATGCATGTGCCGTTTTGGCCGTGCACTCGTGGGTAAGAAGCAGTCGATTCTGGTTGCTACTGGTGTCTCAGGTAAGCAGAGGTCCGCATGCAAAATGCACACTGCTCATGTTCATAGAATTATTGGTCGAAATTCAGTGCACGCGTGGGAAGCGAAGCGCATGCTCCCGTGTGTGTGTGGCTGTAGGAAGCTGTGTGCTCTTCTCTGTGTGTCTTAGGGAGGTGTCACCGTGCACATGTGGGGTACGGCGCATGCTCCTTCCCAGAGGACAGCTACGGCTTCCTGTGCACGGCTCCGGATCTGCTTGTATACGGGTTTGTGGGCATGTGTGCGACAGGCTTTGTTTACAGAAAGGAGGTGTCAGTTGGATGCCTTAGGCTACAAGAGAAAAGAAAGAAGCTAGGTGGCACTTGCCTGTCATCCCAGCACTCTGGGAGGCTGAGGCCAGAGGACCAAAAGCCCAAGGAATTTAGTGATTTAGCAAGACCCTGTCTCAAAATTTAAAAAGTAATAAAATGAAAACCTGGGGACATAGCTCAGTGTGAAGGCCCTGAGTTCCGTCCCTAGTACCGAAAACAAAAAAGGAAAGAAAAACCTTAAATCATAAATAATTATCCTCGCACGTGACTGTGACTGAACTGCAGCTGGAAGGGGGACTGACTGTACGGATTAATTACGTCATTAAGAGTGCACCTTCCGTTCCTCCAGTCCTCTGTGGCTAGTAATACATCCTCTTCGCTTCCATTTCCTCAGTCGCACACTACAGAATCTAATGACAGAATGACTCTGCTTGTGGGGTGACTTTGCCAAAAGCTCCTCGCCAACTTCCGCCGTGTCTCATTGGCCAGAGACTGGTCACAACCCAAGCTAAACCACTGTCTCTCAAGGGGGACTGAGATCCAAAGTTGGCTTATACTTCTCAGCATTCTTTTTCTGGAGCTGGGAATAGAATCAGGTGTGTGTGTGGGGGGGTTGTTTGTTTTTGTTTTTTTGGTTCTCTGACTTTTGTTTTTCTGGGACAGGGTCTCTCTGTGTAGTTTAAACTGGCCCTGAGCTCCCATGTAGGCCAGGCCAGCCTCCGATTTGTGGTGGGATTAGAGGCAGGCATCACCAGGCTGGCTAGAATTAGCCTTTCAAAGCATCCTGGAATGTGGAGGGCTAAAGTTGAGCTGCAGAGTTCTGTCAGGAAGGAAGACAGACAGGCGGGAATGGCTGTTGGACAGGCGGCCACCAGTCCTGACCTCGAAGGAAGGTGTTCACTGGAACCAGGTCCAGCCACGCCCAGCTCCCAGCCCATATTGTTGAAGTTTTATTTACGTTGTTTCATTTCATTTCATTCAGAGACAAGTTCTCACTAAATCATTAAGTTGCCCAGGCTGGACTTGAATCTGTACTCCACTCGCCTTGGCCTCCCAGAATGCTGGAATTACAAGTATGTGCCACCACACTAAGCCTCAGCCCCAACTCACTCCACTCTCTTTTTTGAGACAGGGCCTTGCTAAATCACTAATTCACCCAAACGGGGTTTAAACTTACAATCCTCCTGCCTCAGCCTCTCCAGATGGTTGACCTTCTTTCATGGTAGGTGACTGGCTTCCAAGAGAAAGGAAACAACAAGCAACTAGTCTTCTTCAAGTCATGGATCAGAAAGCTAAGAACTTTTGTTTCTACCACAAAGAAAGGAAGAGAGACTGAATTTCCTTCCTGCTAGATGGAGCAGGATAAAAGGACTGGCTGGCAGCCATCTTGGAAGGTGTCCACTACGAGGGAGTGAGACTGAACAAAAAAGTGGGTATGTGTGACACACGTGTCCCCACATGGGTTTTATGTGCGCTGAATACGGCAGGTGTATGAAGATGTGTGTGAGGTACCTGTGTCCATTTAAAATACAGGCCTGGGGGGCGTGGGGGGAATGGCTACACACAAGGAAATGGTCAGGTGACTACTGGGCTGAGCTAGGGGTTCCCGTGGTGGGCAAACAGGGAGACGTTGGAGGGCTGACGCTCCGCAGCGGTGATTTCCTGGGAATGTCCCTGAGACAGACGTCAAGGCCTAGCTGAGGAGCCAGTCAGGACTGGGAACTTTTCCAGCTTGAGAGGTCGGAGTCCTGAGTCTCGAGTCCAGGGCCAGGCAGAAGACTCGACCGCTGATAGAACCTCAGCAAAACTGCTGTACCAGTGGCGGGGAAGAGATCTCCACTTTAAAAAAAAAAAAATTCCCGGAGAAACCCGGCCACCGCCCCTGCCCACCCAGGCCTGTGAGCTCCTGGGGCAGGGAGCAGAGCTCAAGGCTGCTGCGGCCCGGGCCTGCGAGGCCTCCTGGACAGGAAGCCTGAGCACTCGCTGGGCCTCTCTGACGTCACAGCTTGTCTCCCGGAAAGAAAAGAATAAGAGGTGAGTATGGTGGCAAACACCTGTAACCCCATCACTGGGGAAACTGAGGCAGCAGGATCACACGTTTGAGGCCAGACTAAGATATCCAGCAAGATCCCATCTCAAAACAAACTTTACAAAGAAAAGAAAATACAGTTGGGGGCAGAATGAGGACATGTGGGCACAGCACTCTCACGTCCCAGCTGCTGTGCGACCTCTGTGGCTCTTCACTCAGCTGCAAGGACTCTGTGTGTCTTTTAAAACAAAGAACACACTCGATGGTGGCGCACTCCCATAATCCCAGCACTTGGGAGGCTGAGGCAGGAGGATCTTTGCAGATTCAAGACCCAACCTGGGCTACAAAGTGAGCCCAAGGCCAGCCTGAACTGCAGGGTGAGACTATCTCAAAACAAAAACAAAAACAAAACAAAAACACATAGAAACCCTCCCCCCAAAGAAAAAAAGAACTAAAGATGGCCTAGACTAGCATGTGCCAGGCCCTGGGTTGAATCTCTAGCACTACAATAAAATAAAGAATAAAGAAGACTTTGGAGACAGAGTCTCACTTTAAACTCACTATGTAGCCCATGTTGGCTGTGAACACGCAGCAATCCTCCTGCCTCTGCCTGAGAAGTTCTCATTCTTTCCACGGCCTAATATTTTGTGCTATGAGTCTGCCATCAGGGAGTGTCCTCCTCGGAGGTGCCAGCCTATCTTTTCCCAGCAGGGTCTGAGGTGTCCGCCCTGTTTTTCACCCTGGGACTCCTGTTTGGTTTTTGTCTTGGAGACAGGGTCTTTCTGTGTATTCCAGACTGGCCTTGAACTATGTTAACAAAAGCTGGCCTTGGGGGTGCAAATTTAGCTCAGTGGCACAGCGCCTGCCAGAGTTCGATTCTCAATTCTCGTACCAAAGAAAAAAACGAAAGCGGGCTTTGAACTTGTGGCGATCCTCCTGCCTCAGCCTCCGAAGCGAGTGCTGGGACCACAGGGTTGCATCGCCACTCCAGCTCTGGGGCTCCTTCCAAAAGGAAACGAGATGTAGCCTTGCCAGGAGAAAGGTGGAATCATCCCAAGAGAAGTCCGGCGGGAAAACACAGACGCAACACCCGTGATAGGCCTGGGTCTGTGCTGAAGCGACTGTCCAGCCGAGGTGGCGTCCTCTGCTCACCAAAGCAGGAAAGGCTGGGCTGGGAGGTAGCAGGTGGCACTGGTGCAGCCCGAGCTCCGGGCGCCGGCAGGAGAGGAACCAAAAGTGGGTAGGTAAGGCCCTGTGGCCCGGGACGCGCGGGCTGAGCGCCCTCTGCTGGCCGGATAAGCATGCCAGGCCCAGAGGGATGGGGCACCCCGCCTCTTTGCAGCAGCTGGGGACCCACCTGTCCTGTCCTGTCCTGTCACCGCCCAGCATGAGAGGTAGAACTGAATCACTGATGTGTCTCTATTCAAACATACTTTCTCAGCGGGTGTGATGGTGCAGGCCTTGGGAGGCTGAGACAGAAGAATCTCGAGCAGGCCAGCCTGCACTTACACCCTTTCTCAAAACAAACCAACAGGAATACTGGAGGACGTGACGCACAGGTATGAGGAGGTCACCCTTAGGCTGGGTGGGCAGGGAATGTTGCTCTTTGTGTAGGAGCTCCGAGGGATCCAGGGCAAAGATGCAGCAGGGACAGAAGCTCAAGTGGGGACAGACAAGGAGGTCGGAGCTCCGAGGTGGACAAAAGAATAAGAGCCAGGGCCCAGCAGGCTCCAGGGCACCGTGACTGCAGACTGGCTGGGGCCGGGGTGTGGGCTGCACGCATAGGGCAGAGGCCGTTACCCGACTCTCCGAGGCTGGGCAGGACAAGCCTTGACTTGTGTTGTCCAAGCCTCACGCACCTGCTTGCTTCACGGGGGAGGCTGCCAGGGAAAGCGAGGCTGGAGCAGCGGGCACAGGGGCTCAGGGGGGCGGGCGGGGAGTCGGATCCCGATGGAGCCTAAGGCACGAGGCACGACGCACAGGACCTGCCAGGTCCCTCCTGCCCCGGGTCTCTAATCAGAAAGAACAAGGACCGGAAGTGAGAGGCCCTCAGGCCCAGAAATGTTGCTGTCTCCTCTGCTGCAACCCCTGCCCGCCCCTCTTCTCTGCCTTCCTACTCCTCCTCCTCCAACACGTGCGCGCACTCGCACACACTCACGAGGGCGCACGCGCGGCCTCCGGCCCAGTCAGGGCTGACTCAATCGCGGGAGGCGCAGTCCTTGTCCGGTGCTTGACGGGTCCGTCCTTCTGCAACCCCCCCTGCTGTTTTTCTCCCCAGACCCTTGGCTCTCAACAAGGGGAGATGTTGTCACCTGAGGCCAAAGCCAGGCCTGGTGGCCCCAGACTGTAATTCCAGCAATTTGGGAGGCTGAGGTCTACAAGCCTCACGCACCTGCTTGCTTCACGGGGGAGGCTGCCAGGGAAAGCGAGGCTGGAGCTGAGGGCACAGGGGCTCAGGGGGGCAGGCGGGGAGTCGGATCCCGATGGAGCCTAAGGCACGAGGCACTACAAGTTCAAGCCCAGCCTGGGCAATTTAGTGAGACCTTATCACAAAATAAAAAATAAGGCTTTGGGGGCCAGGAATGTAGTTCAGTGGCACAGCACCTGCCTGGCAAGCGTGAGGTCCTGAGTTTAATTCCCAGTATAAAATAAAATAAAATGGCTGTGGATGCCGCTCAGTGCAAAAGCCCTGAGTTTAATCCTCATACTGACAAAAGTGCTGCGGCCTTCAGCCTGCCCTGGCAGGGACTGTCCCCTTCCCTGAGGTCCTGATCAGCACAGGCCAGGCCTCAGGCCTAGCTGCACTATCTCTCACCATCTTCTCTCGAGGTGAGCAGCTCTATCCCACCCAAGGCCACACAGGAAGTGCTAGGCGAGGTGGGATTCACACCGTGAAAAGCCTTTGTGGTCACTGGCCTCTCTATGTGAGGGTTTCCACAGCATTTCCAGCATCTTGTAGTGGAACACACTGTTGCGAGTGACATCTTACTGTGAAGTCTGACCTGTGTTTTGTTTTGAGACAGGGTCTCACTATGCAGTTCAGGCTGACCTTGAGCTCACTTTGTAGCCCAAACTGGTCTCAGACTTGCATGGATCCTCCTGCCTCAGCCTCCCAAGTGCTGGTACCATACGCCACCACATCCAGCTTGTCTGACCTCTGAAAGAGAAAGTCCAGCTACCTAGGCCGAGTGGTGTGGGAGGGCAAGCCAGCCTCACCCCTCCCCTGTCCTCCAGGCCAGGGCCACGGAAGGGCACAGGTTGCGTACTGCAAAACTCTCAAAATGCCATGCCCCTGGGCCACCTGTGTTAGGACGGGTACGGCTGCACTGCAGAAGCAGGGCTGGCAAGCAGGTTTTGTCACGGGTGTGAACACGTTGCTCGGCAAAGTGCCAGGGTGAATGGGAGCGCTGAGGAGCAGGCCGGGCCGGTATCTGCCTTCCCCAGACACCCAGGAAATGGAATGTGGCCGGAGATGTCTTGCTCCTCCGGTTCTTGTGACTCAGTAGGGGCTGGAAAAGGAAGCTGTCAACCCCTCCTTGTTAGTAAAAAGAAAAACAAAAAGCAAACCAGACCAGCTGCTCAGGAAGGACCCCACCAGCCCAGAGCCCCTCCCCGCATCTTGCCAGGTTTCTGAGGGTCCCCTGTGCTGGGGCAGAGACAGCCTGAGGCCTGTCCTCTTCTTACCCCCGTGGGGATCACAGGGGTCCTGGGGGAGTACTTGGGGAGGGGGAAGCTGCCCTGCAGCTCAGGAGTCCCCCGTGACAGCAGGGCTGCCCTTCACCGTGTCCTCCCAAAGCTGCCCCGCAGCCAGTGCCCCAGCGCACCCCGAGTCATCCTGGATTTTGGGCCCTCCTTGCCCTGTGGCTGACGGCAGTGCTGGGTACTCCCTTCCCACGGGGAGCGGCCCGAGCTCCCTGCCTGGAGATGCAGGCTGCAGGCCTCCCTGGAGGGAGGGCGCCCTCCGCCCTCCAGGAAGAGAGGCCAGGCCCAGTGGGTGCCCTTTGTTCCTCCTGCAGTGAGCGCCATGCCGGGCCCAATCAAGGACAAATGTCAAATGAAAGGGAAAGGGCTGGGTGTGGTGGCACCGCCTGTGATCCCAGCACTGCCCAGGCTGAGAGGCTGGGCTAAATGTATAGTTCAAGGCCCAGCCTGGGCTAGGGAGCCAGCAGCTGCCTCAAAAATCCAGACAGGAAGCTAGGTTGGTAGAGCACGGCTGTAATCCCAGCACTCGGGAGGCTGAGGCAGGAGGATTGCCACCGGTTCCAGGCCAGCCTGGGCTGCATAGTGAGCTCAAGGCCAGCCTGAATTACATAGTGAGACTGTCTCACTGCCCATCCTCTCCCTTCCCACAAAATCCTAAAGAGGAAAAGAGTCAGTTTGGGCCTTGGCACTAGATCCCTAGAGGAGCCAGAAGTCAGGGGTAAACACCACAGGAAAGGACTGTGACCATGCAGAGGGCTCTGTTCCCTCCCTGGGTCCCGACCTCAGTAAGATGGCCCTGTACCTTCCCAGGAGCCCCTCTGCTCACAAGGTGAGATTAGGGTCCCTGCAGGGTAGGACGGCCAGGGACCCCTGCGCTCCCCATTCAGGCAGCTAATGCGCCCTGGGCCCCTACTGCACTTCTGACAGGCCAGTGGCCAGTCCCTGTCCCTGCTGCCCGGGGATGCCTGTCCCGGGGTGGCCCACCACCTGGCAGAGCACTGGATCCAGGGTCCAGAGGGGCCTGGAGAGCCCTCTTGGAGGATGTGGACAATGGGCTTGAAGACAGTAAAGCCTGAGGCCTCGTGAGCACGGTGGAGGGAAGCGGGGAGTTCTTTTCCTTCTTTCTTCATTCTCTGTCTTCCTGCCCACTGTCCTTTTCTTTCCATGGAGTCTCTAAGTTACCCAAGCTGGCCTTAAACTCACACTCCTCCTGCCTCAGCCTCTGAGGATCTGAGATCACAAGCACTTGGTGCAGGAAACTGCTTATAGATTTGAGAGCCTTGCTGTCCTCAGCTCCGCTACCCTGTAAGCCCAGGCTGTCCCTCATCAGAGCCTGGACAGACACACAGGGCCACTCCCCAGTGCAGGCAGCCTGGGCACCCTCCGTCATGCTGTCCCCGGGCTCTTTCACAGGGGAGGTGCCCTAGGCCCTGGGCCCATTTCAAATCCACGTTCAAATCCAGGTCTCCTTTCCTGCGGCCCAAAGCTTCGAACTCTGTGCAGCCTCCCCGACCCGTGTGATTCACCGCTGCCTGTCCCTGCCCAAGGGTGCAACATCTGGCCCTTGAGAACCTGGAAAGCTGTTCCGGTACCGTCACCTGGCGACACACAGGTGCCTCCGCCAACCTCCCTGCTGTGACACCATCTACCCAGAGGCTCAGTGAGGCCCTTGGCCCACCATGAGGGGAACCAGGGGCCAGCACCCCCGGGGGCAGCACCCTGGGGGCCCAGTGCTGCTGCTGAGTGTGGCCCAAGCTCCCCAGAGTGCTTAGCTCATCGGAAGCCCGGGAGCGGTCACTGCACAGTAGCCAGCCAAGCCTGGGCCTGGGGAGAGAGCCAGGAAGGGAGCTCCCTGCTGCAACGGAGGAGATGCAGAGACCGTGTGGACAGAACCTATGGGACAGGAATGACTGCTAGAAACCGCCAAACCGGATGTGGGGTGAGAGGTGGTGTCCCCGTGGCCAGGCTCTGCAGGAAAACCCTCCGGAAGAGCAAGGGGTCAGGTGAGGATGGGAACACACACTCAGGGGAGTTATAGGAACAGAAAGAAGCCACCGAGGCTAGGCAAGAAGTGTGAGGGTGTCAGGAGGTGCAGGGTAAAAAACGGGCAAGAAGCCCAGGGTAGTGGTGCATATCTGTAATCCCAGAACTTGGGAGGCTGAGGCAGGAGGATCGCTGTGAGTTCAAGGCCAGCCTGGACTACATAGTGAGTTCAAGGCCAGCCTGTACAGGAAAAAAAGAAAAAAAAAGGCAAAGGTAGCCTGAAAGTTTTATATTTTAATCTAAGGTTTTAGATTTTATTTCAAAGCAATTAAGAACATTTCTAAGACTCTCAGCTACTCCAGAAGCTGAGGCAGAAGGATTGCAAATTTAAGGCTTAGCAAGACTCTGTCAAAATAAAATAAAAAGAGTGGGGATACAGCTCAGGGTAGGGATGGGGCAGGGTACTGTAGAACAGGGAAGACATTGGGTGGAGGCCTCACTGAGCTTTATTAAAAATGAATAAGGCACTTTTGACCCCTGCAGCCAGACTCCAGTAATTAGAAGGGCAAAGGCAGCCGGACTCTGAGAAATTAGAAAGACAAAGGGAACTAAAGAAATCAGGAAGGCAAAGTCAGAGGACTCAGAACCAGGAAGTTCCCAGGTAGTGCAATTAGCATAGGAATTGCACACTTTCCCCCTACTTTCCTCTTTTCACCTAAACTAGCAGGCCCCACCCGTAATTTTCCCCTCCATCAAAGGACAGGGAAAGGTTACAGGGCTGAAAGAAATCCAAGGTTAGGATGAAAGTGCTGGAATTACAGGTGTGTACCACCACACTTGGCCTTGATTTGCACTTTTAAAAGCACTTGGGAGGCTGAGGCAGGAGAATCACTGTGAGTTGGAGACCACAGCCTGGGCTACAAAGTGAGCTCAAGGTCAGCCTGAACTGCATAGCAACACCCAGGCTCAAAAAGATAAGTGAATAATAAAAGATCAGGACAGGGCTGGGTATGGTAGCACACACCTGTAATCTCAGTACTCTGGAAAGCTGAGGCCGGGGTGCAGCAAATTCAACCCCAGCCTGAACTATTCAGCAACTTAGCAAGACCTTTTCTCAGTACAAAAAATAAAAGGGTTATCGGGCTGGGGACTTAGCTCAGCAGCAAAAGCACCTGCCTGGCAAGCATGAGGTCGCGAGTTCAATCCCCAGTATTGGGAAAAAAATAAATAAATAAAAAGGGTTAAGCATATAGCTTACTCAAAGACCCTGGGCTCAATTTTTAGTGGTACAACAAAAACACAAACTGGAACAGCTCCCAAACAAAGGGCGTTCCGATTTCCCCTTCCTCTGTAAGGAATGGACTCCCCACGTGGTTCCAAGTCTGAAGAAAAACAGCCTGTCACTGTCAGCCAGACGGGTGAAGGGAGAAAGGTAGCCCCGCAGGGCTGCTAGGGTCAGGACCCGCTCAACTGGTTACTCTGAGGTTCTCAGCGGAAAGGGCCGGATTCAGCTGAGGGTCAGGCCTACATTTGACTCCTTAGCAAATCTCTTTAGGCTTCCCTTGTGTAAAGGAGAACAAAATGATAGGGGAACACAGAAGGTGTTAATCCACCAGCCCAGCCTGAGCAATTTACTGACTCAGCTTTACCCTGTCTCAAGACATTAAAAAAAGCATTGGAGATACTAGCTCAGTGCAAAGGCCCTGGGTTCAATCCCCAGCACTACCTTCCCCCTCAAAAAAAAAAAAACAGCCATGTATAGTGCATGCCTGTAATACCAGGATGCAGGAGGCTGAGACAGGAGGATCACAGTGAGTTCAAGGTCAGCCTGGGCTACAGAATGAGTTCAAGGCCAGCCTAAACTTTGTAGTAAGACTTTGTTTCAAAGAAAAACAAAATAAGAAATTCACCAAAGAGCTTACAGAACAATACTATTCTTTTTAAGGCCACAGAGCTGGATGGAGTAAGCAATTCAGAGTTCATTCAGATAGGTGCCAGGGATATAGTTCAGTGGCATAGACGGCTGCCTGGCAAGCATAAAGCCCTGAGTTCGATTCCTGATACCGAAAAACCCACTAAACTTCCCCTTGTTTCCAACACACATATGCCATGTGATTGTCACTTTGGGAAACAATTCTGGAAGTCTTCTCTTATTTTTTTTTTTTCCTTTACGCTGTAATGGCTGCCTCAATGGCCTGAATTGATTTAAAATGTTTACCTTTTACGGAGATTTTGAAGAAGAGCCAGAAGTCTCCACACTGCCGGATCCAGCAAATGGGTGGATGAGAACACAGCGTCACACTTCACAGGCCTGCTTGCCTGGTGGATGGCAGGAGGCAGCGATGTTCACCGAGTTTCTGGTGGTTTTTTTTTTTTTTTTTTTTTTTTTTTGTCAGTAACGGGGATCGATCTCACGACTGCGTACTTACAAGGCAGGTGCTTATACCGAGGAGCTAAATCCCCAGGCCTGCGTTTCTGTTTTTTGTTGTGTGTGTTTGAGTCAGACTTCCGAGTTGGGATTACAGGCACGCACCACCTCGCCCAGCCATTCACTGTATTTTTGATCAGTGTGGTAGATTAACTAACGGTCACCAGCTGAACTGAGTCAGCGTGGTGCTGGGTGCGGAAGGCCCACTTGAGGATCGTCGCCAACCACATAAAAAGGAGAACTGGAGGGGAGGCTGTGCTGCTGAGTCTCCCAGAGAAGCTTGTCATGCTGGTTTTTGGTAT
Source organism: Dolichotis patagonum (assembly GCA_004027295.1). Classification (NCBI taxonomy): domain Eukaryota; kingdom Metazoa; phylum Chordata; class Mammalia; order Rodentia; family Caviidae; genus Dolichotis; species Dolichotis patagonum. Next base: position 52,270 of record PVJX010000399.1, on the reverse strand, counting down.
TAACTCAGTTGTTCTATCCTCTGAGGAGCTCAGGTCCCTGCAGTCAGTCACTGAGGATGGCTGCGGTTCTCTTTGAGCAAGCTCTGGTCCTTACCTTGAGCATCGCTTCCCAGCTCCAGTGCAGATCCCTCAGCCTGCTGGAACAGGTCCTTCGTTCCACTGGCGAAGACTTTCTAGCTTCCACCGGCGAAGACTTTCTAGCTTCCACCACTGGCCTTTGGGCCTTCCCAGGGCAGATTGCTGATAAGAGATTTACATGGGAGACAGCTGTGGGTTCTAGACCTCCAGCTGGACTCGTGGAGGTCATTGCTGTGGGATCCAGGGCCTCAGCCGGATTCTTTGGGTCTCTAGTGTGTGTGGACAGCTCTCTTGCACGCTTTTGCATTTGCTGCCTTGAGTACTGTATTAAGGATTTTCCCTCGCAAACCCTGACTACAACACACTTCCTAAAGACAGTCACAAAAGACGTATAGAATTGCTTCAGAAAGTGGCAAGAATGCTGGGTGTGGTGACACATGCCTGTAAGTCTAGCACTCTAGGAGGCTGAGGCAGGAGGAACACAAACCCACAGCAGAGCCTGGGGGATTTACTCGCTCTCTTAAAACAAACAAAACAGGGGCCAGGGATTTAGCTCAGTGGCTTAAGTGCCTACCTGGCAAACGCAAGGTCGTGAGTTCGATCCCCAGTACCAAAAACAAACAAACAAACAAAACTGTGTGGGGCTGGGAGAGTAGGGATACAACGAAGTGAGAAGGTGTTGGATTCAATCCCAAGTGCATCAAGAAAATGATAACACAAACTTCATTGCCATCAACCAGTCTCCTGGGGACACAGGCATAGTCAATGCACATCCTCCCACCCTTTGGTTGTTTGAAACTGGGTCTTGCTAGGTAGCCCAGGGTGGCCTTAAACTGGCGATCTTCCTGCCTCAGTCTCCCAAGTGCTGGGATTACCTGTGTGGGCCACCTTGCTTGGCTTCAGGCTCATTCATTTGCAGTTTAGCCGCTTTTGCAACAATGGCAGGGCTGAGCAGCCCAGGACATTTACTCTGCTGTAAACCAGAGCTATCAGTGACACCTCTCTGGGAGGAGGAGGAGGAGGAGGAGGAGGCCAGCTGGATAAACCCCACTGCAGATAACCCAGGTCCACATTGTGGGGGAGGGATGAGTTTCAAATACAGAAAAGGCAGGCTCTGCAGGGACCACGCCGAGCAGAGCAGGAAGGACCTTGGAGAACTCAAGGCCAGCCCTTGTGTGTGCTTCAGTGGGAAAAGCTAAGCCTGGGATGGGCGCACCCTGCCTGCAGCAGACAGCCAGGTCTGGGTTCTCAGTTCCTCTTGGTGGCTGATGGGGCCACCCGAGGGCCCTCTTTCGTGCAGCTTGGACTTCTCCCCAGGGAAAAGGGGAGGCCTCTGCAGCTTGGCCTCTCCCGCTTTCCACCTGGCACTGTACCCAGCTCTGCTGTAGGAGCACCTCCCACTATCCCCCCCACGCTGGTCCAGGGCCGACCACACTCAGCCAGCCAGGTACCTTTTCTCAGAAGAAACTCCCAGTTTCTTAGGGCTCTGAAGCAGCATCTGATCACTTGTGCTGGGGAAACTTGAGCTTCTTTCTGGCTGATAAGGAGGAGCAGCTGGCAGGCAGCTCCGGGGTGGTCCATGGTATCCCCACTTCACCGCCACTCCCTCTTCTCCTGGGTGAACAGGGAACTCAGAAGACCCCTTTCAGCCTTGGGAAACAATGAAAGGAATTTTTTTGTTGTTGTTGTTGTTTATTTGTTTTGTCTTTTTGAGACAGAGTCTTGCTATGCAGTTCAGGCTGACTTTGAGCTCACTTTGTAGCCCAGACTGTTCTCAAACTTGCAAGGATCCTCCTGCCTCAGCCTCCCAAGTGCTGGGATTACAGGTGCTTGCCATCTCCCAGATCTAAACAAACCTCCCAGCCCCCTAAATCTCTAAGTGTACACAGAAATGAAAAGTGACTTTCCTTGGGGAGCTCAAAAAGGGACACAGGGTCGTTATCCAGCACTGTCATGTGTCAGGGCAGGGAGAGGGAGGGAATGTCCAGGCACCAGGAATGGGAGGACCCGGCAGTTCTGCAACCTAGAACCAGAGCCTCCGAGGGCACGTTGGAAGAGTGGTAGGAGAAGGGGGAGTCTTGGGTCGGATCAAGAGATATACGGGGTTCCGGGTCAGAGAACTGCTGGGTCCTGCCCTTCCTGGTGCCTGCATTATAGACAGCTAAGTGAGGTAGAAACGTAGTGGGCAGTCAGACAGGGCTGGGCCTTTGAGGGAGTCAGTGCGGGGACCAGCATCCATCAGGACGGTGGCTGGAGGTGCATCTGAAGATGATGGTTTCCTCAGGGATGAGAGGAAGGCTGGGATTACTGATTTCGTCCTTCCGAGATTTCCCACGCTCATTGGGGTGGGCCATCCTCACCCACCTACGAAGACTAGGCACAAGATTAAGACTGCTAAAATTAAAGACAAGGCCAAGACTATAGATTATTGGTCAAGGGTAATGATGCCACTTATGTACTCTTGCTCCCATTGGATCGATATTACCTAAGCAACTATACTTACAATTGTATTGGTTGATCATAATTTTGATCCACATTGTACCCACTCAGATTTTGCTCTATAAAACTGTGTTTGATGCAGGTGTGGTGGCACATGCCTGTAACCCCAGCACTCGGAAGGGTGAGGCAAAAGGATCCTTTTGAGTTCGAGACCAGCCTGAGCTACAAAGTCAGCTCAAGGCCGGCTTGAACTGCGTAGCAAGACCCTGTCTCAAAAAGACAAAAATCAAAACAAAACAAAAAATATAAAACTGCCTTTGGGAGGTGGGCTCCTTGGCCACCCACTGGGGACCCCTCCTGTCTCTCAGGAGCTATTCCTAGTCTCCATTCCTTTCTTCCAATAAATTTGCCAACTCCTAACCTCCGTTGTTTCTTAGAGTTCATTCTCCGACTTCAGGGGAACAGGCATTGGTGTATGTGCCATCCAGCACTTTCCTGTACCATCTGGACACTGGCTCCCCTCCCTGCTGCGCCACACGCCAGGCTGCCTCAGCACCCTGTGTCCCTTCCCAGCTTCCCACAGGAAGTGGCTTTTGGTTTCCTCCTATGCGACAGACGTGGGTCTGGGAGGCCTGGTGTCTATCGGGCTTGGAGAGCACCTCCCCGCCATCTCTTCCCCCAGGCCTAACTTGCTGTGGACCTATTACTCCCCTCACCTCTCCTCCTGGCTTTGAGGAGGAGGCCCTGCGGTCAGAAGTGTCTCGCCTTTACCCCTGGTCCCCACCCCAGCCTCTGCCTGGAGGAGCCCAGGACACAGGGCCACCCTGCCCCAACCCCTGTGACTCCGCCCAGCCTGCCTGGGCCACTTACCCCAGGGCTGCATCCTTACCTCTCATCCCAGCCTGGGCCCCTTCTGAAGCCCCAAGGACAGGGGCAGGGATTTGTCTCCCTGGCTTCCTCTTGCAGACAGGCGCTCCCTATGCAGCCCAGGCAGGCCTCGAACCCGCCTCAGCCTCCGGCCGGGATTAGCCAGGGATTAGCCAGCTGCCTGGCTTGCTTTCCTTCCACATGCCCTCAGGCGCACATCCTCTCCCCGGCTCTCTCCTCTTCCCTGCAGCTCGGCTTCTGTCTTGAGCGGGCCCAACCCCCACCTGTTCCCGTCCAGACTCCCCACTGGCGCGTCTAGCGTGTTTTACCTGCACTGGCTTGGAATGCCGTCCTAAAGTTTTTGTTCGCCCACACGAGTGGCCTTGTTTTCCTCGCACCGCCCTGGCTGCCCGCTGCTCCGAGTCTTGGCAGATGCGTCCTCACTGCGCTGGAAACGCAGCGCGCCGCCCTGGTAGAGCCGAGCCCTTCCAGAGCCGCAGCTGCTCACAGGGGCGAGGGCTGGGAGCTCGGGCGGCATCCTGGGCTGCCTTGGTTCAGCAGTCCTGCCATGGTGGAAGCCCAGGTTCTCCTGCCCAACACCTGGTGAGACCTCTGCACAAGAGCCTCTGTAATTCTAGCACTCAGGAGGCTGAGGCAGGAAGATCTCAAGTTGGAGACCAGCTTGGGCTACTGAAAAGTTCTTGCCCTAGTATAAGTTACTGTACAGTTACAGTGCTGGTCTAACATGGCAGAAGGCCAAAGTGGACGGCTTCCTTCTTCCTCAGCCCTAATTGCAACTCCCCTTCCTGTTTGCTCACAAAGAGAATTCTGATCAGCTCAATCAGTTCCTCACACCTCATCAATATCACCCCACGTGCCACTTCCAATCAGAGGTCACATAACTCTCTGCTTCTCTGTATCTGGTTGAAGGAGACAGCCCAGGTGCCATGGGTTGTGTGCTCCTTTCCACGTCCTCAATAAACTTGTTCTTTTCTTTTTTGTACTTTTCCCTTCTGTGTTGCACCAGAAAACTTTAAGGGCTACCTAGTGAATTGGAGGCATTTATATGACTCTAGTTCTATGTACGCGATATGAAGTATGCAATGTATATGTTACATAGTGAGACACTGTCTCAAACCATAAAATACAAAGGGCTTGCTGGGCATGGTAATGTCAGCACTCGGGAGGCTGAGGCCAGCCTGGCCTACGTGGCATGACCTGTCTCAAAAAACCAAGAGACAGAGACTAGTTATGCAGCTCAGTGTGAGGCCCGAGTTCAAACCCGGTACTGCAAACAAAACAAACAGCAAAAACCAAGATGGAGAGAGGAGACCTCTGCACCTGCTAAGCATGCCAGTGGGTCCCAGGCGGACTGACAGAGTGCACAATCCAGGGATTTTCTCTCAGCTCTCTGACTATACCACTTCTTTTCTTCCTGACCCGGCCATGAAACATTCCCCAGGTCTGGAATAGTCTTCCCTCTCCTCTCTTTGACCTGAGTTTGTTTATGTCTTGGTCCATTCATCCAGTCACCATTCAGCTCACACCTGCGCCGAATTTACCTTCTGCCAGTCACTGCCAGGCTTGAGATCTGGGAGTGAACAATTTGCATCTGCTTCCTGCGAACTCAGGAGTTTTATGGTAGAGACGCTCAATTAAACAGTTTCACTTAAAACATTTAAAACTTTCACTTAAAACTCTGGGAGGCACCTGCCTGGCGAGCACAAGGTCCTGTACCAAAAACAAAAAGCCTCAGGGAAGCTGACACAGGAGGATCACAAGCCCTGGGCAACTTAAACATTAGAGGCCGGTAATCCAGCTTAATAAGAGGCTGAGGCAGGAGCATCATTGCAAGTTCAAGACCAGCCTGGGCTGCAAAATGAGCTCCAGACCAGCCTGAACTGCACAGTGAGACCCTTCTTAAAAAAAAAAAAGTGGGGGGACAGGAAAAAGGACCGAGACAGAGGTGGCCAAGAGAACATTCCTGAAAGAGGGAACACATAGTGTGAGCACACTCGGGAGACAGAGGGAAATGGCGCCCTAGGGGAGAGGTGGCTGAGCTGAGGGGAAGCAGGCAAGGGAGGCAGAGGTGAGCACTGGTCCCTTCCCCCAAGTTCAGGCAGGTCCTTCCCCATCTCAGTTGCTGTCACAGATGGCTGTTGTCTATTCCTTCTCTTCTCCCCACATGCAGGCCACCAGCTCTGAGCTCGGTACCCCGTTCTCAAGCCACTGCCATTCAGATCCCAATCACTCATCTCTGCAGTGGGCTGAGCATCAGTACCGGGGCTCCAACCACCTCGTGACTCAGAGGAAAAACCCAGGCCTCACTCAGGGCGCAGCGCCTGCCTGGTGACGCTGTAAGTTCGATCCCTGGTACCAAAAAAAACCCCAAAACCAGGAATCGTCCATGGTTGCAGCTGTCTTGGCTTCTATTTCTCTGTTCCTGGACACCCAGAAAAAACCCCTGGGCTTTTCCTCCCCAGACATCCTGGTTGGCCTCCAAGCCACTCGGGGGTTCAGGAAATGCTACAGGAAAATACAGTGTGTGCTGTGGGGCTGGGGCCGCTCAGCAGCAGAGCAGATGCGTAGCATGCGTGAGACCCTGGGTTCAATCCCCGCAACGCAAAAAAACCCAAAAAACAAAACCTCACAAAGCCCCAAAAACAAGCAATAAACAAAAAACTACACTTTGTCACACAGATTCTCGGAACTGAGAATACTTAGAGACAGTAAATGTAGACAGAGGCTCTCTCTGGGTTCCCTAATCTGGCTAAAAATAACATCTTTCAAATACCAATATTAATACATACTAGTGACATATTAACATGTATGTAACATAAAATAGAAACATAAATATTAAATAAGATTAAGCTGAGTGTGATGGTACATGTTTATAATCCCAGCATTCTGCAAGGCTGGGACAAGAGGATCACAAATGGAGCTCAGACCCTTTCTAAAAAAAAATTTTTTTTTTTGGCGGTACCGGGGATTGAACTCATGACCTCGCACTTGCCAGGCAGGCGCTTATGCCGCTGAGCTAAATGCCCAGGTAAAAATGTTTTAAAAATACACAAGAAGCTGAGAATATAGCTCCAGTGAAAAGGCCCTGGGTTCCATAAGATCCTCCAAAGGAATGCTTTTAAGGGGCCCAGATCATTGCTGATTTCTTTCTCCCAGGCAGGAACTAAAGCAGAATTTAGTGATTGGTAAGTCACAGTGGAACTCATAGACAGTGTGTGTGGAACATTGGAGTCATGGCAGCCTATGTTGGAAGGGGATTTTTTTTGGCTTATATTTTTTATGTCTAGGGAGGAAAAATTTTGCTACTACTCTCTACGGTTAGTGATTAGGGGCTGTAAATTAAGCTGAAGAAAGATAGATTAGCAAGAGAAAAGAGAATCATGTGCCCACAGAAATTTACAGAAGTACATAACTCAAGAAAGTGGTTAGAGCTGGGTGTGGTTATGCAAATGTCTGTAATCCCAGCACTCCAGAGGCTGAGGCAGGAGGATTGCTGCCAGTTCCAGACCAGCCTAGGCTACAAACTGAGTTCAAGGCCAGCCTAAACTACATAATAAGTCCTTGTCTCAAAAAGACCAAACAAACAAACAAACAAAGATAATTGGATCTGGGAGAACAGATGAGAGATAAGATAATTTCGAGATCAGCCTGTCTAGGTGCTAGTGACTTCTGGTGCGGGGTTTGGGACACTTTCCCTGGATGCTCCTGGGGGAGATTCAAGAAGTTAAACTTCTTTTGGGAGGCTCTGCCTTAGGTGATCCCGGAAGTGACTTCTACTTAGGATAATTTGCACGCTACTGCAGTGTACTTGGAATCCCTTCACTGAAAAGTCCAAGGATAAACTGGTGCTTTAGTTCACGCAGAATATAAGGGGTTCAATCTCTTTCATCAAGCTTGTTTCAGAGAAGCTCATTGCTTTTGCGGTACTGGGGATTGAACCCAGAGCCTTCCCACTCTGCTACATCCCCAGCCCTTTATTTTTTATTTTGAGACAGGGTCTAAGTCACTAAATTGCCCAGACTGGCTTTAACCTTGATCCTCCTGCCTCAGCCTCCCAGAGTGCTGGGATTCTAGGTGTGTACTACCACGCACGACTCCTCGCTCTTACACACAGGTTAACTGATCCTTCTGTCGCCCTCAGTCTCATTCCTGTGCTGTCTCTCTCCAGGATGGCTTCTTTCTCCAATCTCCTCTCCAGTCAGCCAGATGGCCTTGGGCTCCTCCAGATACGCATCGAGCCAATTTGACTTTTCCCAAGTTCCGAAAACATTCCTAGATTTGAGTCTCCAGGATGCAGCAGGTGAGGAAATGGGTTGATGAGCCCCGCCTTGCCCGCAGGCCTGTCCTGGAGCCGAAGGACTCCAGGTCCAAGTTAAGGGCAGAGTCCCCTGGACTCCCAGACAGCAGTGGAAGATGGCAGCTTCCCGAGGAAGGAGCAGAGTGGGTGCTGGGCCGGGAGCAGCCACAGATGTCCTTCCTGGGGGACAGTCCGCAGGCACGGATGGCAGTGTCAGATGGTAGGAGCTGAGAGGTCCCCTCAGAGCGGGCTCAGGCAGCCCTGTGTGTAGCAGCTGCCTCCCGCGCACCCCATGTGATCCCTGACTTCCAGGCACCCCAGGAAGCCCTGAGCAATCACTGGCAGATGCCCAGGTCTTGGGTAGCCTTGGCGACCTGAGGAAGGTCTGCTGGGGTCCCCTCCCTCCTGAGCTCCTCGACAGGAGGACTCTGGGTCACAGCTGCCCACCAGGCGCCTTGCGCAGGCTCCCCTCTGCCAGCTCCGGGGCTGGCCATCTGCCAGGCTGGCTGTCTCGACCTCCCACTCAGGGACAAGGCACAAGGATACCCTGGGCCCAGCCTGCTCCGGAGGAGAATGCTGAGCCGCCCAGGCCTGGGAGCCAGGAATGCGCCTCCAGCCACACCAGCCTGCTGGGAACTCCCCGAGCCTGGGGCCCTGGCATTGCCTGGAAAGCCCTGGCCTCCCTCTCCCTTGCTCTGTGAGGGGCTGTTCCCAGGGGGTCCTGCCAGCCCTAGTCTCTCCCCCTCCATTCTCATTTCTCCCTCAGCAGAAAGCACCAACAGAGAAGCAGCCTTGGAACCCCCAAGCCCAGAGCGTGCACACCGGCGGCTCCAGGCCCAGAACGTTCTGTGCTGGCCCTCAAGTGTTTAAGGAAGAATTTCGAGCCAACCCAAAAATTCACATGTTCCACTTCTCCAGGGACCACTGAGTCTGCCTGACGCATCCCAGGGCAGTTGAGGGTCAGTATCCCCGGAGACAGAGTGGGCACCCGCCACGCCGCGGTACTCAGCAGGGCTGCAGGCCTCCTCCCCTGGGCCAAATGCCAGTTGGCTTTTCTTCACCAACGATGCTTTTGTTCTGGTGCTGTTTTGTTTTTGATTCAGCCCTCGTCAGTGGGTCTCACTATGTAGGCTGGCCTTAAACTCACCACGTAGCCTGGTTTGGCCTTGAACCTGCTACAATCCTCCTGCCTCAGCCTCCTGAGTGCTGGAAAAACAGGTGTGTGACACCACACACGGCTTTTTATGCGTTTGAGAGAGGATGTGGTCAATAGTCAGGGCTGGTTTTGAACTTGCCATCCTCCACTGGCAACCTTTTGAGTAGCTCTGGATTAGTGTGCACTCCTTTCTTCCTTCCTTCCATTTTCCCAGTACTGATTACTGAACTCAGGGCCTTCATACTGAGCTGTACCCCTGGCAGTTTTTTATTTCTTATTTGGGGACAGAGTGTCATCCACTTGCCCAGGCTGAATTCAAACTTGTGATCCTGCCTCCACCTCCCAGAGTGCTGAGATGAGAGATGTGTACCACCAATGCCCTGCAGGGCTCCACTTCCATTTCTTTAATTTGCTCTACTGTTCCACCCAGAAATAGGAAATGGATGGCTGAGGGCCTTATATTGCAAAGAAATCGAAAGAGAACCTCCCTCTTTGCAGGGGACACTACTCTTCCTAGGGGTTCCTATCATGGGCCTGGCCCCAGTCAGTCTTTGGGGTGTAGTCCCAGGCCTGCCCACCTCCGAGTCCCAGCAGAAGGAGAGGCAGGAGCAGGCACACGCCAGGGCACACACCCTGCTTTCTGTCCAGGATAAATGCAGGGGCTGGGGTGGAAGGTGAGCGCCGAGGAGCCCCAGAAGGTCTCCCCTGATTTTGTCTTGGGAGAAATGAACCCCAAGCCTAGCCTGCCCAGCCCAGCGCAGGGCAGAGTGAGTGGAAGCTTCGGGAGTCTGGTTCAGTCTGGGTTCAGCCTGGTTCCCCACCCCGCCTAAGGCCTCAGGTGACCCAGACCCAGGCAGCCAGCATCGGCCAACCTGTCTGCTTCTGCTTCTGCTCTTCTAGCTGCAGGTTTCTCCTGTGTTAAGTCCACTGTGAGGAGGAAAAACTGTAATAGCTTAGCTTTCTTTTTATTGGTACTAGGAATTGAACTCAGGACCTTGGCGCTCGACAGGCAGGTACTTGTGCTGCTGAGGTATATCCCGGGCCCTGGCTTAGCTTTCTAAACACCTTTTTTGCAATTCTTGGGGGTGAACCCAGGGCCTTGCCCACATTAGGCCCCTGCTCTGTCATGGAGTTATTCTCCAGTGAAATCAGTCAGCATGAATATTTGACCCTGTGCCTAAAGGCCTCACGCTTATAAGCTAAGCTCATTTCACCTTATTTTTTTATTGTGTAAAAGTGTATGTAATGTAAATTTTATCATTTTAACTTTTTTTTCCCCAGTCCTGGGGATCAAACCCAGGAGGTTTAATCCTGAAGCTACATCCTTAGCCCTTTCATCATTTTATTTTGAGACAGGGTTTCACTAACTCGGCCTCTGGAGTAGCTGGGACTACAGTTATGCAGCCCTTGCCCCATTTAACTCTTTACTTGTGCAGGTCTGTGGCACTGGGTGCCTTACCATTGGTGTGCGGTCACCCTCGCCATCACCATGATGCTCTGCAGTTCAGGCTGGCCGTGAACTCACTTTGTAGCCCAGACTGACCTCGAACTCAGCGATCCTCCTGCCTCAGCCTCCCAGGTGCTGGGATTACAGGCATGTGCCATCATGCCTGGCATCTTGGGGTTCTTTTGGTTAGTTGGTTGGTTTGGTTTGATTTGGGTTTCAGTTCTTTGAGACAAAGTCTCACTGTGTAACCCAAGCCGGGTGTGAAGTAATTAATTAATTAATATATTTATTTATTTATTGGTACCAAGAATTGAACCCAGGGCCTCAAGCTTGCCAGGCACTGAATGACACCGCTGGTGTTACTTTCTTTTCTGGGGACAGGGTCTCACTATGTAGTTCGGGCTGACCTTAAATCCACTATGTAACCCATGCAGTCCAATTTGTAGGGATCCTCCTGTCTCAGTCTCCTGAGGGCTGGGATTATAGACAGTTACCACCACGCTTGACTCCAAGTACCTTTTTCTGACATCCCTACACTATCGCTGTCTTCTTTGTGCCTGGCTTATTTGACTTACTGTGATGTTCTCAAGTTTCATCCATGTTGAAACAGGTATGAGAATTTCATTGTTTTTAGGTTGAATATTTCCTTTTTTTTTTTTTTTTTGGTACCAAGGATCAAACCCACAACCTCACGCTTGCCAGGCAGGGGCTATGCCGCTGAGCTGTATCCCCGGCCTGGGGAGGTAAAAACTGCTACAGTTTCCCAATAAGAAAACCAAGTCTCAAAAACTTAATTTGCCTGTCCACAAAGTAGATCAAAGGGTGTGTGGTTGGGCCAGGCGTGCAGCTCAGCGGCAGAGCGGGTCCTTACCGCGGGAGACGGCCTGTGTTCTATCTCTAGCTCCGGAAATAAAGTACGTTGTTAGCCAGGTATAGTGCTCCATGCCAGTAAGCTCAGCACTCTGGGAGGCGGAGGCAGGAGGGTGGCATGTTCTAGCCCGGGCTGGGCAATTTGGGGATTTAGCAAGATCCTGTCTCAAAATAACAAATAAAAGAACGAGGCACGGAGCTCAGTGTGAAGGCCTGGGTTCAATCCCTAGTTCCACCACACACGTCAAAAAGGTCTGTTACATCGGTTGGTGCCATTGGACTGTGGGCCTGGCGGGCGTTACTTCTTTCTGAAACTGGACAGCCTTTTCCTTCCTCCCAGCCAACAGTGGTAGTGACCCAAACCCGCAGCTGCAGACACTGCTGAGCTGCAGCACCCGGTCCTGAAGCTGACAGTCCTAGGAGGAGAGAGACATTTAGCACCTTAACCACACAAAGAGTACTCAGTCACGGCTGTGACAAGAGCCGGGTGGTCCCCTGCTCCCCACAGAGCCCCACAGCTGCTGCACAGCTGTGCGGTTTTGTAGACTCCCCCCAGTTCCCCTCCCACCCACACCTCCCTGCGGCTGGCTGTGGCCCTCCAGCCTGCTCGCCTGCCTGCGACCCGGACCCTGGCACTCCCCCGGTGAGCTGTCCTCCCCTCCTGCCTGAAGACAGGCCCTGCGGCTCCCAGTACTGCCTCCCCAGGGCTTCTCCTCCTGGACACCTCGGCCCCTGGGGGACGTCCTTCCGTGCTATACAGGGCTGTCTAGTGGCCTCAGGCTCCTAGACGCCAGTAGTTTGTCTCCCTGCCTCATCCTAGCCATGACAATCAAGAATGTCCAGTCATGGCTTAGGCGTCATTACACCTGCTCTGTGCCCCACGAGCACTTACCCACGTGGTGAATTCACACTGGCTGGCATCCCTCAGGCCTGGAGAAGACTCTGGAAGCCTGCCCTGGCTGGGATGGGGACTGCTGGGACTGCTGCGGGCTTGCAGTCTCAGGCCGAGCTGTTTGGTTCTCCAGCTGCTGGAGGTCCTCCGCTAGTCTCTCTCCTCAGGACTGTTTTTGACTCTCTGTTTGTGAGACAGGCTCTCACTATGTAGCCCAGCTGGTCTTGAACTTGTGGTGATCCTCCTGCCTCAGCCTCCCACGTGCTGCGATTACAGGTGTGTGCCACCACGCCTGGATTTTTATTTTTCTCTCTTAAAGAGCATCAATGTGCTGGCTCACAATAGAAAACTCTGCACAACATTTCCAGCTTCAAGCTCCCTGGAGGACTCATGGGGGTCTTTGTTTCGAGCACGTCATGATTCTTTTTCCCTCTTCCTTTTTATCCTCTTCCCCTTCTTCTTCCTTTTTCCTTTTCTTCTTGTACTGGGGTTGAACCAGGGCCTCATATAGAACTATATCCCTAGTCCTTTTTGTTATTGTTGGTTTTTATTTTCAGTTGGGGTCTCACCAAGTCACTCAATTGCCAATGCTGGATTTGAACTCAATGCTGCCGCCTCAGCCTCCCAGACTGCAGTGTTTACAGATGTACACTACCATATCGAGTTACAATTCATCTTCTCCCCGCTCCCCTTGGCCCCCAGATCACTGACCCCAAAAGCGTCACTAGTGCACCCGCTACATACACACCTCTGAGTCCACTTCCCAGGGAACCCAGCCCTGAACCTGCGCAGGGTGGGTGGTGGCCACACGTGAGCCGTGAATTTGCTGATCAGGGTCTAGAAAAATCATAAACCAAGTTTCCCCACAGCGGCTCCTAATACCTGTACTAAGAGACAAAAACTGGCTCTGCAAGGTGCTGCTTCTAGGAAGCCCCAGCGTCTGGGGCCCACGGCTCACTAAACCCTGGTTTCAGGAGAAAATGGTGCCTGAGGCACCAGCAGACCCAGGAAGCTGCAGAGGGCGGAGAACAATCAGTCACTGAGTGGAGAACTGGCCCAGGGAGTAGAAGCCTTCTTCGTGACATCTGTGTATGAAGTTCCTACTGTGTGCAGGTTAAAACACATAATAGGCAGTATCTAAGTTAGTCCACAATGTATTAATGGTTCTGATGCTGTTTTGTAAGGAAGATTTTTTTTTTTTGTACTAGGGATTGAATTCACAACCTTTCACTTGCCAGGCAGGTGCTTATCCCTGAGCTAAATCCCTGGCCCTTTTGGGTCTTTTTTAAGACAGGGTCTTGCTATGCAGTTCAGGCTGATCGTTTGTAGCCCTGGCTGGTCTTGAACTTGTGATGATGCTCCTGCCTCAGCCTCTTGAATGCTGCTTTGTAAGGAAGATTAAATCAAAACTTAGATCAGTGGCCCTGAAGCAAGGCCAGCAGATCGCTGTAGCTGCTGGTTTCAAACAGGAGCCTAAAAAGAATTCTTTCTGTGGTCTATTGGCCATTTCAGAACTTTGCAAATGGAATGGTCAATTCATCAGAAAGAAATAGCAGGTGAATGTGATAGACTTTCGGTGGCCTGTAGGAGAGAGACCCTGGTGCCTCGGGACCTGCACCATGCAGTTGACTTGGGGTGCCAGGAGAACAAGGAACTCTTCCCGTCTCTGGGGGGTGACTGTGATCCTGCCTGCGTGTGGGCTGAGAATCAGACATCTCATGTCGTCCTGTCCCCCATCCCGTGTCTCCCCTCCCCCCTGCCTAGCAAGTGGGAGCCAGTGAATTACACATCTTGTGAAAAGATTGGCTATGTTATTTAGTATAAGCTCTCCATATGCAAAGATAAGGACAACCATTTGGAAGAAAACAAGAGACAATATGACAGATAGTGAAGACCTCTGGTTGTCTAGCCTTGAAATTTATGCTTTCTTATGTCCCATTCTGTTCTGTTGTGTTTAATTTTACTCCCTTTTAAAACAAACAAAAAAAAAAAACTTAAGATCAGCACTCTCTCGAGAGGCTGAGGCAGGAGGATTATGAGTTCTGGGCCAGCCTGAACTACCTAAGCGAGATGTCTCCAAAAACCAAACCAAACAGAAAGGCTTGGAGAAATGGCTCAACCTGATTACATACAGGCAGCAAGAGGGAACCACAGGAGTCAACCCAGGAGTTTCTGATTCTATTGTCCGTGTCCCTGTCATTCCCGTCCCCCCGCTACGGGTACAGACTTAGAGGCTACAGTTCACCTACGACCCCAGAGCTGGATGGCACCCAGCTGGGCCCTTAGAAACGACCTGACTGAGGCCAGCTGTGTGTCCCCTCCGATCTGCTGGCAGTGGATTATGGCGTCACCATGGGCAGGGGTGCCAGGGCTGCTGACTATAACTGCCTGCCATAGTAGGATGCGGGGGGTGGGGGGTGTCTCAGGCCTCCCTGGACCAAACCTCTGGCTTCACCAATGGAGAAAGCATGACCTAGAAGCGTGAGGAGACTGAACTAAGATGCTGGTGGACGGGAGGAGCAGGAGGAGAGCGTGGGCTGAAGCCTCCAAGGCTGTGCGTTCCCTCTCTAGCCCCACGGTCTCCGATTCTGGTGGGGGGCATCTTGATGGTGGCTCTGGTCCCAAGTCATCCGGTGCTCCCTGTGTGACTGGGTCCTCTTAGGGAAAACCACCAACTCCTGAAGGAACTTGAGGACCCTGCTGAGTCCAGATCCCCTGGGCCTGATGGGCCAGCTGACCAGCAGTGCCACCTGCAGGGCTCCAGTTCCCCACCAGGACTGTACAGGAGGAGAGGACATTCCCAGGGACTTGAACAAGATCTGTGTGTTTAGTTCATGGCACTAACTTAGAGAAAATGTGTGCCTTATACTGGCTTTTAAAAAAAAATTTTTTTTTTGAGACAGGTCTCACTATATAGTACAGGCTGGCCTTGAACTCACTATGTAGCCCCAGCTGGCCTCCAACTTGCAGCAATCCCCCTGCCTCAGCTTCCTGAGTGCTGGGATTACAAATATGCACCACCTCACCTAGCCACGCTTATTTATTTATTTTTCTTTCCTTTTTTTTTTTTTTTCAGAGACAGGGTCTTGCTATGTATTCTAGGCTGGCCTCAACTCACGGCAACCCTCCTGCCTCAGCCTCCCAAGTGCTAGGATCATAAAGCAGATGCCACCACACATGGCTTGGAAGCTTTCTGTGACCACTCTGAGGCTCCCTTTCCTGCCGGTGTTGTTACAAGGATTTGTGTGGGTGCTTGCCAGACAAACCTCATGCCGCCCTGCCAGCCAGCAGGATCTGCTAGCAGGAAAAGACGTGGGCTTCAGGAAGCCCCCTGAGAGCCTCGAAAACTGAGCCCATCAGCCAGGTATCACTCCAGCAAATTGGGGCTTGATCCCTGTTTAAAGAATCTGTTGACCTGGCAAGGTTCAGATAGACGCTGAGGGGGACTGCCGAGTGTCTCCAGGCAGGGGCCTGTGTTTCAGCTGCTCTGTCCCTCAGGTTCTGCTGGCTGTGGGCTCTGCCTGATGGGGAGTTGGTGGTCAGTGGTGGTTCACATCATAGGCATCCTTTTCTACTTTGGGATTTGACATTAGGAGTCCAACACCCTCTTCTGCCCGCCATTCTGAAATGAGGATCCGGCCTCAAGTCTGAAGGCAGCCTGGCTATCTAGCAGCGGTGAGAGCCTGTCTCAAAACACAACAGCAATAACAGCAACAAAAAAGAAAAAGAAAGACAGAAAGAAAGAAAGAGACAATAAAGTTGTTATCAGAGGGGAAATACTTTTCCTTTTTACTTGTATCGTAGTTGTTTGATTTTAGTTTATGCTTGTTTGTTTGACTGGTAGGGTCTCCGTGTGTAGCCCATGCTGGCCTGGAACTCTCAGTCTTCCTGCCTCAGCCTCCCAAGCACTGGGATTACAGGCATGCACCACCGTGCCTGGCTCGACCTCTGTACTGTTGTGTCTTTAAAGTTTCTGTCTGTAATTCCATTTCCCAATGTAGCTCCGGCTGGCTTTGAACTGGCAGCCTCCTGAGTGCCGAGACTACAATATGGGCCACACATCTGGCAAAACAATGTATCTTGTTTAAGAAACTGCAGTTGTAGATAATTAATACAAACTTGCTACAGAAAAGTACACAAGTACACAGAAGTGCACAGGTGGTTGTATTTTTTTTTGTTGTTGCGGTACCGGGGATCGAACTCACTACCTCGCACTTGCCAGGCAAGTGCTTATGTCACTGAGCTAAATCCCCAGCCCAGGTGGTTGTATCTTGACCTCAGGCATGTGCCACCAGGCCTGGCAGGATGTATCTTTAAAAGCTAAAAATGCCTATGTAACTGAGACTAGGAAACAAATCCTCAGAATCCCAGCACACTTCGCTCATATTCCCTTTGGAAAAATATATTTATTTTGCAGTCCTGGGGAGTAAACCCAGGGCCTTGTGCCTACCACAGAGCTATACTCCCAGCCTTGCTGCCCTTGAAGTCACAGGTTGGATTTCTCTCCTTCACGCCCAGCAAAGTTAACTCCCATTCTGGCTTCAAACAGCAGAAATTTGCTTTAGTACCTGATATACCCAGGGTCATATTGTATGGCGAGAATAGCTTTTTAGGCGATATTCAGCGTGATCACTGATACTTTCTTTTTTTTTTTTTTTCTTTTTTCTTTTTTTCTTTTTTTGGTGCCGGGGATCGAACTCGCAACCTCGCACTTGCCAGGCAGGTGCTTAAGCCACTGAGCTAAATCCCTGGCCCGATCACTGATACTTTCAGAAGCACTGAGATGGGATGGGGTGTGGTGTGGTGGGGGGACCTGACCTGACTTGGTTTTGTTTTTGTTTTCTGTACTGGGCATTGAACCCAGGGCTGAGCTGCATCCCCAACTCTTGATTTTGAGACAGGTTCTTGCTAAGTTACTAATTTGCCCACACTGAGACTGAACTGGTCATCCTTCTGCCTCCACCTTGAAGAGTGCCGGGATTACAGGCCTGTGCCACCACACTTGGCTCTGATCGACAGGTCTGTTGGTAGCTATCTGTCACCCTCTTTGGTTCAGAAGCAGATGAGCTGATTATAGAAGAGAAGTATTGGATCCCTAGCCAGAAACAGGCTCAGAACAGGAAGAATAGCTCATTCAGTGCCTATGACTTGGCAGTTACGTCCTCGGCCTGAGTCTGAAGTCTGATCCCTATGTTATTTTCTGTCTATAACTCCATTTCCCAAGAGACCGTGCCAGAGGTGGCCACGAAACGAGTTTTATTTTCTTTTTTATAGTACTGGGGAATGAACCCAGGGCTTTGCTTTGTGTCACACTCCCCCTCCTGCCTCCTCCCAAAATTTGCTAAGCCATTCAATTTAAACTGCCCAGGCTGGGTTTAAACTTAGCATCCTCCTGCCTTGGATCCCCAGAGTGCTGGGGTTTCAGCTATGTGCCACTGTACCCACCTACTAAGTCACACTGAAACATATTTTCCTCTCTGAAGCAACACACTGGGTTGGGGTTCTATTTTTTTTTTTTTTATAGGTAACGGGGATCGAACTCATGACTGTGTGCTTGCAAGGCAGGTGCTTATGGCGCTGAGCTAAATCCCTGGCCCCTGGGGTTCTATTTAATCTTTTACAAATCTGATTGTTGGAGGCCCGTACTTCTCAAGTAGGCTCAGCCCCAGGCATTGCCAGGAGACTCAGTTTCTGGATTTTTTTTGTCTTTTTGAGACAGGGTCTCACTATGCGGTTCAGGCTTGCCTTGGGCTCACTGATCTCCAATATGCAATGATCTGCCTGCCTCAGCCTCCTGAGTACTGGGATTATAGAAGTGCGAAACCATGCCCGGCCAGTTTCTGTATCCTGTTGCAAATAATTACCAGGCCACCATGACTGTGACTGAGGTCTATGTTACATACTTTCTGTAAGTTACATAAGTAAAAAACAAGTCTTCTTGGTAGATAGTTATCACTAAGCATAAGTGAGCTCACACAATATATGCAAAATAGCTTATCAGTGAGGGAATGGGTAAGGATGCTCAGATCACTGAGCCAGGCAGTCACAGGCAGGCTCCTTCACTTTCATGAGTTTTTGGCCACAAAAATGTAAGGTGTTTGTGATAAGGAGGATCTGGGGATGCCATCACCTGACAATCATCTATCCATATAACTGTCCATCCAATCTTCTATCCATCTGTCCAGTCCTCCAACAACTACCCACCCAGCCTACCATCTGGACAGCCACTAATGCCGCACAACTATCCATGACCCGAGAAACAAGGGTCTCTTTTACACTAATTCCACACCAGGAGGAGGCTGACTGCTGGGGTAACTAAGACACAACAGCAAATGTAAGAGCCAGGTTCCCCACTAGATTTAAAGTTCCCCGAGGGCTGAATACACCCTCTTTTTTTTCTTTTTTTTTTTGTGACAGGATATTGTTCTGTCATTTACGGTGGCCTTAAACTATGAGGGGATTCTCCTGCCTCAGCCTCCTGAGTGCTAGGACTACAAGCACCACCACGCCTGGCTGAAAAACAATCCCTGGGAAATGGGTTCAGTAGATTCTTCCAAGTACAATAAACCAAGACAGTTAGAATTTGAGTAGTGAAGTAGGGGTTACCAGAACACTGAAAAGAGAGACTTTCTGAACCTGTCACATAGCAGAGGGCAGGAAAGCACAAGGGTCAGTCAGGGAAGCACGTGCGTCCCTTTCCCAGTGCATCTGGGGAGAATAAGCAGTCTGAGGACTGCTGCAGCTCAATCTAGCGCGCAGGACGGCTCTCCACACCTGAGCATTGTCCTTCTTTTGCACGCTGTAGCTTCCCAGAAAGTAGAGACTGGACCTTTGTTTCTAAAAAGCTAAGTCAAGGGGAAGGTCGCTCCTGTCAGGAGGCTGGCCCGGCTGCCATGCGGTCACGGGGGCGTCGCGTACATCACTTCAGCCCCAGCACACAGGAAAAAGACGAGTAGGGTAGGGGCCCCAAAAGTGTCGATTTATTTTCAAACTTTAGTTGCTATTCTCAAAGAAATCTGGCGTGCCCACTTTCGGCCGAAAGCAGGTCGGCGCCTAGAAATAACATTTATTCTAAGGCTTTCTGCGCAGGGATTCTTGGGAAGCAGTCCCCCGCCCGTATTTTCCCGTTACTCCTCCCTTCAATCGCCTTTCAAAGAACCAGCACGCTGCATGATTCCCTCCTTTCTCCCACCTCCGAAGACCTGGCTGATAATGGGCAGAAGCTGCAGCCAACCACAAAACTGTATTTCGCTTACCAGCCAATAGAAAGAGGATAGAAGTAGACAGCTCAGTTAGGCGACTTGCCACGCCCCCTACAAGCCCGCCCCTCCACCCCACCTCCCAGATTCGGCATTTGACAATTCATCTGGCCAATGAGAAGTTCCTACTCTGTGTGGAAGGGTTGGACTGTGTGGATGACAGACGTCCTGGCCTGGCCAATGGGACCGCACAGGTGCGGGAGGGGTGCAGGACAGAGCCAATGGCGCGGTGCCAATAACGAGTATGAGGGAAAGGGCGGGACGAAAGTGTTCGCGGGAGGGAGGGGAAGGCCTGGGGAACTAAGCAGCGCTGCCGCCGCCGCCGTGCCGCCGCCGCCGCCGCCGCAGCAGCCCGAATCGGAGGAGGGAGAAGCCAGGAAGAAAATGGCGGCCGTGGCTGCAGAGGCGGCAGCGACTGCGGCGTCCCCCGGGGAGGGGGGAACCGGCGAAGCCGATCCGGAGATGGAGCCCATCCCTGGCAGCGAGGCGGGCACAGACCCCCTCCCGGTCACCGCCACCGAAGCGTCGGTGCCGGACGGCGAGGCCGAGGGGCGGCAGTCCTCGCCTCAGGCCGACGAGCCGCCGCCGCCGCCGCCGCCGCCGCCGCCGCCGCCGCCAGGGGAGCTCTCCCGCAGCCCCGAGGCGGCGGGGCCGGAGCCGGAGCCGGAGGCGGAGGAGAAGCCGCTCGCGCGGGCGGCGGAGCCGGCGGCCAGCGCGCCTCGGGAGGGGCCGGACCTCGCGCCGCCACCGCCGGCGCCTGAAGAGCGCGAGGAGGCGCCGCGGCCGCAGCCCGCAGCCCCGGCGCTCGTGCCGCCCGCGGGCGGGGACTCGGCGGTGTCGCAGCTGATCCCCGGCTCGGAGGTGCGGGTCACGCTGGACCACATCATCGAAGACGCGCTCGTCGTGTCGTTCTGCCTCGGGGAGAAGGTCTTCTCCGGAGTCCTTATGGACCTGTCCAAAAGGTACCGCGCCGCCTGCACGCCGGCCCCTCCCGGGCCCCGCGCCCCGCTCCCTCCCTGGCGGGGATCGGAGCGAGATGCGGAGGGGTCCGCAGAGATCGGGTGGATGCGCGCGGGGCGCCCGACCGTCCTCAGATTCACCTTTAACTTGAGCGGCGTGGAGGAAGGGGTGCTGCCTCGGGGTCCCCGACAGCCCACCTGTCACTCCGAGCGGGAACCTTTGTCGGTGTGCACCTTTCCTGTTTCTGATGGATGTAGTTCCCCGTAGGTAACTGTTCAGCAGTGGAGTTCCTTTTGCTCATTTTAACGATAGTTTTACGAAAATGTAAAGAAACGGGATATCCAGGTGTTTTAGCCTTTTCTTGTCAAAGTAGTGTGGCCTCCAAGTGTTGAAGTGACTTCTGATGCTGTAGAGACAGTTTCAACCCACTGTGTTTTAAGGACCAGGAGATTCGAGTTCACCAGGGAACCTCTCAACAGTACGTTTTCTTTCATCTCTTGATTTAAAATGGGCAGGGGCAGTGCGTTAAGCAGGTGAAGCAGAGTTTTCAGAGCGGAGTTAACCTTTTTATTCTCTTCTTTTGCAGATGTGAAGTGCAGGGACTCCCACTCACGGCTTTCCATTCTGTTTCCTGCAACAGCACACACTGACGGTGTCTCGCCTGTTTGGAAAATGGCTTGCGTTTTACTTTTAATTCCTTGCCCTCCCATCAGGACACAGGAAGCCTTCTTTTCCACTTGGGGAAAAGGCCATTTAAATCATATTGAAGTATGGCGTTTGGGGAAAAATAGGGGTCCTGCACAATTGCTCTGCATGTTTTTAATGTTTTTAATGTTAAGGGTTCTTTTTTGTTTTTATTTTTTATTTTTTTGTTTAATTGTGGGCTAGAGTTTTTGCACTTTTGCTTTCATAGTCAGAAAGCAGAATAAGACAAGGGTGCTTTCTACTGATGTATTTATTTACTAGCAAGAGAGACACTCTAGTGTGTATGCTATTGAATCAAACAGAAGAGGAGGCCAGTGATTGTGAGAATCTGAATTTCAAATCTGCAAAAGAAAGGTGCAAAAAGGTAAGTTGCTTTGAGAATGGAGTGGAATGGATGGTGCTTTCCTGTTTTGAGGTGATCATTGTGTCAGTGTTTTTATTTGTTGTGTTTTGAAACGGTGATCTTGAACGCACTACGTAGGGTTGGCCTTGAGCAGCAGGATCCTCCTGCCTCAGCCTTGCAGGTGCTAAGATTGCAGGCTGGCCCACCATGCCTTGCATTTTTTACTGGGTCCAAGCTGGCCTAGAACTCACGTATATGTCAGTGGTTTATTTTTTGAAAACTTTGGTAGCGAGTTTTACAGTTCTGCATTTTAGTCTGTTTTGCAAACAGGCCTTTTTTACAAACAGGAATTTCTTCTTTTCTTGTTTTGGCAGTGGTGACAGGGAACCCAGGGACTCCCTCATGCTAGGCAAGTGCTTTACTACTGAGCTATACGCCCAGCCCTGGACAGCAATTTCTTTTGTTAGAGGAGTTTTTTTTTTTTTTTTTTTTTTTAATAGGAGAGATTGGATCTTGGTAAATTGCTCTGCCTTACATGAGTTCAAATTGATAACCTTGGTGTAAATGGTTTTCCTGCCTATTCCTCCCAGAATGGCTGGGACTGTAGTGATTGGGACTGTCGGCCTCCTGTGCCACCATATTCCTTGAGCTTAGAGAAGCTGTGGTATGTTTATGTGTTTGTGTGAATGTTTGCAGTACTAGGGATTGAGTGCAGGACCTTTGCACTGAGCTTCCTCCATGGCCCTTTTTAATTTTTTTTTTCTTTGGTACCAGGGATTGAACTCACAACCTCATGCTTGCCAGGCAGGCACTTGTGCCACTGAGCTATATCCCTGGCCCCCTTTTCAAATATTGGGAGAGGGTCTGGCTGAATTGCCGAATTGTTCAGGCTGGCTCAAACTTGTGATCATCCTTCCTCAGCCTCTCAGTAAGAGTACCACCCTGCCCAGCTGAAGAGGAGTCTTCATGTGAATGTTTTCCACTTCATCAGTGTTTTGAAGGGGAATGAGGCCCTAGCGTGGTGACCATGCCTGTAATCTCAGCACTCTGGAGGCTGAGACAGGATTGCTGCAAGTTTGAAGCCAGTCTGGGTTACACAGTGAGCAGAGTGCTGTGGCCCCTCCTGGGTGCTTTGAGAATAGCATATATGAAACAATCCCTGGCCTCCAGAAGCTTCTATGGGATATGCTAGTCACAGGAAGTCAAGCTCAGTGGCTTTACCACAGCTAGGAAGGAGTTACTGCTGGACGGATGAGTAACTAGTTGAGAGTCCCCTTTACATGACTCAGTATAGTGTGGAAAATGGACTTGATGGTAGATTTTGTAATCCGCTCTTTGCTTTTTTTGGAAGGGGTTTGGGAGCAGGACCTTAGGCTCCCTAGGCAAGGCCTGTACCCCTGGGCTTACACAGCCCTGCTGGGGCTTCCCTGTCACTACCCAGGAGATACTTTTTTACTCTGGGTTAGTCACTTTAAAAATAATTTGTATCCTATTGAAATTGGCTGTTGAGTTAATACCACTAGATACGTGTAACAAGATTTTTCTGAGTATTTTGTGTCAGGTATTCTATCTCTTGTTTTATTTCTTATATCTAGGAGGAAATAGAGATTCATTTACTTTGGCCAGTTTGTCAGTGACAATTAAGATTTAAGCTTAGGTTGGTCTGCTTCTAAAGTCTGTGCTTTTTCTACTTTTTGTTTGTTTGTTTGTTTTAAGGCAGCATCTTGCTATGTAGTTTAGGCTGGCCTTGAACTCAATTTGTAGCCCATGCTGGCCTCTTACTTTAATATTAAAATATTAGTTGGGTGAACAAGTTTTTCTTTTTTTTTTTTTTGGTACTGGGGATTGAACTCATGACCTAGCACTTGCCAGGCAGGCGCTTATGCCACTGAGCTAAATCCCTAGCCCCTGCAAGTTTTTCTTTTTTAGCAGAAGGTGATAACTTGTGTATTTCTGGAATTTAGTGCTGACTTGGATTTTAGTGGCCATCTGGGTTTTGATTCCTGTCCATCTAGTGGGATAAATGGGAAAGAATTAACATTTGGGACTGTCAATGTCTGCCTTTTTTCACTCTTAAAAAGGCCTAGTTACTGTTCTTATTCTTTTTTTTTTTTTTAGTACGGGTAGTACGGGGATCGAACTCATGACCTTGCGCTTGCCAGGCAAGTGCTGTACTACTGAGCTGTATCCCTGGTTACTGCTTTTATTCTTTTCTTTTTTTAATTGGTACTGGGGATTGAACTCATGACCTCGCTCACAACCTCGCACTTGCAAAGCAGGCACTTATGCCACTGAGCTAAATCCTCAGTCCCTCTGCTTTTATTCTTAGGTACTCCCTCATTGTATGGGGGGAATGAACCCAGAGTCTTCACACTGAGCTACATCTTCTGGGGCCCCCCACCCCATTTTGGCTTTTTTGGGACGGGGTCTCCCCATGTAGTTCAGGCTGGCCTTAAATTCACTATGTAGCCGAGGGTGACCTCAAACTGATGGTCCTCCTCCCTCCCTCAGCCTCTTGAGTGCATAGGCATTGAACTGTATTTTTGATAGTGGTCTTATAAGATCAAATCACCTAATGGCAGCTGACTTAGTTCATGCAAGTATACACCATGATCTCAACAGTGACAGGTTTGTTTCTTCCTGTTTTTCTGGTACTGGAGCTTGAACTCAAGGCCTTGCATGTCAAGGAAGTACTGTTTCACCTAGCTACATCCCTGAGAGAGTCTCGCTGTGTAGTCCAGGCTGGCCTTGAACTCACTGATCTTCTTGCCTCAGCGCCCCTGTCTTCCGAGTGCTGAAATCACAGGCATGTTCTATCACACCTGTATCTCCAATCCTTTTTATTTTTTATTTACTTTTTTTGGTACTGGGGATCAAACTCAAGATCTCATGCTTGCCAGGCAGGCACTTAGGCCGCTGAGCCAGATCCCCGGCCCTTCCTTTTTATTTTTGTTTTTGAGGTCAGGAATCTTGCTAGGTTGCCCAGGCCAGCTATGAACTTACAATCCTCCTGCCCTAGAGGTGTGCGTCAGCGCACCTCATAACAGTGCCATGCTTTTTAAGAACCAAGGCTCAGTGTGTGCCTGTGATCTGTAGAGCCCAGGTGGAGGGGGCTGTGCCACCTTATCTTTTGACTGCTACTTTCTCCTTTCCTCGAGGTGGCTTTCTTTGGCCATAAATGACTTGGACCCCTGAAAAGGAAGGTTATTTTGAGTGTCCTGTTAAAAAAACAGGTTTTGTGTAGCGTAACGCGTATCTGAAACCGAGAACCTTCAGATGTACCACGCATTCTCAGTTTACGCTAGGCGCGAGCTGGTTTTCCTTTGGGCGATTGCTGTGTGCTGGAGAACCCTGGGCCTCGCACAGGCCCGGCAAGCGTCGCAGCCCTGGGCTGCCCATCCTCAGTCTGCGTAGTTTGAATTGCCTGCTCAGGAGCAGCGTCTAGTTAGCAGCATGGTGTATTGATGAGCCCTATAAATTCAGTTTGAGTTTTCCTATTTCCCTTTCTTCCTTACTCTTGACGCTTTCAGACTTTTTTTAAAATTTTACTTGTTTTTTTTTTTTTTTGGTACCGGGGATCGAACTCATGACCTCACACTTGCCAGGCAGGTGCTTATGCCACTGAGCTAAATCCCTGGCCCTGGTTTTACTTTTTGAGACAAGGTTTCCTTGTGTAGACAAGGGTAGGTTTGAAATCAAATCTTCCTGGGCAGGGGATGTGGCTCAGTGGTAGAGCTCTTGCCTTGTATGCACAAGTCCCTGGGTTCAACTCCCCAGCACCGGGCACATGCACGTACATGCACATACACACACAAGACTGACTCCTGCGTCAGTCTCAGTGCTAGGATTACAGGCATGTGCCACCATGCCAGGCTTTTGTAATTCTGAGGTACAAAAACCATTCAGGTTATTTTAAGGTTATTTTAGAATAATAAATTCAACCCTGTGGTACTTTATTTTGTTTTGGATCCTCAGCTCTTTAAATTTTGAAGCAGGGTCTCCTTAAGTTCTCCAGGCTGGGCTTTATTCACAGCCTTCCTGCCTCGGCTGCGCAGAGTGCTGGGGTTGCCTGTGTGTGCAGCCACGCCTGGCCTGTGGCGCCTTTCTGTTGGACCTTTCCTTACGGGAAGTGAACCTGTGTGATTGCCTCAGCATTCATCACTGTTTACCTTTCCTCAGGTTTGTTACTTCCCTTAGCTACCTGCACTGGCTTATTTGGAAGCAAATCCCAGGCATTGCTGTAAATATTGCCCCATAGATCTCTGAAAAGATAGAGTTAGCAAACTATCCTGTCATAATCACACCTAAAGTAGTTGTGACAACTTTTTAATATCTTGAGACATCCAGTTGATGTTCAAATGCCCAGATTATCTCAAGATTAACATCGCAACCCAGTGCAGTGGCGAATGCCTGGAATCCCAGCTACTCAGATGGAGGCTGACGCAGAGGAATGGCTGTTTTAAGGGCAGCCTGGATCCACTCAGAAAAGACCCCAGGTTCAGTCATCCACAGTACTGTGGTGTGGGGTTGCAGCAAGAAATGGATACCTCAAGAATGTTTTGTTCACCTGGGTGTGATGGCACTTGGCTATAATCCCAGGACTGGGGAGGCTGAGGCAGGAGGATCTAGGAAAGTTCATGGCCAACCTGGACTGCCTGGACTAGTAGTAGTAAGACCTTGTCTCAAAAAGAAAAAAAAAATCTCTAACCTCAGCAGCAAACTGAAAGGGCAACAACCTTAGTCCTGTCAGTAGAAGTGTTTATTTCTTAACCTGCCTGCAAACTCAGACCTGTTCCTTAAAAAACACTGCTCACTTTGGTAGTTCAGGTATAGAAATACTTCATCAGTCCAGATTATGTACCAGGGCAAAAACTTTCAGCCTCAGCCTTTGAAAAGGTAGTTTCTCACCTTAGTCCATTCTGGCTTCAAGGGCTGCTGTTTACTGAAACCAATAGTTTCACTAAAGGCAGACAGATATTTAAGCTGTTTATTTTCATCTTTTTTTTACTCTTATTGCAAAAATAGTTTGAAAACCTGTTTGGAACCCTGGATAATCTTAGTCCCTTTTTCTTTTTGCCTGACATAAGTTAAGGAGTCCTGAAGTATTTGTGCTACAAGTGCTTGTGAATTTTAACTTCGTGGCACATGTATATTAAAGGTTGTAGCTAGCGGTGTTCCAGAAGTCACTGCGTCACTGCTTTACCTGGTGTGTATGTGGGGATACTGTTGGCGCTGAAAAGAGTTGATGATTTCTTTAGAAAGCTTCACATTTCACTGTGTAGGTTCTTAAAGCAAATTGTAGAAAGTTACTTACTTTTAAAGGAAATACAAACCAAGACCATGATTTCTTTTCTTTGCAGAGACCATGAACGTATGGTGCAATAGCCCTACCTTTGGTGGGAAAAATAAACAGCCATTCTGGTGGAGCAGTGAGTAGTGGTACCGGTAGCTTGTACTAAAGTCTCCAAGTTGAGAACCGAGGCCTCGAGGCGTATGGTTGAATGACTATGCTGAGTTGTCCATCTTTAAAACACTGCAGTATTCTTTTGTGGATATTCTGCTTACATCTCATGGAGTCCCTAGAAAGCTCTTTGCTAGTAAAAGTGGCCAGGACAGTGCCAGTCACTGGTGAGGACAGTACCACGGTGCATGCCTGGTGCTGTACCCCAGAGTGAGTTCTTTCTTCCGTTGAGGGCATGCTGGGCTCATCTGATTGTTTTAAGTGATTATTTGTTGAGTATTAAAAGTCTGGCTTCAATCTGACAGCAAAGAATTCAGGTATTAAAAATTTAGGGCCAGGCATGGTGACACATGTCTGTACTCCTAGCACTTCAGAGGCTGAGAGGGTAATGCCAATGCCATGGGTTTGAGGCCAGCTTGGCCTTCGTAGTGAGTTCAAGGCCAACCTAGCCTCCACAGTGAGGTCCTGTCCCCAAAAAATGTGTACGTAGGTGTCATAAACTAGGTGTATTATTTCTGAGTAACTCCATATTGATAAATACGTATTTTTGTCTTTTTGAGATGGTCTCACTCTGCAGTTCAGGCTGGCCTTGAACTCACAGTGATCCTTCTGCCTCAGCCTCCCCGGTGCTGGGATTACAGGCATGTGCCACCATACCTGACTTGTTTATAGTATTTATGCCTATAAAAGTGAATCATTGCTTCATATTGGCCCTGTTCTACGTAAATTCCCAGATGAAGTCAGACCCACATTACCAATGGGACAGAAGTTTGCTAGAGTAGAAGATCTCAGGAAAATAAGTGGAGGTTAGGTTTCATTCTGGATGGGTTTAATATCAAACAAAACACTTTTGGGTTGTGGTTTCTCCCCCAATTTGTATTTTAAACAAGATGATTCTGATGTAAATGGTTTTTGGGCTATTTTGGAGATAACTAAGTTTTATGGGTGGTTCAGCCAAAAGAGTAGAATAGCTTTTTTGTCCTGTTCTAAATGACTGGTTACTTAGGTGGGCGTGGTGCGCACCTGTGATCCGTCCTGCAAACGGGAGGCTGAGGCAGAAGAATCACTGAGGTCTGGGCCAGCCTGAGCTACATAGTGAGACCCTGTCTCAAAAAACAAAACAACGAAAAGTTCCTGGTTGGTTTAGGATGAGATATAATTATAAACTAAGCAGTGCTTGTGGGATGTGCCACTTGGGTGGCACCCCGATCCTTACTGTGCAGACGGTAATTAGACCTCCAAATGGACTCCTGGATTTGGTTGCCTGCTGTATGTTTCAATAGTCCATAATTTTCTTCTCTTTCTCCTTGAACAAATTACATAGTTGCCTTATTATGAGACACTGCTTTAGGGCTTTAATGTACTTATTTTCTGTTTTTTTTGAGATGGGTCTCAGATGTGTAGCTCAGGCTGGCCTTGAACTCACAATGTAGTGCAGCTTGGCCCTGGACTCATACTGATCCTCCTGCCTCAGCCTCTAGAGTGCTAGATTTTGTAGTAATACGCCACCAAGCTGGGCGAGAGAGTGTTTCAGGGCTCTTAAAGCTGATTCCCTCTATAATACTTAGTTTCACCTTGTTGTATTCCTACCATTTTAGAACTTTGTCAAGCTTTACTTTGTATAGTAATGGTTACTGTGTGTTTCCTAATTTTGCTTTTGTGTTTTGAGATAGGGTCTTGTCATATATGCAGGCTGGCCGTGAACTCACTGTGTAACCCAAGCTGGCCTTGAGCTTGCAGTGATTCTCCTGTCTCAGCTTCTCAAATAGGGCCTTAAATGTTCTATGTATTAAAATAATTGGATTTTCCTGTACATTCTCTCCATAGCCAAGACAGGGTTGTGTTAAACGGTGCACACTATCTTTAAATTCCGTCCCCTGAGTGCTGGGATTATGTGGTGTGCTCCTGTGCCCATTGGTTTCTTTCTTCTGTCAGGCCCTGGCTCTTGAGTAGCATTGCATTTTGCGTTGGCGGGCTGGATGCGAGCAGTAGTGAAGCCCATTTGTTCGTAAGTATAATTCGTTGGCTTTGAGCTGACTGAGCACAGGTCGGTGCAGAAAGTACTAGCTAATGGAAAAGAGTTTAAAGACTGAATTGTTTCTGGCGAAAATGGAAACAGTGAAATAAAATCAGTCAATTACCTTTATAAAAAAATCTGTATTTATTTAGAGAAATCGCTCATTGTGTGTCCCAGGCTAGCCTTAATTAAACTTGCTCTGCCTGCAGCCCATGTGGCCTTCGATCTGAGAGCCTCCTGCCTCAGCCCCCTAGCGCTGTGATTACAGGTGTGTACCACTACGTCCAGCAAAAAGAGTGCATCTGTGGAGAAATACTTGAGCCTCAGTGTGGTAGCTGCCCCGCCTGGGCCCTCACAGGGATGAATAGTGAGGGATGCGAAGTCATCATGGAAATAAGGGAAACGTCACACTGCTTCTTGGTATCTTTGAGTTGGCACCAGGACAGATCTGTTAGGTCTTTGATAACTGATGCATGTTCACACTAAAAATTAAAAAGAAAGTCTTAAACCAGCATTTACCCTCTTGGGAAAATACCAAATAGTGTTGTCACAAGCGATACGCAAAAGTGAAGTTTCAGGATATTTTTGTTTTTTTGAGATTTTCTTTTTTGTTACGCAGTTCAAGCTGGCTTTGAACTCAAGGCAGTTCCTCTGCCCGCCTCCCCACTGCTGGGGTTACAGGTATGTGCCACCAGAGGCGCCCTGTGTGTGTTTTTAGATAGGTCACCACGCCTGGCTTCTGTTACCATTTTTTTTTTTTTTTTTTGGTCTTTTTGAAACAGGGTCTTACTGTGCTGGCCTTGAGCTTACTTTGTGGCCCACGCTGGTCTCAAACCCTCAAGGATCTCCTGCTTCAGCCTTCCTAGTGCTGGGGTTACAGGACCTGGCTC
>PVJX010000399.1:0-22468 GCA_004027295.1 Dolichotis patagonum | reverse complement strand
GCGTGGAGAAAGCCCTAGTTAAATCCTTGACCTAATTTGAACTGATCTGAGAGTGGCCTGTAGGTTTAATCACCCCGTTTATTGGAAGTGTGCTTGATTCACTTTCACTGCTGAAATATTACCATGTTTGATGAGGGTTCTTTCTCTTTCTTCCTCTTCTCTCCTTCACTGTCTTTTTTTTTTGGTACAGAGGATTGAACCTGCCTGGCTTTTTGCAGTGCTTTGAAAGTAACTCGAAGCTCCCCTGGCCACTTCCCCCTCTGCTGGTGGGAGGGTGGGCCGGCTCCTTTGTTACCGAATGGGACAGCAGTTGTCACAGTGGGGGATGTGTGTGTGTCCCAACCCTTTCCTACTAGCCCTTGGGGCAGATGGATGATGACGGCAGTGATAGGCTTGTCATGAAGAAAAGGTTTCACTGGGGAAATTTAGAACTTCCTGTAAGCTTTTGAAACACTGAAAAGGTTCACCTTGGAGAAGGACACATTTCAAAGGGAGGGATGGGAAGATTTTCCTTGTTCTTGTTTGTACTTAACCAAATGTTGGCACTAGACTCGATAGATGAGTGGAAGCTTTGATTATTAATTTCGAGGTGGTCTTGATAATGTAGCCCGCCTAGTCTCCCAAGGGCAGGACTGCAGGTGTGGCCCACCACGCCCAGTTTAAAAAGTTTCCAGCAAAGTCACGCAGACAACTGCACTGCACCGCTGTGCAGCCGGAAGCCTGCAGCCCCCTTGGTTTGAGAGACTAATTACTCATCGTTCCACATCCGCACTCAGGCGTCTCAGCTCGCCTGTCCACACACCTTCTTTCCCTGTTTTCCAGGTGTGTCCCTCAGTTTTATTGCTGTGTGTGTGTGTGTGTGTGTGTGTGTGTGTGTGTGTGTCTGTTTTACTGGGATTGAACCTGGAGACACTACCACTGAGCTCCAGCAGCCCTCTGCCTCCCTTTGAAATAATTTTTAGACAGGCCCTTGCTAAGATCCCCAGGCTGACCTTGAATTTGTAAACTGTCTGCCTCAGCCTCCTCAGTTATAATTTTGCATCACCATGCCTAACTGAATTGTGTTTTTGTATACTTTCTTTGTTTAAAAGTTTTGGAACTGAGATACATTTAAGATTGTAATTTTTTTGGTAGCACTAAATAAGCCTTCTACCTAGTGGTCTCATAGGCTAAACATATGTTCTACTGAGCTACAGCTGCAGAACCTTTTTAAATTCAGTTTTTTATTATTTATTGAATATTTTGGAGATAAGGTCTCATTATATAATTCAGGGATAGCCTCTTCCCCCGCCCCCGCTCCCCTTTTTTTGTACCAGGAGTCCAACTCAGAATCTTGTGCCTACCA
This sequence comes from Dolichotis patagonum, assembly GCA_004027295.1. Classification (NCBI taxonomy): domain Eukaryota; kingdom Metazoa; phylum Chordata; class Mammalia; order Rodentia; family Caviidae; genus Dolichotis; species Dolichotis patagonum. The sequence goes on along the minus strand of PVJX010000399.1, from coordinate 21,123 downwards.
GGCAGGTGCTGTGCTGCTGAGCTGTATGTTTGGCCCCCCTATGGTTTTTTTTGAGACAAGGTTTTACTATGTAGTACTTGAGACAGGGTTTCACCATGTAGTTCAGGCTTGCCTTGAATTTGGAGTGATTCTCTTGCCTCAGCCTCCCACATTGGGGTTGCAGGTGTCTGTCACCAAGCTTGGCCATGCTGGCCGCTGACCTCTGTAGCAGATGCTCTTACCTCAGCATCCCAAGTGCTGGATTACAGGTGTGTGCCACCTCGCCAAGCTTTTTCCTTTTTTATTTTGAAAATAGTCTTTAGTTGGCTGTGCAGGCATACATCTGTAATCCTCCCAGCACTTGGGAGGCCACAGCCGGAGGGAGGACTGCACTGATTTCAAGGACAGTCTGAACTACATAGTGAGTATAAGGCCAGCCTGAACTATATAGCAAGACCTGTCACAGAAAGCAAAAATTCATGGTGATCTTCCTGCCTCAGTCTTTTTTTTTTTTTTCCTCTTTTTGAGACAGGGTCTCGCTATGCGGTTCAGACTGGACTTGGGCTCACTTTGTAGCCCAGGCTGGTCTCAAACTTGCAAAGATCCACCTGCCTCAGCCTCCCATGTGCTGGGATTACAGGAGTATGTCACCATGCCCGACTAGTTGCTTTATTACTTTTGATGTAAACATTTTTTTAACCTTGTAGACAGTAGGTTGAGCATATTCTCTAACCCTTAACACTTGAGCATTTGTTTCCTGAGATCAGAGATAATCTCACAATACAGCCTTCAGATTCAGCAGACATCAGGGGAGTCCTTTGTCTAATTGTTGCCCCATTTCCTTATATTATCATTTTTAACAACAAAGGTTCTCTTCCAAGCATTTTTTTCTTCTTCCAGTAAATGACTATGTTACATTTAGTTGCAACACATTGTAGAAATTATGAAATGGGAACTATTCCTTGGTTTGGGTTTGACTGCTCTTAACTCTGGCAGGGTTTGGGTCTCAGCAGTCATCTGGGGGCACGTGTTGTTCACATCACGTCCCCCTCAAGTCAGGGTGCTGTCCTGCATCCTGTGTTTACAGTATTTTACAAGTCTGTGATTAAAACATCAGGACAGAATGTGACATTTCATTAGTGTTCAAGTGGGCACACGTTATTATGAGATTGCTCTAGGGCTTTTTAATCTACTGTGACTGTGTGTGGAAAGAGACAGACAGACAGACAGACAGACACACAAACTGTGGCTGGAAACTGAACTCACATCCTTCCCGCTGATTAATTCCAACACCTCCCCCTGCCAGGCCCTTTTCTTCATTTTGTTTTGGGGCAGGGTCTCACCAAAGGCCTGAATTGTCCAGGCTGGGCTCAAAATTGCAAGTGCTGGGTGTGTAGCCCTGTGCCACTAACATGTCTGGCTGAGCTTTGTTATCTTGCAAAATGAAAAGTTACTGAATACCACCAGCTCAGGTTTTCTCTCTTCTTCAGTCCCTTGTAATCCCCATTCTACTTTTCATTCTGTGATCAACTCTAGTGACACCTCCTTATCCATGCGGGATATGTTCTGAGATCCCTAATGGATTCCTAAAATCAAACCTCATTTACATTATGTTTTTCTCCTGAATATAGCTATAATAAAGTATCTTTTTTAAAGGAAGCGACCCAAGGGCTCTTCAAGTTCACACAGTTTGAAAAACATTTGGTAAATATGCCTAATTTTAATATTCCTAGGTTAATAAAATAGTTACATTTTCATAGTTGTCATTATTACATACACTTGGGAAGCAGTCAAGCTGATACTGTATTTATTACATATTTAGAATCGTAAGCCTGTTTTATGCTGGAGCCTTGGCCTAAGCTGGGATCTTGCTGCCTCAGCCTCCTGCAGTGCTGGGGTTATAGGCAGACATCACCATGCCTGGCTGTCTAGGTTTTTGGGTACTGGGGATTGAATGCAGGGTGTTGCTTATGCTGGGTGTGCTTCTGCCCGTTGGTTCCTGTGAACCCTGGCTGCTGCCACAGTGGATATGAAAATGTTTCTTAGAGATCCCACTCGGTACTTTTGAAAATATACCCAGAAATGGGATCACTGAGTCCTATTATAGTAACATTATTTTGGATTTTAAATAACATTTTTTATTGTAATTAGCCAAATATTGAATTATCTTGATATTAAATTTTGATATAATCACCATTCTGAATAGAGAAAATCTGAAACAAAATGAGCTTGCTTCACAGTTTTCCCTCTTGTGACTGAAATTGTTTTTAATTGTAAGGAGAGGTAGTTTCTAAGAACATCTGCTTGAAATGAAATCTGGGGGTTCTTTTTTTTATTTAAATTTTCATTAGTACAAGTTTGCAGTGCATAATTACATTCATCACGGGGAGGTGGTCCATGTGCATAACACAGCTTCATTTTCCATCTTCAGTCTCCCTCCCCCTTCCTGCCACCTCTTGGTTCCTTTCCTAAGTGGTTAATTGCCTATAATTTTTTCCTACTACAGGAAAGTGTTGTCTTTTGTTTTCTGTGGATCTTTTGTTTGCTGGGAGGGAGGGTTTGGGCCAGCCAGTGCCCTGTGCCTGCCTCTACTAACCCTCCTGAAGTATTTTCCTCAGCATTTAGCTCCTCAGGACTTCGCTTTGCGTGCTTACAGCTTGTAATACCTTTCCTTTTTATTTCTTTGAATGTAATGTGCAAGGATTTCAAAAGATTCCCTTCCTGTCCTTGCAACTTGGCTTAAAAGAACTGCAGAGAAGAAAAGGAGAATGGCAGCTCACTGTTGCATTGGTAAACAGGAAGGAGAGGGGTGTAATCCTAGGTTAGAGACCAGTTGATTGAGGTTGCTCTGAAATCTGTGACAGTGAATACAGTGCCAGCATTTAAAAAAAAAGTTTTAAAATAAGAGGTCAGAATTTATGTGTCTGACTTAAAATGGGGAATCACTGGAAATGATTCCAGTGTTTGAAGTGTCCCGAGGATAGAAATTTGTGTAAAGGTTGAGAGCTTCACTATGAGAAGCGATGCATGTATGCGTAGGAGTGGGATTGAGTGGACAAGCTACGAATCTTGAGCAAGTATCCTAACTTTATAAGGGTTTTTTTTGAGGCAGGTTCTCACTGTGTATCGCAGACAAGCCTTGAGCTTGGTTAGGTAGCCCAGCCTGGCCCCCAACTACGGTGATCCCCCTGCCTCGACTTTCCGTAAAGTTTTTATAGACGAATAAAAGTTTTTTGGTTAAGACTAGAATCATCAATAAAACTCACACATCTTAAATGGAACCCAAATAGTGGGAAATAATAGTTTATTCCTTGTAGCACCAAGGATTGAATCTAGAGCCTTGTGCTTGTCGGGCAAATGCTTTACCCACAGTATACATCGCCAAACCTTTTTAATTTTATTTCATGACAGGATGGCCTTGAACTTTGAGCTCTCCTGACTGTCACCTGTATAGTGCTATAGTGTTGTTTTCCTTTGTTTTTGTCACTTTGGAGATAGGCCACTGTCTCCAATTGGCCTCAAACTTGTGATCCTCCAGTCTCAGCCTCTCAAGTGCTAGGATTTGAGGAATGTGGCCCCGTACCCTTTTAGAAAAAGGACAATTAGGAGACACTGGTCGCTACCCACCCAGTCACCCACTAGAGCTGTCCTCTGGTGAGGTCAGGCTTTGCGCACTGATCCAAGACAGAAGTGCCTTTAGCCATGGAAAGCTAACGGTGCTTACTGGCAACTCACATCACAGCTTCCCTGTCACAGTATAAGGGAAGGAGTTAGGAACCTTTATTTTGATGTGCTCAAGAGTGACTACTGGAGAAAGTGCTTTATTTTTGAAGATAAGGTCACACTGGGTAGTTCTGGCTGACCTTGAATTTGTTTATGTACCCTGTGCTGGCCTTGAACGCAGGTGATCCTTCTGCCTCAGCCTCCCGAGTGCTGGGACTCCAGGCATGTGCCACCATACCCAGCAGGATTTTGGATTTTAAAGGACCTTAATCTTGTTCGTACTTTAGATTCTTACTGAGGATACCTCCAGGCATGGTGGCACCGGACTGTAATCCCAACACTCTGGAGGGCTGAGGCGGGAGAATTTGGAATTGCTTCGAGTTTGAGGCCCGCCTGGGCTATACAGTGAAACCCTAAGGTTTAAGTTTTATAGGTTTGTGGGCCTCACATTTTTTTCCTTTTTTTTTTTTTTTTTTTTTGGCAATAGGGACCAAACTCAGGACCTTCAGTTTGCCAGGCAGGCTCTGTGCTTCTGAGGTATATATCCCCCCCCCATTTTTTTAAAGCCATAGTTATGACTATATCTTACAAGTAGATCTTGTCTTACATATATGTATGTCAAATATTTGTTGTAGTTAAGTTCACTTTTACTGGTGTTAAGTACCTTGATTTTATTTTTATCCTACTCTGACCCTCGATTTTCTCAGTTTAATAACTCCACCCGAGGTGCACGCGTTGTCTGAAGGGTGGCAGCATGATGCTGAGACGTCCAGGGAGGACATGTCATCCTCCCGCCATTTTGCAGTGCTAGCATTGCAGCAGGGCCTCTTGTGTGCTCCAAAGCTCTGCACCACTCAGCTGCACCCCAGGGCTTTGTTCCTTCCACTGAGCCTGGGCTTCTGCCCACCAGGCCACCATCTCTGGTCCTCTTGGCTCAGCAGATGGAGCAGCAAGGATCATGGATGTGTGCCACCCCTGGACCCCTGGACCTCCTAAAGGGATTTATCTTTCAGGTCCTTAGAGCACCTTTGTGATGACTTAAAAATATTTTCTGTTTGCCAGTTACTCATTGTTCTCGTTTACCGATTTGGCATCCTTTTTCTTTTCAGCTTCTATTCATTATCACACAAGTAAGTGCCTTCTTTCTATGCCGTGGAATCCACTCTGGGTGGAGTGCAGCTCTGTGGGGTAGTGATGCCAGGGTTTATCCCCAGCACAGCAAAGCAGAAGCAAGAAATGCAAAGCAAAAAATACTTCATTTGGGTTTGGCTCAGTGGTAAGAGTGCCTAGCATGTGCGAAGCCCTGGATTCCATCCTCAGTACCACAACAAACAGAAAAAAGTTTAAAAGAAGCACTTAACTTTCATGAGGAAAAACAGCAAGGGAAAGGCAAAGGGAAAACCAATCCAGATGAGAAATATTAATGTTCTCACTAAACTGCATAGGATAAATATGTCAGATTCCACAGCTTAACTTGCTGTAATGAGGTTTATAATTGGCTGGTTCTTTTTTTTTTTTTTTTTGTCTTTTTGATACAGGGCCTCACTATGTACTTCAGCCTGGCCTTGAGCTCACTTTGTAGCCCAGGCTGGTCTCCAACTTGCAACGAACCTCCTGCCTCAGCCTCCTGAGTGCTGGGATTACAGACATGTGCCACCACAACCAGCAGGATCATGTTTAAATGGAGAATGTGTGTTTTGAGTTTTTTTTGTTGTTGTTGTTTTGAGACAGGGTCTTCCTGTGTAGTTCAGGCTGGCCTTGAATTTGTGGTGATTCTCCTGCCTCCGCCTTCTGAAATTATAGGCCTGGGCTATTTTAATTGGTTATGACTAATATTTATTGTCTTATCACGAATTTTCTGAATCCTTTGTATAGGAAGTAGCTACTCATTTTTTTTTTTGGTACTGGGGATCGAACTCACGACCTCATACTTGTCAGGCAAGTGCTTATGCCACTGAGCTAAATCCCTGGCCCAGCTACTCATTTATACAGAGAGAAATTAAAATCTAGAGGATACAGTTGGTAAGCTACAGTTGACTTCAAGCATTAAGAGCATTATGGATCAGAGCTGGGATGCAGCTCAGTGATAGAGCCTGCCTAGCGAGCTTAAGTCCGTGGACTTAATGCCTAACACTACAAAAACAAAACGAAAATTATGGTTGGGTATTCCTAGGAAGGAAAATAGTGTTTGTTTATTTCATTTTGTTATAGAAAGATGTGAATGTGTAACAGGGGTAATTAATAGCTCCTTGTGAATCAGAAAACTTTATTTATTTAGGTGCTGGGAATTGAACTCACGACCTCGTGTTTGTGAAGCAGGCACTTAGCATGCTGACCTAAACCTCTGGCCCTATTTGTAATATAAATAGTGGTCCTACCTCAGATAAGTCATTTTTTAAAAACTCAGAAAGCACTTCTGTGCCGTCATCTTGAGAACATGGTTATGTAAGAACACACACAGGAAAGGCCAAACATAGTGCCTTGCAATGAATCAGGAAACGAGTAATTATTAGACGCAATGCTGATGAGAAGCAGCTTTCTGCAAAGCCTGTTTGAGTGAGGGAGTGGTTTTCCTTTTTTTTTGGTACCAGGGATTGAATTCATGACCTCGTGCTTACCAGGCAGGCACTTGAGCCTATCTTTCCTTTTTGGAAAGGAAAGACCCCAGCTTATCCTACCCTAAGTCGAAGGTTTTATGGTTTGTCAGTATTTGCTGTAAGCTGTTGGTTCGTGGTAGCTAAGTCTTTTCCAGTGACTTTGGTTAGAAAAGTATATAGGTGGATACCTGGTATATGTAAGTTGACCCTTTGTAAATCCCTGCCCAAGTTTAGGTACCTGATGCTCAGATCTGGGCTGGACAAATGTGTTCTGAACCTCTTCAGAGCACAAGGACATTTTGGGGAACCTGGGTGTCAAATACACGTTCTTCAGAGAAACACGCTCATGAATGCTGGTGTCCACTTTGAGGGCCCTGCCTGCCTGCCTGCCTGGCTGCCTCAAGTCAGCCTGGTGTTGCTAAGCACCTTGCACCTCGTAGCAGTGGTCTTGGCATTGCGGTACATAGGTCCTGGTAGGACCAAGTAGTAGTACTAAACCGTGCGTGGTGGTGCATGCCTGTGATCCCAGTACTTGAGGCTGTGAGGCAAGAGAAACTGAGTTGGAGGCCAGCCTGGACTGCATAGGGAGACCCTGTCTCAAAAAACAAAAGGGAAGGATGGGCATGGCATGGTGGTGCACACTTGTAATCCCAGCACTCTGGAGGTTGAGTTAGGCAGATTGGAGACAAGTTTGAGACCAGCCTGGGCTACAAAGTGAGGCCAAGGCCAGCCTGAACTACGTAGTGAGACCCTGTCTCAGACAACACAAAACAAAACAAAAAATGCCAAAGGGGAGGCTGGGGATGTAGTGTAGTTCAGTGGCACAGTGTCTGGGTCCTGAGTTCGATTCCCATTACAAAAAGTCATCACATACCAAAGCAAGGGGGTGAGGGGAAGAATCAAGTGGTGCTTAAAGTTTTTTTTTTTTTTTTGGTATCAGGGATCGAACTCACAACCTTGCGCTTGCCAAGCAGGCGCTTAAGCTACTGAGCTAAATCCCCAGCCCTGTGGTGCTTAAAGTTAACATTGATGTAGGCTGATTTCATGTGGTGAAGTGCTTTAGTTTTTTTTTTTTTATTTTTTATTTTAAAGAGAATAAAACAAAGAGGGCAGAACAAAGCAGATCAGCACAGAACAACATAAGCAACACAACACTTTACAATAAGACAACCGGACATTAAAACAGTAGCTGTCAAAATATCTCTTTCTCTATTATAGTGGAGCATAGTTTCAAATACAATAATATCAAACATAACACAATAGTATAAAACCATTCAAGAGAATGAAAGAATTACAGGACATTCTGAACCGAATAACTATGATCAATGGCTACTATAATATTTTGAATAAAAAGATTTGTTTATACTATCACATATATTAAAATCTCAAGAAGACACAACATGATAGAACCGATGGTAGTAGCAGAGTAGAGCATGGTAGGACTTCTAAGGAAGACCATATTTAAATCAGCAATGGCTGCCAAGTGCTTTAGTTTTTATATGATGGCAACTGAGTCTAGCAAGTTTAGTGTAAGGGTCAGGTTCTTGATATTTTGCCCAGGCAGATTAAACTACTTATTTCTAGGTCTGTGAGACATAGTTATTGACCTCTGATTTATTAAAAATTGAGAACTGTATAAAGATTTACATTCTGGGCTGTTGTACAAACGGGTCTGAACCTATGAGAGAGTTTTAAAATCAGTTTAATTGGTCTGACTAGCATTAAAATGAGTGGTCCCAAATAGGGAAAAAAAGCCCCTCAGCATCACATAATATAAGGAGATTAAGTATTTATATGTGTTTTATTGGCTTACAATATGAACATAATTCTTTTAGGGGTTGTTTTTGTTTAAAATGCATAGTAATATTTTATACCAGTTTTAAGTTCACAGCAAGGCTGAGCAGAAAGTACAGGTTCTCCATATTTTCACTCTACAGGTTGTGTGTGTGTGTGTGTGTGTGTGTGTGTGTGTGTGTGTGTGAGACAAGGTCTTGCCGTGTGACCCAGGCTGGCCTTGAACTTGCCGTGATCCTCTTACCTTTGCCGGCCTCCTGAGTGTTAGGATTAAAGGCATGCAAAACTGCCTGGCGCTCCCTCCACTCCGACATACGCTCCCACCCTCCTCGTGACAAAAAATGTTTTTGTTTCCTTTTGAGACGGTTTGGATATATATAGTTCAGACTGGCCTTGAACTAATTTTGTAGCCCAGGCTGGCCTTGAACTTGCAGCCTCCTGAATGCTGGGATTGCAGGTGTGCACCGCCACATCAGGCCTCACACTTACACATTTAACGCTTTAAGATACGTTTTCATAGCAAGGTGAGGTGCACACCTATAATCCCAGCACTTGGAAGGCTGAGGCAGGAGGATCACTGCAAGTCTGAGGCAGTCTGAGCTATAGCAAGACCCTGTTTCAAACAAAAACAGAGAAGTTTGAGGTGCTGGATAAGGTGGCACACTTTTATAATCCCAGCACTGTCTGAGGCAGAGGCAGGATGAATGCACGTTTGAGCCCAGTTTGGGCAGTCTAAAGACTTAGTGAGATCCTCTCTCAAAATTTAAAAATAAATAAAAATCAATCAGTGAAAGGGCTGGGAAGTGGCTCAGTACAGACTCCCAGTACCTCCTCCCCAGATAGTGAACAAACAGATAAAAAGGTTGAAAGCCACAACTCTACACAGGTCTGCTTTGGAAGTAATTTGAGTGAGGTTTTGGTATTTATGCTTTTTTAGGGGTTGAGTGGGAGACTTCAGAGTTTTAGGGGAAGACCTTTCTTTGATGCTAGCAATTAACCAGTGTGACTGAGGGGCCAGGGATTTAGCTCAGTGGCACAAGCACCGGCCTGGCAAGTGTGAGGTCGTGAGTTTGATCCCCAGTACCAAAGGTGATTGAAATGGGACTTTCCTGATTTACTGTTTAGGGGCGGTTAAAGTGGGATTGGCACCGAAGCTAGTAATACAGGTAATACAGAATTGCAGTGTCCCATGGCATAAATGTGTTAAGGCCGTCCTTTTGATTTAGGCCTGAAATGCTCCATTTGATGTAAAGTTAGCCATTCCCACGTTATTTAAGCCTGCCATTTGTAGTATTTCTGTTTCTGGTTAACTGCAAGGCCAAAAGAAATAGAGGTCATAGAATCAGAAGAAGTGGGGACTGGTAGTAGACCTTCGTGTTTTTGTTTTGTCTTATTTTAATACGAAAGTTTTCAGCAAAGGCAATATAAATAACGTGAATGAAGTGTTACTTACCTTTTAAGATTCTGAATTACAGATAACTTACTAGCGTCTGTTTTTCTTTATTTTCAAGGTTCGGGCCCCATGGGATCCCCGTGACGGTGTTTCCCAAAAGGGAGTACAAGGACAGACCCGAAGCCACACAGCTGCAGAGTCACACATTCCAGGAGGGGCCGGAGGGCAAGCGCGGGGCTGCTGCCAGCGAGCCCTGCAGCCCGGCGGGAAGCCTGTGGACCTCCAAGCCGCCGCCCCTCTTCCACGCCGGAGCCCCGTACCCCCCGCCTTTGTTTATCAGGGACACCTACAACCAGTCGATACCTCAGCCCCCTCCCCGCAAAATCAAGCGCCCCAAGCGGAAGATGTACCGGGAGGAGCCCACTTCCATTATGAGCGCTATCAAGCTGCGGCCGCGCCAGGTCCTGTGTGACAAGTGTAAGAACAGCGTGGTGGCCGAGAAGAAGGAAATCCGCAAGGGCGGCGGCAGCGCCGCCAGTGACTCTTCGAAATACGAGGACAGAAAGCGGAGAAATGAGAGCGTGGCTGCTGTGAACAAAAAACTGAAAACCGACCATAAGGTGGATGGGAAAAACCAAACCGAGAGCCAGCGGAGAAGCGCCGTGGTCAAGGTGCCCGGCATGGCGCACGGCCGCGGCCGCGTGGTCAGGGTGTCCGCCCAGGCGAGCGCGGCCAAGGCGCAGCTCGGGGCCAAGAAGGTGCTGCAGAGCAAGAACATGGACCACGCCAAGGCGCGGGAGGTCCTGAAGATCGCCAAAGAGAAGGCGCAGAAGAAGCAAAGCGAGACCTCCACCTCCAGGAGCGCGCACGCCAAGGTGCACTTCACGCGGCGGTATCAGAGCCCCAGCTCAGGTTCCCTCCCGCCCCGCGTCCGCTTAAAACCGCAGCGGTACCGCAACGAGGAGAACGACTCTTCCCTGAAGGTGGGACTCGAGAGGGCGCGCAGCGGCAAGGTGGCGCCCAAGCCCCCGGCGCGCTGCACCTCCACCCGCTCAGCAGGTGAGGCCCCTTCTTCCGAAAGTGCGAGTCCCTCCGAAGGCCCCGAAGAGGCCGCCAGCGAGGGTCAGGCGGCCAGTGGAGTGCATGCGCCCGGTGGGCAGGATGCGCCGCGGACGCCGGGCTCCGGGGGCGGCGGAGGTGCCGTGTCGGTGTTCATGACCCTAACCCCGAAGGAGTGCGACTCGCCCAGCGCTTCGCTGTGCAGCGCCGATAGCTCCGAGGGTTTGCGATCCTCCACCTCCGAGTGTAGCTCTTCCGAAAGCCTTGACTTTCCTCCAGGCAGGGTGCATGCGCCCTCCGTCTCCTCCACCTCCTCCTCTTCGAAGGAAGAGAAAAAGCTCAATCATTCCTTGAAAATGAAAATCTTTTCCAAAAACGTCTCTAAATGCGTCACACCAGATGGCAGGACCATATGTGTAGGGGACATTGTTTGGGCCAAGATCTATGGCTTCCCTTGGTGGCCCGCCCGCATTCTCACTATCACGGTGAGCCGGAAAGATAACGGGCTCCTGGTCCGGCAGGAGGCCCGCATTTCCTGGTTCGGGTCCCCGACCACTTCTTTCCTTGCCCTTTCGCAGCTTTCCCCCTTTTTAGAAAACTTCCAGTCGCGCTTTAATAAGAAGAGAAAGGGCCTGTATCGCAAGGCCATCACAGAGGCCGCCAAGGCGGCCAAGCAGCTGACCCCCGAGGTGCGGGCTCTGCTGACACAGTTTGAGACCTGAGCGGGGACAGCGAGGTAGGCGGGACCGGTGGAAGGCGCCGTCGCGGTCTTCCAGCCTGGGCAGCGGTCTTGCAGCCTGGGCAGCGAGCCTTTCCGCAGAGCAGTGTGGCCAGGCCGCCCGCAGCCTCGCGCTCAGCGCTCAGGTGGCTGCTGTTACACTTCCTTACCTGAGAGCCATTTCTCCATGGAGAAGCTTAAACCTTCTGAACAGGCAGGCACTGAAATTTGCCTTAAGGAAGTGAGATTTTAGCAGTATTTTCTTATTTTGAAATCCGAAACCATCCCAAGGCACAGAAGCCATAGCCTCAACTGAAAATGAATTTTTGCAGGGACTATTATTTGCCATTCGTACCTGTTACTGTACACACACACACACACACACACTACTGTCACCGTGTGACACAGGTTGCATATTGGAGATCTGAATATCGGATGATGAGCTGGGGAAGGGAATATTTAATGACTGCTTGTTTTTTAAATTAATGAACACTTAGTCTTTCTGTGCGTGTAACGGTGTAAAAGTTTGACACCGGGGTGTCTGACAAACTGAGCTACTGGTGTTTTTCAGTTACAGCCTGGGGGAGGAGTAAGTAGTGTTTGGGCTTTCTACTGTTAGAGCTGTTAGGACAGGTTTGAAGCATCATTCTTTTTGTCCAGTGGGGATGTAATTAACTTCCAAACTTCTGGTTTGGGAGTTTAGATAGGTTTGATTTTGGATATGTAAATAGTTGTTACTAAATTTGGTCAGATTTCTCCTGACTGGCTGTTCCTAAATTCTTAGGATACGTCCTAGTAAATTACACTTTGTGAATTAATTGTCATATGTGTAATTGTTGCATTTTGGATGTACCTAATTTGATAATTTTTAAAAAATATTTCCATTTAAGGTATCTGTTTGCAGGTCAGAAAATGAGAAATGTAATTGTGTAATGCTCTGAAATGTAAAAAAACAAAAAACAAAAAAACTGTAAATAAAATCGACTAAATCCAAATTATTTGTGTGTGTTTCTCAAAAAGCTTTGAAAAATTTCAAGATGGTAGAAAATTTGTAATAGCGTTTAGAAAAGTCAGAAGACCAAACTTAGTTTACTGTTTGCCCTATCTGGGAATCTATTATCTGAGAATACTTGGAAGTCAGATAATATGAAGTGAACCAGTGTATTCTTAAAAGTGAGGTTTTGTAGAATAGAAGTGTGATGTGCTTCTAGATTGCATACTCCCACCAACTTCCCACAAATGAGAAGGATTTAATTTTCATTTTTAGCCTTAAAGGTTCATCATATACTACTTTTTCTTTTGTATATTTGGGTTATAATAACTGGTCTCTTTCCTGTTTTGTTTTCTGCCTCAGGTATGACTGCTTTTGGGGCTGGTAACGTAGCTTATTTTTCTATTTGGTCCATGTGTCCCTAAGATTTGATTCCTTATTTTCCACCTTTAGCTTTGTACTGTTAGTGAAAAATACATGAATTCCAGAAGGCAAGTGTATCCCAAGATTTTTTAAAGCTGCCTAGAACTTTGTTGTATCTGACTTAAATTTGAAATGATTTGAGTCAGTTTGACACTTATTAGAGATTTGAAATTTTAAAGAAGGCAACTTTTTATGGATTTGTAAATCAAATCTGAAATATTACTATGTTACTATGGAATTAGTAATGAAGATTATTAGACAAACTTCTTTTGGGTTTGGACTTCCTTACCATTTTCTGCAAAAGCAAGTAGAATTTCTTTTGGAGAGCTCAGTCAATGCTTTTTGATTCTAAAACACACAGTTTTTACAAAGATGTTTCACTCGAATAGAACGTTTCTTTCCTGCAAACAGAAACAACTATTTTAAATTTCTTTGATTATAATAGGTTGAAATAAGTTCCCATTATGATGAAGGGATTAGAAGGGAGATATCTTCAAAGACTTTCTGAATGTTTTAAGTTAACGAATTTGCTCATATAAGTGTTTTTTGAAAATTTGAAATCTAAAGTTCAGAAAGATTTGAAAATCAAATCTTGTGTAATCTGGGTGAAGATGATACTGGTTTTTTTGAAAGTGGATATTGCTAATAGGTTCTTGGGCAAGTGTGCTTTTACGGCATAAACCATATTGGTATTTTTTCAGAAGTCAAGGGGGAAGGAAGGAAAGGACAAAGTCATGGTTGTGTTGTACAAAAATACTCAGTTTTGTAGTCCATACAAAAAGCGTGAAGCAGAATCACACGTTTACTTGATCTCATTTTGTCAAATGATCCATTTGAACTTGTAGTTTGGCATATTTCACTGAAATTTCAATAGGAAGACAAGTTTTAAAAATTCTAATATTGAAACATTTTCTATACACTGATATAGTAGCCTTAGATTAACAGGTGTATTTGCGCTGGTTATGGTGTTGCCGGGTCGCAATCCCAGCCACAGGGAGGCTGAGACGGACAGATTGAAGGTTTGAGCCCAGCCTGGATAACCAGTTATCAAGACCTTGAATGGAAACAAAACAAAACAACAAGAAAACAGCTGTGGATATAACTCAGTGCAGAGGTCCTGGGTTCCACACTCCCGCTGCCCCGCCAAAATTTTACATAGAAATTTCTTAGCTGGGTGAGTTTGTCTGGTATCTGCTACAGGTGGTGATAGCCAGCTTGGTAACTGGCCACTGCTCTGTTTCTCCGGAATGACAAAAGGCCCTGTTTGTATAGAGAGGACCCCTGTGGGTATTTCCCCCTTGCTGGTCTGAGGTCTAAAGGGAGAGTAACACAAAGGAGCAGACAGAAACCAGGGAAGAGCCATCTGTCAATACTAAGAATGGTACTTGTAGAAATAACCAGAAATTTAAAACACCAGTATTTTTCCTTTTTAATTTTCTTTCTTTTTTTTTTTTTTTTTTTTTAGTACCAGGGATCGAACTCAACCTCATGCTTGCCAGGCATCCTTTTTAATTTTCTAGAAGTCGCAGAGCAGGAGGCTGACTGGTCATTTGGAAGGGGCAGCCTTTAACTATTGATTTACAGTTGCGTGAGCAAAGGCCTAAGGTGTGAGTGGGGTAGTGTGTGATTCGCTAGGTTGCAGTGTGCAGGAATTGACGCTGTGTCCCTGCCTGAGTGAGTGGGTGTGTGTTTTGTTTTCATTTCTTTGAGATCGTCTGGCCTTTGTAGTTGAGGCTGGCCTCAAACTCTAGATGTCCTGCCTCAGTATCCCAAGGCTGGGATCACAGGTCCTAAGTGGTTTCCATGGGAAAAATGCATAAATAGACCAATTGTAGATTAGTTTCAGTAGAATAGAGAGATGTAAATGGAAGACACTGTGCAGAGAATATGCAGTGTATACTTTCATTTGTGAGGCGTTTCTAAATTGTAAAATACTGAATTTGGCAAATGTCTAGAAAAGTTGACAGTAGAATATGGCCTGTAATCCTAGCACTGTAAGCTGAGGCAGGAGGATCACCATGAGTTGGAGGGCAGCGTGGATTCAATAGTGAGTTTCAGGCCAGTCTCAAAAAACAACAAAAAATGTAGGTGTCCTCACTGAAGGAGTTTTATCCAGTGAATGGATTTGTGTTGCAAACCTGTTAATCCAGTGATGGTCTCCAGTGAGGGGTTTGTCAGAGCGAACGAAGACTCAGTTTCTCGGTTGGGGTGGCTTCACTTTTGGCTTTGATGTTGTGGTAATGTCCCAGCGGCTGCCTGTCCTGCATGGAAACTCGTGACAGGGGACTTGGCGCTTCCAGGGGAGAACAGCGAGGCTTCATTAATTACCCGGGGTCAGCTGCAGCTCCAGAGCGGCTTGGCATTCTGTCCCCACAGCTTGCGTGCGCTTACTAAATTCCTTCATTCAGCCAAGCTGGTACAGCCTTAAAAAGGGGTGCTATTGCCCTTGACATGTATTTACTTGCTGTAATTTTTTCGAGACAAGGTCTCACAGTGTGTGATTCCGGCTGGTCTTGAGCGCACTGGGTAGCCCAGGCTGACCTCCAACTCATGGTGATTCTCCTGCCTCAGCCTCTGGAGTGCTGAGATTACAGACAAGCACTACCACACCCGGCTTTGTGTAATCTGTTCTGGATAGTGTCTTTTAAATTGCTGTGCTGTTGTAGAAACTGTTTGGGAATTAAGTCACAGTAGTGTTTTTCTCCAGCACTAGGCTGGACCAAGCTATGGGCAGTGCTTGCCTTCTAGGATTCCTGTACGAGGGAGCAACATTGCCCACAATGCTAGTGGAGCTCCATTTTTATTTGTTTTGTTTTTGTGAGACAGGGTTTAGCTTTTTATTTCCAGCTGGCCCTGAGCTCTGGAAGTAATTCATGACTTAGGCCTCTAGTGCTGGGATTACAGGTCCTTTTTTTTTTTTTTTTGTACTGGGAATCGAACTCACAACTTTGTGCTTGCCAGGAAGTTGTTTATGCCACTGAGGTAAGTCCCCAGCCCTACAGGTCCATTTTTTAAGAACTAGAACTGCCCATTGGTAAAATTTTGAGATGATTTAGTGTAATTGTATTTACCAAGGATAGGTTTTAGTTAAAACTATCTCCTTCCACAGCCGTGGTAGCACATGCCTATAATTCTAGCATTCGGGAGGCTGAGGCAGGAGGATGGCTGCAAGTTTGAGGCCAGTTTGAGCTACAAAGTGAGTTCAAGCCAGCCTGAACTATACAGTGAGATACTGTTTCAAAAAACAAAATCTCCACAAAACTATCCCTTCCAATAATAAAAATATTTTGGACCAATTTATGAGTATGGAAACCATTTAAATTAAATTAGTACTAAAATTAAGTTATTAGCTAAAACTCAAGTTATTTACATTCCATTATAGTTCTGCAATAGTAAGCTGGGTATTTGAAACCCACCCCCTCTTGTACTGGGGACTGAACCCAGGGCCTTTGCATTATTTTGAGGCAGTGTCTTGCTCAGTTGCCTAGATTGGGCTTGACCTGGAGACCCTCCTGCCTCTGCTTCCAGAGCGGGGGCTGACAGCACTGCTTCACCACCACCAGCTTCCAGTCAAATTCTCATTCCAGCCGGGGATTTAGCCCAATGGTTCAAGTGCTTGCTTGGCAAGCACAAGGTCGTAAGTTCGATCCCCGGTTTAAAAAAAAAAATTCGGATTCGTCCCTGAAACATTTACTTGCTGAGTTTACATTTTTTTCTATGAATGAGTGAAAGGATAAAGAGATACTGTACTCTTGGACACTCAATTTCTGCATCATGTTTCGTTTTCCAGGTGAGAAACTAGAACGCCACGTAGTGCATGTTGGCTGACTCAAGACCTTTTCCTTTGAGCACATTTTTACTTGTAACAGCTTTATAAAGGTTCGATGTTAAATACAGACCAGTCTTAAAACTTGGTTTAAATATGAATTAAGTATTTTTGTTCCAGTTCCTGATTATTTTGTAAGCTCTTATTTTAGTCATCTGTGTAACATTTTCCCTTCATCGTAAGAATGCAAGAATGGCAGTTTCCTCCTTATATTAAGACTCAGAAGTCTGAGTCTTAACCAGAAACCATGAATAAAACTCCATTTTTTTCTAGTCTGGTGTCAGTATGTAGAAGGGAAGCCAAATTTTTCATCGCTGACATTGTCGGCTTTTGTGGTTACACTTTTTTTCCTTTCCTTGAAAATGGGGGGGGGGAAGCACAGCAAGGGTTAGTAAGGACTTTTTTCTTTTGAGATACTTTTGTAATCTTCTGTATCCCTTGCTTAAGTTCTGTCCAGCACAGATTCTCTTAAAATCTACTGAAAGGCCATCTGGGTGGCCTAGGCCTGCAGGTCCAGAACTCTGGGAGGCTGAGGCAGGAGGACTGCAATTTTAAGCCCAGCCTGGGCAGTTTAACAAATTAGCAAGATCCTGGCTTAAAAATAAAGGACTGTGGCTGTAAGTCAGTGTGAGGGTCCTTAGTTTAATCTTTGCAGTTAGAAAAGAAAAAGGTATTTAAAATCCTGTGAGAACTGTAATTTCTTCCTCAGGTAAAATACAGTGGTAGTTTTTGGTTGTCTGGATTGTCTCGTAGAGATGTGAGGGTGTCACCCAGTTGAATATCAAAAGATCGAAGTGGACACCTAAAGCAGGGCACTGTGGGAAGCTGAGGCAGGAGGCTCACAAATTTGAACCCAGCTTGGGCCACTTAATGACTTAGGGGACCCAAAGTGTCTGGGATGTAACTCAGTGTGGAGGCCCTGGGTCCCTTCCCAGTACCGGGGAGGGGCTTGTGCGAGGGCAGCTGAGCAGCCTGTGGGTCTGCAGCTCTGGCCGGCAGCCTTTCCTGAGGGAAGAGCCGCTCTCTCACTGGAGGCCGGTGGTAGAAAGCACAGGCTCCCGAGCCAGCCCTGGATCTGCCACTTAGCAGCCTTGTGATCTCAGGCAGGTCACCTGGGTGTCACCACCTGGGAAGTGGAAGGAGCTGGAGGGTGGACAGTCCCTCCTTGGAGGTCACTGGTGGTCGCTGGCGTGCTTGGCACAGACTGTGCATGCTTGGTGCCACTGCTGCCCCTGTGTGTCCAGCAGAGGAATCTCTCTCGGACAGCTGGACGCTGTCTTCTGGAACACGGACTCGGTGTAAACGAAAGAAATCATTCAGGCTTCAGTATTACAGCGTGATTATTCTGATAATAACCACACTAATTATTCACAACTACCTAGATAGAAGTGGTGTGAATTCCGTGGTTCTAACTGGCTCTTGTGAAGGGTAACTGGGTTGGATGTTGTGGGGATTATTTACGGAGAAGGGAAACTGATTAACTCACAACATCTCAGGCAACTCATGGTAACATTTCAGCCAGGCCTGGAGGTGCACACCTGTGACCCCCGCAGTCAGGGAGGCTGAGGCAGGAGGACCAAAGTTAGAGACTGCCAGCCTATATACAGAGGAACTGCTTAGGGAGATCCCCTCTCAGAAAGAGCTCTGGGAGTGTAGCTTGGGGTGAGGGTCCTGGGTTCCATTCCCAGGACCACAAAAACCAAAACCCAAAGCAAGCCAAACCGGAGCTGCAGAAACTGTGCCAGCTCTGGCGTCCCCTCGGAAGTGCAGAGCCTGCACAGTACAAAGTACCATCTGCTTGTGAGGAGGGCGGGGTGCTTTGGGGACCAGAGAGGACCAAGCTGGCGCCTGGTGCGGCGGGGGTGGGGTGGGGTGGGGTGTGAGCTCCTGAGGGAGACCTGGACAGAGGCGTGGAACAGCGGAGCTGCTCTGAAAGGGCGACCCCACCGGCACTGCTCCAAGGGGCTCCTGCCTGCTTGTCGTGTTTTAATGTTTTGGCCAGTCAAAAAAAGCAGTGGTTTGAATATTACTGTATTACCCCAGGTATATTTGGGTAGGCGGTGGTTCCTGCTTCATGCCAGGGAAGCACCTGACCTCTCAAGGCCCTGATCTGTGTGTGTCAGGCCCAGTGCTCAGAGGGTAGTACTTTTTCCCCACGGCTCATTTTTGAGATGCATTTGACTGTAAACTTAGGGTTTCTGCCACAGTTTTAGCAGGACATCTGCCTGGAAAAGGCATGTCTTGTGTGTGAGTCCTGACATGCTGGGAAGAACTGTGTGCTTTGCCTAGAACAAGAGCTCCTGGTTAGAGCAGTAACACTAGGGTTAGAAAAGCAGGGTATCTGTTGTAACCTGAGCACTATGAGTCCGTTTCTTCCTGGTAAGTGTTCTGTAGTACACTGTAGTAAGGCAGTGGGTGCTGAGTGCTTGGTGGAATACTGGGTGCAGGTACAATCTTGGTTTTTCATCCTGGGCTTTGCACTGAGCCCAGGCCCTCTCCTGTTTCCCTTCATTCATCTGCAGAGGAGGCCTGGTGCTGACTTACCTGTGCCTCTCGCTCCCTGCGGCCTCCCCGGATAGCGGATAGCGTGGCTGCTGCACTTGCACTTTCTCAGAAAGAACGAAGTAAGTGACTTCCAGGAAACTGCCGCCTTTTCATGGGCTGTCCCTGTGCTCCCTGCGTCACTCCAGAATCCCCAGCCCTTCCTAATGGATATCCTATATTGTGGGAAGTCCCTGAAGAGAACCTGCAGGGCCTGGAAGCATGGAGGGGAGGCTTAGCTCACGCATTTGCACGGATCACAGCGCAGGGCGAGGGGCCGGGACTGGCATGTGGGTATTTCCATGGCATCGTTGGGGCTGCTGTTATGCAGGATGAGGTGAGATCATTCTTTGCTGCATCTTTTTCACTCTCCTTGCTTGAAATCAAAAAGGAGATCCTTTAAAGTGGTTGGTGAAACAACAGTTTTATTTAGAGGAGAGTTCTTTGACAGATAAATTCTATTCTACCTTCAGATTCCATTTTTCTTAGGTGTGGTTGCTAGGAGTTAATATATTTAAGTTTTCTTTGTAAAAAACTACATTACTATTATTATTTTTGTACTGGGAATCAAACCGAGGGCCTCATACTTGTCAGGCAGGCACTGTGCCGCTAAGCTACATGCCTAGCCAGTAACCGTATTATTGAACTTCATTTAAAAGTTGTTTTCCTCTGGACTAGAATTCAAAAGTAATTATGCTTATTTATCGGTGCTAGGCAAGATTTCAGTGACATAAAAAGCCTTTTTAAGTTTTTATTGTATGCTATTGTTTCTGATTTAGAATTTTAAAATACTGTACGGTTACAAGGACTGAATATTGTCTAAATTAGTGATCCCACTGTTGAGTACACAGATGTTACAGGAGCAATCATATTTGTACTTAAACTAGGGAAGGAAGCAAACAGTTTGGCTTAAATAGGGCTTCAGATTGCAATCCTTCAATTAAATGGTGCTCTGTATTTTCCGTCTCTGTTCCGAAAGCCTGAGTGAGAAAGCGTGTCTGGTCATAACTGTTATTTCGGCGGGTTAGTCCCTCACACAAAGAAGTGTAGGTCCTCGGTAGTGTGCAGGGCTCATCCGGATGAAGGGAGAAGGGGCACTGGGCAGTCTGGAGTCCTGCAGAGCAGGGGCCTTGAGCTCGTGCGCGATGTGAGGTGGGTGGGCACTCCTGCCTAAGCGCGCGGTCACCGAAGTTGGGCTGCTCCATTAGCAGGCTCCTGTTCCATAGCAAACATTTTTTGTACAAGAACACTGAGTATGAGTTAGTTTCCCTTTTTGCCTATAAGCTTGTCGAGGGCAGCATCTTGGTGGGCCACTGGCGTTTCGCAGCTGATCTGACCTGGGCCAAAGCATGCCCTCTCCTGGCCACGCTGGTGCCCACACGGCTCTTGGTCTCCTTCCTACTGGGGCTTATGGATCTGCAGAGCCCTCAAGTTATCCAGAATAAACTCATAAAACGTCTCCCGAAGTTTGGTCTTATTTTTAAATTACTTTTTTTTTGTAAAATGGATTTAAGAGCTCAAGTGACTGCTCTGTTTTTGGTAACTTGGTTTTTTCTACCATAGGTCTCCACAGATGGCAGCTCTTACATGGGACAGTGGAGTGCTGCCGCCGCCTTGGTGTCTGACAGACCCCTGTGGATTCAGGCTGGGAGCAGTGAAGTTAACAGTGGGGCAGGCAGAGGCAGGGCTGTCTGCTTGAAGCCCTGCCTCGCAGTGAGGCGGGCATCCTGTCATCACTCAAGCACGCCTGGCGTAGAAGAGGCTAGACTTGCAAGCGTGCTTTCCTCCTTTTCTCTCCTTTTCCTTCACCTTGGTAGCTGGATGTGCGTGGTGTAGGTGATCACCTTTCAGTGGCACTGCCTGCTGTGATGCCAAAGAGGAGCTGCTTGTGAGTGTCCACGAGGGAAGAGCAGTGTTCCTAGGGCCCAGGAAGCTGGGCGTGGCATTGCAAAGTCGTCATCAGTAGCAGCTGAGCGGGCTTTCTTTATCTGTCCACTATTTAAACCTTCACTTTCATGTGCTTTCACTTTGTAGTCGTTACTTTTTTTTTTTTAATAATTTTTTTTATTTTATTTTAAA
>PVJX010000398.1:0-269175 GCA_004027295.1 Dolichotis patagonum | reverse complement strand
TAGCTTTGAAATTTATGTCATACATTGCTTTCTTGTGATCCGCTTTGCTCTGTTTTGTTGTATTTAATTTTACCCTATTGATATAATTGCATGTATATTTGAGTGGGTAAGATGGATGACCATATTGTTGTTTTTGTCAGATCGTGGAGCAGGGCTGTTAACAGTCTCACTGTTTGAATGTCTACTTTACATGCTTTAATTTTGTAATTTGAGCAGCTATTTCCAAGAAGTCAGTATGTAATTAGTCAAGTAATAATTTCCTAGGTTTTATTGTTGTACTTTTCCTTTTTTCCTTGGAATGCTGTATGGTTGCTACCCTTTATTCTGTTTTATTTTGTTTTGTTTTTTCCTCTTTAAATAAAATTATATAAAAAAAAAGTAAATGGCAAAGGTTACAAGACAATATAAATATGATCTCAGCTTTTTTCTTTTTTTTTGGAACTGGGTATCGAACTCATTACCTCAAGCTTGCCAGGCAGGCACTTACACTGCTGAGCTAAATCCCCGGCCCTGATCTCAGCTTTTCACAATGTATGGGAAAAAGCTGTACAGAAAAATATCAGAAGGAAATTCAGCAAATGTGAACTGATTCCCTGGAGGTAGTCAGAACATGGATAATTTTTCCAATTTCCTATAATGGGCATGAATTACTTTCATAATCAGAACTTCATAAGAGTGTTCTTATAGTAGCAGGAGGGCTGGAGAAGTTCACTTGTCTAGCATGTGCAAGGCCCTGGGTTTGGTAGCGGATAAGAAGTGAGTGAAGGACGAGTGAAGGAAGGAAGTAACTCAGGGCAGGTTCTGAAGAAGAGATGGGATCTGGGTCCCTCGAGGAAAAAGTACTGACTGTAGCTGCTCCAAATTGGCCAGCAGTACAGAGCCTCACCATGGCTCCGTACAGCTCTTGGGGCCCTGTTGTGGCCGGTGTGGACCTTCCATTCACTAGCTTTCCTTGCACCCTCAAGCAAAAATATACTCAAGGTGCTTCACTGCCACCAGGCTCATGCCAACCTTCCCTCTCCTCCCCTCGCCCAGCCTGATGCCAACAGTTGCTGGAGCATATCACACCAGGCAAGCCCTTTGCATCTGCTGATTCCATACCCCAAGCCTTTCCCAGCCGTAGTCTTTGGTATTTGTGAGCCGCGAACGGGAGCAACATCTTAAAGCCGACCGGCCAGCCTCAGATCTACAGCAGCCCTCCCTGGTCACATTCCACTTTCTGCCACGACCTTATTACTCTCCTGTTGCTTTGCCCTCCCCATCGGAACGCAGCTCGTTCCCATTCAGTCTCTATCACATAGTAGGCCTCCGCTCTGAAGAGACGCGCGCCCCGCGCGGGCGGCCCACAGCCCAGGTCGGGGACAGAGCGGCACCTGACGGCGAGCAGGGGTCCTCGCGCCTCACCGACTGGACGCGGCGGCAGGCTCGCGGGAGGCACAGTCCCGGAGAGCTCCCAGGAAGCTGCGGCTCCGCGAGCGCAGGCGGGAACTGGAGGCCGGAGCGCGACGGCGGGTGACACGCTGGGGGCCTTGTGCCGTAACAATCGGGCAGCAATCGCTGTGTCTCGGCCTCCAGCCCGCCTCCCATACCTCTGACCCCAGAGCGCGAGGAGACCTCGGGGTCTTACCGTCTCCGAGGCTGTTCCCAGACTCATGGCTACGGTGCTGCCCGGCCGCCCCAGCGCGGGGCTTGGCCGTCTAGGTCCGCTGCTAGCCAGACTGCCCCACGCCTTGGCTCCAGACTCCCTGCTGCTATGGCAACCGCGCTACCACCCCCCCACCCCGCAGGGGCCCCGCCCCTTTAACCTGGCAGAGTTGCGCGTGCGCGAAGTGTCTGGCCGAAGCCTATCGCAGGAGTTCTCTGGGTTGCGTAGGGAGGACGACTGGTGGGCGGGGGGAATGGGAGGTTGACCAGGAAGTCGCCTCGCTGGCAGCTCGCATAGTGCCTCTGTCCTCCACCGCAGTGCCAGGTAGAAGTTGGTCCTAAGTTTTGGTTCTTTAGACGTTCTTTGATGCATTCTAAAAGGAATAAACGAAATCACTTGCTGCCACAGTTGTTCAGAAAGGGCAAATCTCACTAGGCCACTCACCTGCTTAAAAACTTGACCTTCACAACACCCCCTCCAAGGGCCTCGCCGCCTTTCTCTTAATGATGAAGACAGTGTCTACCTTTGACTTTTTTTTTTTTTTTGAGACAGAGACTCGTTATGTAGTCTAGAGTGGCCTCGAGCGCTGGGATTACAGGCGTGCATCACTACGCCTGGCACTATGATTCTGAGTTTTAAAAACTTCTGAAAACCATTCACAATTCACTTGGTCACTAGACAGAGTCCAAGGTGGTTTATATAACAGGTAATCCACCCTTTTTGTAGGATGTTTGGAGGTTTGCTGACTCCTTTCGCATATAAAGAGTTTTCAGGACTAATCACAGGCACAGGAAGGTTTTTATTAGAAAAAATTAAAAGCTACATACTCAAGGAAATAGAGAAGCACTTATTTCCTGCAAGAGAGAACATTTGTGCTTTTATTGAGAGGGTGGAAATCCTTAGAAAAAGTCTCCCCAAGGGTAGAAATCCATTTTACAGGTATAAAAAAAGCTCAGCATTAAAAAAAAAAAGGTAATTTAAACAATCTTTGGATTCTCTCAAACTCTTAGATCAGGTTTCTGCTCTTTTTCAATTACGCCAATTTATGCACTGTGTCCAAAGGAACTCTGCGTACTATGGGTCTGGTAGGAAAGGAGCCTAAATTTAACGGAGATAACACTGATACAGATTGCCTTAGGTAACTTCAACTGAGGCCCAAAATTGCATTCTTCTTATAAGTAGTTTTTAGTTATGATTTCCTTGTCTGCTTTTTACCTTTTATTTCTTCTACCTCAATTTGATGGCAAAACCTGCCTTAACCTCAACTCCTGGAGGAAAATCTTAGAGCTTCGTCTATTTGTAGTGTTTACTTATTCTTTTTGGTGTGCATATTGATGTTTCACTGTGGAACTATTAATGCATTTGATCAAGAGGTGTGCGTCAGACACTGCTGGGGTTATGACCTCTTATTCATTGTGTGTATATCATGTAATGACTAAAATCTGAAAAATTCACAATTCTGGAAGATGCTAGTCCCCAAAGTTTCAGATAAAAAATCGTGGACCAGTATAGTATAGTATAGTATAGTATTCATAACCGTATTCAAAGCCAAGCCAGATAGTTTCAGTAGCTATGAGCCCATATGAATAAGATTCTCTATGCCTACTTTCTCATTTTAGAGGATAGGAATAGCATTCAATCTCCCAGAGCTGCACTATAATCACCTACATATAGTTAAAGTTAAGCATTTAGCAGTTAGTTTGACTTTCTCCACAGCCACTCAATCAGGTTAATATTAGCATTCATTACCATCTCATTTTACCATTAATCAAAGTTCAAGGCAGTTGTCTGCGTTTCAATCTTTGTTTTTGTTTTTGTTTTGGTACCGGGAATCAAACTCACGACGGTGCACTTGCAAAGCAGGCGCTTATGCAAAAATCCCCAGCCCTGCGTTTCAATCCTTTTCAAACAAGGAGTCATATCTGCCTGGCAGAGGGCCCCATAGAATCAGGAAAGGGAGCTGTACAAAGTGTTTCCCTCATCAACGTTATTAAAGACTCACTTCTATAATATCCACAGAAATTCTGCCTTCTATATAAAATTGCTATTTGCTTCAAAGTCTTGCTGTAAAACTGCAAAACTGGTTATATAGGAAACGCGCCTTGTTTATCTGCGGGTTTTGAGAGCCTCTGGCACAGAGATGAGGGCTTAGTTTTGAGGTGCTAAACCCAAAAGCCAAAAGAGTCATCTACCAAGCAGCTTCTTCACCATACAGCTCCCTTCCGCCTATCTAGACCGAGGAGGCGCCGCCTGCAGATCATAGCCCCGCCTCTTCCTCTAGAAGTCCCGCCTTTGGGGCGTTCCTTCGGTCAGCCTTTTGTGGAGGTACCACTGAGTGCTGTAGGGAGTGACAGGTCCGAGTAACAGGTTTGGTGTCACCTTTCCCAGTTCTACAGAGCTTGAGCTCTTTTTCCCAAGTCTTAACTCTAGAGACGACCACAGCGCCCTCTAGTTCAACTGTCATGGTTCCTAACGCCCAACGTCCCTACCCTCTTCCTCCCGGGCCCCCGCGGTGGCACATTCTGAGTGGGGTGAGGCTGGAGTTCGGGAGGCTTTGGGGCGGGGCAGAGACGGCACGTGTCCTGAGGCACATGGAGGGAGGCCTGAGACGACGTGGGGTGGGGCCGCCGCGACGTGGGGCGGGACTTGAAGCGGCGCAGGGCGGGACCTGCGGCAGACTCTGGAAGGCTCGGGTGAGCAGTTGGTGGTACGCGGGTGGTGGTCTTCCTGGCTGTTGTGGGCGGGTAAAGTGCGAATTTGGCTCGGAGGACAGGCCAACTGGCCGAGGGTGGGGAGTGGTATGGCTAGGTTCAGTCCCCGCAGCCAGCGGCCGGCCTGTCTGGCTCCGTGCGTACCCTCGGGCCTGGCTCGGAGCAGGCCTGCAGCCGCAAACAGGCGGAGTCGCGGGAGGGTACGGTTACCTGGGCATAGCCTTTCTGGGAACAGGCACACTGTTGCCCCAGCCGGAACAAAACCACTCAGGACGACAGAAGCCCACTCCACCTTCTGGGTCGAACATGGGACTGATGTACACCCCGGTCCTGGAGGGAGCAGTGCTGGGCTGCCTGATCGACTCATGCAGCGCTTGCTTACCTGGCGGTAACAGATCCTGGGAGTAGACACGCAAAGCTGACCGCAAACCCCAGCCCCCTGACTCTGGCCCACCTGCAGCTAAGTCAGTACTTACCTGTGTTCCCCACCCACTGCACCAAAGCCCAGGTTCCATAGATTCACCGGGAATTATCTGTGTCTAGAGTAAATGGTATCTGAAACCCGGAATGAGGTTCCCTCATGTTTCCCGTGCAGAAAATCCTGCCTTCGTCATGGACCCCGAATGCTCCCGCCTTCTTCCTGCTCTCTGTGCTGTTCTGGCAGATCCCAGCCAGGCGGTGGCAGATGACACCTGTTTGGAGAAGCTGCTGGACTGGTTTAAATCGGTGACCGAGGCTGGTAAGGACAATGGTTCTGCTCTTATCTGTTGTCCAGAGGTCAGAGGATGTGTGCAGAGTATGGGACAAGGCTTGTCCATCTGGAATCTTCCCCTCACTTCTTAGAGACTCTTGGAGGATAAGCAGGCTGAGGCTGGAAGAGTGACCCTGAGAGGCTAAGTGGAGAGCTGCCCTTGAGTCATCCTTCAGTTCCCCATGTGGTGGCTGCAGAGAGCTTAGACAAACTGTTTTGAGCCACATTTCTTTTTTTGCTGATTATGAAAGATGTATTTCTGGTATGTGTTTGTTTTTCAGTACTGGAGATTGTATACAGGACCTTTGTATTGAGCTACATCCCCATCCCATTTTTTATTTTATTTTTATTTTGAGATAAGGGCTCACTAAGTCACTAAATTGCCCAGGCTGGGCTTAAACTTGCAGTCCTCCTGCCTCAGTCTCCCAGAGTGCAAGATTATAGGTGTGCATTACCACACCTAATGGGAGGGCCCATTCAACACAAAAGAGTAAAGAGGAGAATTAAATCGCCATCATTTTTATTTTCTTTCAGCCTTTTTTGCACAAGTTCATGTTTTTCTTACAAATGTAAGGTCATAGCACTAATACAAGTTAGCGTCTTGCTTTTTCTCACCGTTAGAGTAGGTGCTTTCCTTGTGAAATACATTGATTTTATCCAGTATATGTTATCTGCTATCTGAGTAGACCCTGATTTCATTATTGTTTATAGGGCTGTAATGACTTAATTTGCCCATACTCTTGCATCTAAATGTTTACTTTCCTGGCTGATAATTGCCTTACATAGGTTCCACATCATTTATTTCTGATTTCATTACTTCCTTTATTTATTCTGCTATTTTGCTCTCTTCTGAATTTAATATCTGTATCTTTCTTGTTTTTGTATTTAAGGCTACAGATCTCTGTAAAAGCATCACTTGAGGTGCATCCTATAAGACCCCCCCACACACATACCCCGTACTAGCGCTTGAACCCAGGGCCTTTCCTCACTGACTTTTTTTTTGAATGGGGCTGTGAGATGGTGGTTTTGTTTGGTTTTGCTTTGTTTTGTTTGGTACTGGGACTTGAATATAGGGCCTTTACACTGAGCTAGATCCCTAGCCATTTTTAAATTTTTATTTTGAGACACAATTTCACCAAATTGCTAAGTTGCCCAAGGGAGGCTTGAACTTGATTCTCCTGCCTTAGCCTCCCATAGATTACCCTACATAGATTAGAGCGTGTTTCATTGCATCTGGCTGAGTTGTGTGGTCTTTTTATTACTGAATTCTAACTTATTTTACTGGCTAGATGAAAGTGTGTAACTCTTCAACATGTAAATTTAATGTTTCATTTGGTGAAGTTCCTTTTGTTTTTTGTTTTTGTTTTTGTTTTGTCTTTTTGAGACAGGGTCTAACTATATAGTTCAGGCTGGCCTTAACTCACTATGTAGCTCAAGCTCACAGTGACCTTCCTGCTTCAGCCTTTGGAGTGCTGAGATTACAGGCTTGTACCACCATGTACCCAGCATGAGGTTGCCTTTGAACTTATTTACCACATTCTTTTACATTTTGTCCCCAGCCCCCATCTTGGCTCCTTTTCTGCCGGTGGCAAATGAATAAATCTATCTTTTCAGTCTTAGCTCTTCTGATTTGAAAGTTACACATCTTATTTATGCTTTCCATTGGTCACCCTTATGCACTGTTACTTGACACTCAAACTAGATTTTTTAAGAATCTGAAATTGATTGGAATCTCACCCCAAAAAGTTTAAGGATCTCAGAGCCCTTTAACTTTAGATCCTCTAATCCTCCACATCATTGCTGTCTAGAACTTTAATTCAGTCTTGTTTCAGGACCCTTCAACAATGATTTATTTTTAGTTTCTTAAAAAATAGAACATGCAGGTCTGTTTATTTTTCATAGACTTTACTTTTAGAATGTTTTAAGTTTTTGTTCTTCCTTAGACTCCCTCATGTGTTTATTGGTTCTGTTTCTATCTCCCTTCCCTTCACTCTGCTGACTTCCCAGTGACTGACTGCATCTCTATGGTCATCTTTCCCACAAGGCCCTCCTCAGGGACACTCCCAACCTTGTGGGAAAACTGAGCCAAGTATTCTGGGGATGAGTGCCTAAGCCCATTGTCTTTACTGTTCATTTAAGACAGCAATAACTCTCTCAGGTGATTGCTTTTTTGTTTGTTTATTTACTTGTTCATTTATTGTGGTACTGGGAATCAAACCCAGGTCCCTTGCACTGAGCCACATCCCCATCCCTTTTATTTTTTAGTTTTGGAATAGGGTCTCACTAAGGCTGGGCTCCAACTTTTGATCCTCTTGCCTCAGCCTCACTCAGTGCTGGAATTACTGATGCTACCACTGTGCCTACAGTTGCTTTTTCTTTTTCTTTTTTTTTTTTTGTACCAGGGATTGAATTCACGACCTCATGCTCGTCAGGCAGGCACTTATACCACTGAGCCAAATATCTGGGCCCAATGTGCCTACACTCTCATAGTCAGTGAAACCAAATGCTTTCTCAGTGCGGGGTACTATGCCTGCATCCCTTGGCCTTTACCTTGACTGCACTGTTGTCTCTGTAGCACCCCCCCCATGCATTAAAGTCAGGATTCACTTGTTGGAAATATGCTTGCATATGGATTGTGGAGTCTAGTACCCTGAGGGGTGGGTGTAAGGTCACCCTGGGAGTGAGTGCAGCACTATGTTAGAGTCACGTGGAGAGAATGCAGTGGTGGGGTACACATCTCCCTACTTTCAGGTGGGTTCATGGGCACCACTGAGACTGTCCTCTGGGCTGGGCTGCCCTTGCAGGGTCCAGCCTGCTGCTGCTGCAGGAGAACCCATGCCTGGTGGACCTGCTGTCCCATGTGCTGGACCTGAAGCCACAGGACGTGAGCCCCAGGGTCCTCTCCTTTTCCCTGTGCCTGGCCGGGACATTTGCAGCCCAGGAGGACTGCTTCGAGTACCTCCAGGTGAGCCTGAACTTGCCCACCTGCCTGTGCCCTGCAAGGTGGATCCGTGAGGTATTGGCGTTGTCCCTGTCCCTGTTGGTGTCCCTGTTGGTGCTCAGATGTGTTCTGCTCTGGGGTCTGGCAAGTACTGCCAGGTGTTCTACTCCTGTGTTGACCTACTTCAAAACATTTACCGGGAGTGATGTTGTGGCTGAGGAGAGAATTTTTAGCAATCAGATGGACTTTCCAGAATATTCTGAGCACCCCTGCTGCCATGAGGTAAATATGACTCTGCTGCTGTCCTTGCTTGTGGTCTGCATCTGTCCGTGCAGGGCACTACAGGGTTTGGAGAGTGACTTTTATGACTCACCCACCAGTCCAGGGTCTTCTTCTCAAGGAGGTGATATCTAGGACCCAGTCTGGGGTACCACAGAACTGGGGAGTCTATGCTGGACCCTAAAGAGCAATATGTTCCCCAAGGTAGATTTTTGTTTTTATGGTGCTAAGAGTGGCGCCCAGGGCAAGTTGGGCCATCGCTCCATCACGGGGCCACACCTAGCCCCTTCACGATTTCCCCTCCTCAGTTTCCTATGCTTTTCTGTCTCCTGAGGCTGGCAGTGCGTGATGCTTCACTGTTTTTGGGAGGTAGTGGGTCCTCTGTGTTTAAGGATGAGACACACAGCCCCCTCCTAGCGGCCTAATAGGCTGAGGGCGTCTGTAGGTTGGGACCCGAGGCTGGTAGCTGTACCTGTGCACCTGTGGCCAGGAGTTGTACCCTGGAAGGTTGGGACTTCAAGGAAGAGGCTTGCTTTTGAGTAACCAGCAGCAGCACCCCTTGGCCGGGAGTGGGTGCTTCGGGTTGAAGTAGGGTCTCAGTGTGTACCGTGTAGCGGTGAGCTGCACCATGCCAGGATTGAATATAGAGGAAAGGACCAAGAGGAATGTGGGGCAGGAACCACTTTGCAGAGGCAGAGCCTGCATCCTGAGACCCTGATGTGCCCCTGGAGCCTGCAGTGCTCCAGTGCCGGGACAGGTTTCCCGGCCTAGGAGGCTAGGCAATAGTTGATACAGATGTCAGAGGCCTGGCCCACGCTGGCACAGTGCTGGCTGCCATTTCTGAAGTTAGTCAGGCCTGCCAAGGTGTAAGGAATGACTGAGCCAGTTGAGGGCTCTGTCAGGCAGTCAGGCCCAGGGATATCACAGGGCTATCAACATCTAGTGGTGATGGGACTCTTCCTCACATGGGCAGGGCAGTGTGATGACACCCAGCAAGGTCCTTGGGTGGTGGCTCAGCAGGAACTTCGTGGGGGAAATGGCTGGGAGCCTGTGCTTTGAACAGTTTGAATAGGTTCGTGCTTGTGGGAGTTGGAGTGTAGGGCATCCAGAAGGTAGGAAGGAGTCGGAGTGGGAGATATCTGGAAAGGAGGTGCATGTAGTCTCAGCTCAGAGGCTGTGGGGAAGCATGTAGGGTTGAGCAGCCTTGAAGGTCACAGGGAGGGTGGATATGTGAAGGGAAAGCTGGGGTGAGGTTGTAGGGGGTGACAACAGGAGTGGGAGACCTTCCCTGAAAGCCAGTTTCTTCCCTGAAGCTCTTGCCCTGCAAGGCAGAGCTGGCAGTGCCAAGCCCTACTCACTGGCACTGAAATCCTCCCCTGCTGAAAGCACAGCTGTGTCCTGAGAAGCTGACATGTTTCCCATCTGCCCCATATCCCAGAAACCTGCTTAGATGCCACTTTTCTTTGGTTCCCAGCAGGGGCAGTTGTTGCTGGGACTCTTTGGGGAGGCAGGACCCCTCAGCTGGGCTGCCTGGAGTGTCCCTACCGTACGCAGTGGTTGGATCCGGGGCCTGAGATCCCTAGCACAGCACCCCAGTGGCCTGCATTTCCTGGGCGACAGTGGTGAGTGCCCCTTGCTGTGGTACCCAGGGGAGCCCCTGCACCTAAAGAGCCTGGTTCTCTCAGCTGTGAGGGTAATGGTCATGGCCTAGGGCTGCTGTGGTATGCTCATGTGGTGACCACAGTGGTGGACATGTCCTTGGCTGCCAGGCTGGGCCCCCAGAGCTGGGGGGCTCAGTAAGTTGCTCACACACTGTCATAGTGAGTCCTCAGAGCTGGCTGCTTTTGAGTGGGTTGATTGGGGGTCTGATGGGTACCTTCTGCTGTTGACATCTCTCCATCTCTTTCCCAGAGATTCTGAAGGATGTGATTAAAGTAGTTTTCTGTCCCTCACTCTGTTTGGATTGACCCTCATTTCATCCATCCCTCTTTGGTCCCCAGGTGCAGTCGATGCCCTCTTCTCCCTGCAGGGAGACTCCAGCCTGTTTGTGGCCTCTGCTGCCAGTCAGCTCCTAGTGCATATCCTGGCTTTGTCCATGCAAGGCAAGGCCACGGGGTCCCCCAACTCACAGGGCAGCGCCTGGCCCGCATGTGCCCAGAAGATTGTGGACCATGTAGAAGCGTGCTTGTGTTCCACAGCTGCCCCGCAAGTCACTCAGGCCTTGAACGTCCTCACCACCACCTTTGGGCGCTGCCACAGCCCCTGGACAGAGGTCCTCTGGGGGCAGCTGAGTCCCCTGGTAGCCCACCTGCTGGAGAATGACCCCATCCCAGCTGCACACTCACTGGTGGACCTCCTTCTCAGTGTAGCCCGGTCAGGTCCCCGGGACATGGTGGGGGGCGCCCAAGGTGGGTGGTGATTATCCCAGGAATTCTCAGAGCAGTGGCCACACCTGGGTGTACATCATTGGCAGACACAGAATCAGCCCCTAAAAATGCTGCCATACTGGGAGTATTCCTGAGGAGGACCCCCCTCATCTAGGGAGAGGCCATCCACAGGGATGAGCACCTCCAGCAAGGGCCATGGCAGTCCCCGCTGGTCATGGTGGGGCCTTTGTGGGATAGCAGAGTGATTTTTCTCTCTTGGGTCCCTTCTGCAGTTCTCCTGTGTTTGCTTCTGCAGACTGTGGTCTGTGGGAGACTATGGCCCGGGTGCTGAGCTGCCTGAGCCCCACACAAGCTGGACCTCTGGCCTTAGGAACCCTGAAACTTCAGCACTGGTATGATCAGGTTGCTTTGGCTCAGGTGGGGCTCTGGGAATGTGGCACTTATTCTCAGGGAATTTCAAGGTGAGAAGCTGGGCAAGGCTGGGCAGTGCAATGGTCAGGCCCAGGAGTTGGTGCCGGCTGGCTTTCTTAAGTGACCAGAGAATTATTTTAAAAGCTGCATGGGATCCCCAGAGACAAAGCTTATTCTCGGGCGCCTCTGCTCAATGATAAGCTGAAGCCAGAATCCACCCTCTCAGCCCTTGGACCCTTCCTGGTGACCATGCCATGAGTTGTGGAACCCACGGGTATTTGTACACCACAGGGTAGGCCAGGGGTTGGAGAGAGGAAGGATGTGGAAGGCCTTGTGGGAAGGCATACATCTGGGGAGTAGAAATGGCCTCAGCACCTCCTCAGAGGGGCTAGGAGTGTGACACCAGCCTGGCTGTGGGCTCTGTAGCCTCTACCTGCTCAGGGAGGGTGGACGGGGGAACACGGGACCAAGCAGTGTGCCCTCAATGTTCTGTGCTAGCTCCCCTCCAACTCCAGGGCCTAGACCTTAGGGTAGACCCATCTACAGAGCATAAGAAAAGATATCTCAGAGCCAGGTGGAATGGTGTGCATGCCTATAATCCCAGACCTCACAAATTTGAGCCTAGTCTGAACAATTTAAACAAGACCATGTCTAAATAAAAACTTAAAGATGGGTTAAAGATATAGGTTGGTGCAAAATTCCTGGGTTCATTCCCTAGTAGCACACACAGAAAGAGAAGGAAGGAAGGAAGGAAGGAAGGAAGGAAGGAAGGAAGGAAGGAAGGAAGGAAGGAAAAGGAGAAGGGGAAGGGGAAGGGGAAGGGAAGGTCATCTCAGATTACTGTGCATAGAGGACAAGGTAGAGCATGCCTGGGCACAGCTCTTGAGAACCCAGAATTCCCTGTCACCCTGAGCAGGCCTATCCCCTCTGGGTAAGTGTAACCATCCCTTCCTGAGCGCGAGAAGCCCAGTGGCTGAACACTATGGCCTGAGCCTTCCTCAGGCTTGTTTGTCATCCAGCAGGTCCCCCTGCATAGAAACTGCTTCTCAGGAGGTGTTTAGCTCCCAGCTTGTACTGGTCTGCCCTAGACTTGCTAGAGATGTTAGGAATGTGACCAGCTTGCCTCAGACCAGTGCAACAGCCTTCATGTGTGTCCTGTGTCCACAGTCCACAGGCACTGAGATCCCAGGCCTTTGGGGTCCTCCTCCAGCCCCTGGTCTGTATCCTGAGAGCCACTACTCAGGCCCCTGGACCCCCAGGTACACTGGTGTGGAAGGGTAGAACCTGGGTCTCTGGTGGCTGGTACCCTGCTTGTGGTCCCTGCTTTGCTCTCACCCCAGCCTCCCACTGAGAGTAAAGGTGGCTGGCATTTCAGTGCCATAGCCCTGGTCTCAGGACCTGGCCTGTGCTTGGGGCAGTGACCACCACAAGGGAGCTGTTCCTGTTTGCCTCCAGGCTTACTGGATGAGACCAGCGAGGGCGGCTCCATGATGGTGGACACACTCCTGTCCTCGAAGTCGGCCTGTGTAGGGCTCCTGTGCCAGACTCTGGCCCATCTTGAGGAGCTACAGCCACTGGTAGGTGTGGCCCCACCTGTGCCAGGTAGACACCAGGACTGTGACTTCTGCTGACCCTCCCCATCCTCCTGCAGCCTCAGCGCCCCTCGCCCTGGCCCCAGACACTCCTGGTGGAAGCCGCAGTGATCATCTTGCAGCTCTGTGATGGCTCGGCAGTCCCCAGCTCCAGTGAAGGGGGCCGTCTTTGTGGAGCCCTGGCAGGCTGCATTCGAGTCCAGCGAGCAGCCCTTGACTTCCTAGGGACACTGTCTCAGGGAACAAGTGAGTGACTGAGGTGTTGGGTGGGCTGGCTTCCTTCCCTCTCTGTGCTGAGATTGCTGGGAATTTTGAGGCCTGTGCTCAGCCACTTTCCCTGCTCCCCCAGGTTGGATTGCACAGTCCCTGCTGGAAGGGGGCTCCTGGGGTGACTCATACGTTCATGTGTGTCTCAGGCTCCCGGGAGCTGATGCCGCAGGTGTTTGCTGTCCTCTTGGAGACCCTCGAGAGCCCCGCCTCCAGCCCAATGGTACAGGGACAGGCTCTGGCCTCTGAGCTCTGGGAGGCAAAGCCAGTCCCCTTCTGACTTGGGCCTCTTGGAACGGGTCTTTCACCTGGGGCCCCAGAGCTGCCACTGGAAGTGAGGCAGATGCCCAGGTCTGGGGGGCTTATGTGTGAGGGGACTTGTGGTGCTGTGGTGAGCAGGGGCAGTCCACTCATCCTTTGGTGAATTCCAGAAGGGGATTGAGCCAGGGCAGCCACAGGACTTGGGATCCAAATTCCTAAAAACATGCCCATTCCACTGGTTACAGACTTAGTGCCACATGCTACAGGGGCTTGTGGGAAGGGCTGGGGGATTCTTGAGCCTTCAGGGAGAGAGATACCTCAGAGAGCTTGTCGTGCCTTGGTACAGGGTAGGCAGGGCACCTGGCAAGGGCTCTCCCTGCTGTCCCCTGGGGCAAGCGGTGGCTTGGGTGGAGAGCTCACCCTTCTGCTTTGTAGCCCCTTACCCACTCACTCATTGCAGGTTCTGAAGAAGACCTTCCAGGCCACACTCAGGTGGCTCCTGAACTCACCCTCACCCCCCAGCTGTTTGGATCTTGGCCCACATGCCCCATTGTTCCTCAGAGGTAACCCTGGCCTTTTGTGGGGTACCTTGAGTGCAGCTGTAGGGTAGAATCAGCTAGCACTGAGGGCAAGGGGAGGTGGCTTGGAGACCACTCTGACCACCCCCTCCTGGCCCAGAGCTATTCCCTGTGCTACAGAAGCGCCTGTGCAGCCCCTGCTGGGAGGTGCGGGACTCGGCGCTGGAGTTCCTGACACATCTGACCGCCTCTTGGGGAGGTGGGTACCAGGGATGAGGGTCTTGTTGGCCACCCGATCTACCCTAGCAGTGGTGGTCACAGCTCCTTTGATGCCCAGGAGAGGCTGACTTCAGGGAGGTGCTCCTTGCTTCTGAGGTACCCAAGCTCACCTGGCAGCTCCTCCGAGATCCTGAGAGCTACGTTCGTGCAAGTGCTGTGACTGCCATGGGGCAGCTTTCCAGCCAGGGCCTGCAGGCTGCCTCCGAAAACCCTGGGCATCCAGAAGTTCAGCAGGTAGGATGGTGGGGTAGGTAGGAGGGGATGGGGTCCTCAGCCATGTGCCCACCCTGGGAGGCTGTGTACGGTGGATGGGTGGCCAGCCAGGTCCAGAGCAGCTACTTTGGGCTTAGTCTGGGGCAATGCTGGCAGAAGTGACCTTGGAAGTGGTAGGGACTTGGTAACATCATT
The DNA here is from genome assembly GCA_004027295.1 of Dolichotis patagonum. NCBI lineage: Eukaryota > Metazoa > Chordata > Mammalia > Rodentia > Caviidae > Dolichotis > Dolichotis patagonum. Next base: position 254,725 of record PVJX010000398.1, on the reverse strand, counting down.
TACATGGGAGTGAGCCCAGGGCTAAGGGCTGCGTGCGTCAGGGCACATCATGACAGAGCTGAGTAGGGTGCAGCCCAAGCTGATGACCCAGCCCTTGTGCTCACGTCCCTGAGCTGGTCACCAAACCTCCCCACTCTTGGTCCTGCAGGGCCTGGTTGGGGAGCTCCTGCATATCCTGTCTGTGGACTCCGAGGGCTTTCCTCGAAGGGCAGTTGCCCGAGTCTTCACTGAGTGGCTGAGGGACAGCCATGCAGATGTGGCCCGGGACACAGAATGGTTTGTAGCTACTGTGCTCCAGATGGTGAGCCGGGACCTGGACTGGGAAGTCCGGGCACAGGGTCTGGAGCTGGTGCGGGTGTTCCTGGTGCAGACACTGGGGCAGCCCAATCCCCACTGTCCCTATGCGGTAACCCTGCCTAAGATCACCCCACCCGGCCCACTCCCTGAGGTGCTGCAGACTCTCTGTCAGCTGCAGATCTTTGACTTTGCCTTTCGTGCTTTGTTCGACTGTGATCGACCTGTGGCCCAAAAGGCTTGTGACCTCCTTCTCTTTCTGAGGGAGAAGACTTCTTCCTGTAGTGGCCTACAGGAGCCTGGGGACAGCTCTGATGTGACATCTGTGGAGGCCACCCTGCAGAGGTGGCAGGCGGGCGAGCAGAGCCAGCCCCTGGGCGATCTGGAGCCTGAGGAGGTACTGGCTGTCTTGAGGTCCCTGGACCTGGAGGGCCTTCGGGGCAGGCTGGCTGAGAGCAGCGACCACTTGGAGAAGAGCCCACAGTCGCTCCTGCAAGACATGCTGGCCACGGTGGCCGTGCTGGAGGAGAATGTGGCTGACTGCTACTGAGGCCATGTGCCTGTGGCTCTTACCAGGACTGGCTTCACAAGGGACCCCCCAACAGATTAGAAAACCCCACATTTCCATGAATTATTAAAAGAAATAGCTCATTTTCTACGTAAAACATTCCAAGACAGTTTTGCCTATAGCTTAAGCTCAAGTTCAGTTCTGCTCTGCTCACGGCTGTCAGCTGTCCCTCCTTCCCAGAGGAGCCTCCCTCCCCTGACCCCGTGTGCTCTGTGCGCCCCTTGGTGGATTTGTGGCCCCTCAGAAGGGGCTCCCTGCCTGCCCCCTACTCCATGTGTGTCTTCATCCCACATTGACGGAGTTGCTCTCACTCGTAGTAGATGGTGACAGCAGGCAGTATGATGCCTGCAGCTTCTGCTCTCCTTCCTCTGAATTGCTTTGTTAATTGCGGTCTTTTATAGTGCATATGCCCCAAATGAATTTTGGGATTGCTCTTTGTATTGCTGTTAAAATATGTTGTTTGAGGCCTGGGGATTTAGCTCAGTGGAATAAATGCTTGCCCCTCAAGCACGAGGTTGTGAGTTCGATCCCTGGTAACAAAAAAACAAAAAACCCAAAAAAACATTGTTTGAGATTTTGGTAGAAATGACATTGAGTCCATGGGACGCTTTAGGGAGTATGGCCATTTTGACACTGTTACTGATCTCAACCCTGGAACTCGGGGCATTTTTAATGTATTTGGGTCAGGGGCTGGGGATTTAGTTCAGTGGCATAAGCGTCTGCTTTTGCAAGTATGTGGTCGTGAGTTCGATCCCTGGTACCGATTAATATATATATATATATATATATATACACACACACATACACGTTTGTGTATGTGTGTGTCATGTTGGTTTCCTTCACCCATATCTCAGCATTTTCAGTGTGCAGGATTTTCATCTTAAATTTATTCCTAAGTACTTTATTCTGTTTTCTTTTTCTTTGCGTCTTCGTGTGTGTTACTGAGGATTGAAATCGGGTGCTCTTCCATTGTCATACATCCCCAGCCCTTTTTATTTTTTAAGACAGGATATTGTTAAGTTGGCCAGCCCGAGGTCAAACTTGAGATCTTCCTACCTCAGCCTCCTAAGTAAGTGGGATTACAGATATGCACTACTATGCTCTGTTTTATTCTAAGTGGAATACTTTTTCTTAATTATATGTTTTTAGGGGCTGGGGATTTAGCTCAGTGGTATAAGCACCTGCCTGGCAAGTGCAAGGTTGTGAGTTCGATCTGTGGTACCCCCCCCAAAAATTATATATTTTTAGCTCCATAGTAGACAGTAAAACTGTTATTTCAATTTTTATTGGTATATGTTTGTAGTACATAATGATTACATTCACTGTTGGGAGTTGGTACATGTACATAACACAGCTTAGTTCTTTTTACTTCTATCTCTTTGGTTGAAATGGAATCATTTTTTTCAGAGTTTGTCATTAGTGTGTAGAAACATTTCTGACCTTTCTACATTGATTTTTTTGTCCTACAAGTTTCGTGAATTCATTTATCCTATCAGTCTTTAGGTGGAGTCTCCAGGGTTTTCTGTATAGAAAATCAGGTCATCTGTAAACAGAAAATTTTATTTTTCCCTTCTCTCTGGTTTTATGTCCTTTCCATTTTCTTTTAGTCACTCTCCCTGCAATTTTTGCTCTCATGGTGCAGAAGTGGTGTGAATGGGTACCCTGTCTTGACCTGATCTCATAGGAAAACCTTCAGCTTTTTACTGTGGAGTATGATGTTAGTTATGGGCTCGGCCTTAAGGACACTGAGTATACTTTTATACCTAGTTTGTTGACTGTTTTTATTGCATTGATTGTTCAATTCTTTTTCTGCATCTGCTGAAAGGATTATGTAATTTTTATTCATTCATTTCATATGTATCACATTTATTGATTTGTATGTATTGAACCGTCCTTGCATCTGAAAAATAAATTCCACTTGATCATTCCCATGATCCTTCTAATGTGTGTTGAATTCTGTTGGCTCACATTTAGTTGCAGATTTTTGTATCTGTACTCATCAGGGATACTGGCATGTAATTTTCTTTTTTGTGATGGTCTTATCTGGCTTTGGAATGAGGCTAATACTGGCCTCATAAAATAAGTTGGGAACCATAAAACTTCTAAAAGAAAACACAGGGTGGTGGCACATGCCTGTAGCAGCACTCTAGGAGGCTGAGGCAGGAGAATTGCAAGTTGAATCCTAGATTGTACAATTTAGTGACTTAGCAAGACCCTGTTTAAAAAATAAAGAAGGAGCCAGGCATAGTGGTGCATGCCTGTAATCCCAGCACTTGGGAAGCTGAGGCAAGAGGATTGCTGCAAGTTTGAGGCCGGCCTGGACTACAAAGTGAGTTCAGTGCCAGCCTGAACTGCATAGTGAAACTGCCTCAAACAGATAGAAAAAATAAAATGGTTGGTATACCCTCAGTGATAAAGATCTGGTTTCAATCACCAGTACCACAGATGGGGAAGGGAGTGGGGAGAAAAGAGAGAACAGAGAGGAAGAATATTTCTTGACATTAGTCTTGACACTGAGTTTCTTGGACATGATGACATCAACTGCAAAAACAATACCTACTAGTGGAACTCCATCAATCTAAACAGCATCTGCACTGCTAAGAAGACAACACAATGAAGATATAGTCAATGGAAGAGGAGAGTGTATTTGTAAACCATAGATCTAATAAGAGTTTTCATATTCAGATGTATAAGAAATTCACACAACTCTGCAGCGAGAAGAAATACAATAACCTAGGGCTGGGGGTTTAGCTCACAGCATAAGCACCTTCCTGGCAAGCTCGAGGTCCTAAGTTTGATTCCCGGTACCAAAAAGAAAAAAAATACAATAACCTGATTAAAAAATAAGCAAAGATCTCCCCCCACCAAAGAAGCCATTGGTACATGAAAAGATACTTGGCATCACTAATTAGCAAATACAAAATCAGGATACAAAATACAATAGCAAATATAATAGCAGGATACAAAATCAACACACAAAAATCAGTAAGTTCTTGTATAACAATGAACTCAGAATGAAATTAGGAAAACAATGTGATTCACAATAGCTTCCAAAAAAAGCAAATATTTAGGAATTAACCTGCCAAAAAAAGTGGGAGACCTCTATAACAAAAACTATGGTAGTCTGAAAAGAGATAGAAAAAGACAGTAAAAGGAAATATTCCACTATGCCTGGATAGGTGGAACCAATATTGTGAAAATGGCCACACCACCAGAGCTGATAGATGGTGCAATCCCAATGCAGTCCCAATCAGGATAGCAACAGCATTCCTCAGAATTAGTTTTAAAAAACCATTCTAAAGTGGCATCAGAAGAGACCTAGAATAGAGTGTAGGGAGCGGCATGATAGCCTCACTGCTGCCGCCCCATCCCGCCCTCCTGTGGGCATTTAGTGCGTCTGCCTACATTGCCCATGATCCTCTCTGCCTGGCCGGAGATGATTGCGACCTATCCGTCTCTTCACAACGTCTCTGCCTGATGACATACTTCCTCCCACCGTCGCCCATAGTTACTCCCGCCAGAAAGTTGAGCCCGCCCAACTGTTGCTTAGATACTCCCGCCAAAAGGGTTAGTACCACCCACAGTTGCCTAGTTACCCAACTACGTTACATGATCTGACTCCCTCATTTCTGCCCTCTATGTAAGCCATGTTCACTTTCTCAATAAACGAAACTTGATTGGAATTGCTCAACTTGTCTCCGTCTCTCTTTCCTCTTGTCCCATTCTCATCCCATCCCTGTTCCCCTTCCGGGTTAGACCCACGGACTGATCCGCGGGCCGGATCAATAGAGTACTCTGGGAAATAAAAAGAAAACAGGAGCATGACAAGCCTAGATTTTAAGTTATATTCCAAAGCTACAGTGATTAAAAACAGCATGGTACTGGCACAAAAAAAGAATGGAACAGGATAGAACATGCAGAAATACCCCAGGCACCTTGAGCCATGCTAATTCTTACTTTTGGTCTGGGGATCAAAGTCATGACCTCATGCTCATCAGGCAAGTGCTTGAGCAGTTGAGCTAAATCCTGGCCCTCTTTCTTTCTTTGAGACAGGCTCTTGCCAGATGTGGTGGTGCATGCCTGTGATCTCAGCACTTGTGGGGCTCAGGCAGGAGGATTTCACGAGTTCAAGGCCAGTCTGGACTACTTAGTGAGTTGAGGGGCAGCTTCAACTACATAAACGCAAAAAGAAACAAAAAGTGACAGGTTCTTACTACATAGTTCAGGCCTTGAACTCACTACAAAGCCCACCCTGGCCTTGAATTTTGTAGTGATCCTCCTGCCTCAGCCTCCCGAATGCTGGACTTACGAGTGTGTGCCACCACACCTGGCTACTGATCTTTGACAAAGGGGCCAAAAACAGGCCAAAGTGATTACAGTGTTTAGCAAATGGTGCTGGGAAAACTGGCTATCCACAGGCAGGAGGTTGAATCTAGACCTGTATCTCTTACCATGTACTCAAATAAAATGAGTCACAGACAGGCCAATTGAAATGAATAGACACTTCTCAGAAGTACAGATGGTCACATGGTCCTGGAAGGGTATCAAGTTAAAAAGCTGCACAGCAAAGGAAACAAGAGTGCAAAGACAACCTACTGAAGGAGGAAAGAATTGCCAGTGGCCCCTTACAGGATGAATATCTACAATATATAAAGAGCTCAGAAAATTAGCCCCCGCCTCGAAAGACCCAGTCAAAACAGGCCAATTGAAATGAATAGACACTTCTCAGAAGTACAGATGGTCACATGGTCCTGCCCAACGACAGGATTCTGGGGCTGTCAGGACAAGTGCCTGACACTGACCAGTGGTGTCAACCCAACATCTGCAGCCTTGTGGTGCAGTTTCTCTGTGTTCTTGAGATCTCGCTCTCGCACTCATGGGTATTGAACCCAGGACCTTCACACTGAGCTACATCCCCAGCCTTTTTTGAGACAGTCTCACTAAGTTGCTCGACTTGAATGGGCAGTCCTCCTGCCTCAGCCTCCCATGGTGGTGGGATGACAGGTGTGTGCCATTGTGCTCAGCTTCTTGGCTGTCTTTAACTATGCTGCTCCCCTGAAGGGTCCTGTGGGGTTCTGCAAGGTCTTGGGTGGGGTGAACCCGACTAGGGAGGAGTCAGGTTGGGGCATGACTCCTAGGAAGTGCTCCAGACCTAATTGACAGCACAGTGCTCTCCATCACTGAGTCTCTGACTTCTCAGGACCATTTACCCCCGTTTTTGTTTTGCTCCTCTTGGTATCATAACTCTAAGGGCCGGGGATTTAGCTCAGTGGCACAAGCCCTGCCTGGCAAGCGCAAGGTCATGAGTTCAACCCCCAGCACTAAAAAAAAAAAAAAAAAAAAAAAAAGATTCTAGCACTGGAGATTTAGCTCAGCAGCACAAGTACCTGCCTGGCAAGTTGTGAGGTCATGAGTTCAATCCCCAGTACAAAACAAAACAAAACAAAAGAACAACTCTAGTAACCTGAGGTTTAGGGGAGCATAGGGAGTGGGGTAAATTTGGATTCATTCCTACCCTAAGAGGACAGCCCCTCAGGTTTGCTGTCTAAGGTGGGAAGCAGGGTCTTCTCTAATGCTTCCCACTTAGGAAGGTGCTGGCCTGAATTTCTCACCCTCCTGTCCCTGGAGGTCACTAAACCAGAGCCCAGGTTTGCTGGTATTGGCCAACACTCTCTGGGCAAAAGGTGGCACTGACCAATCAGGATAGACATTGACCAGTAAGTCCAATCAACATCAGTTAGCACTGTTGCTATCAGATTTCACTTTCCAGTGAAAAACAAGCTGGTTTGTCTGGAGCAACCATTCTCTGCAAATAATGACTATTGCCGGGGTTGTAGCTCAGTAGCAGATTGCTTGCCTGACATGCACAGGCCCCAGGTTCAAAAACAAAACAGCCCAAAACCTGGATAAAACATTTAATAACCATCACCTTAGGGACTCTGAAGGGCTGACAACAGTGAGTCAATGCCTGGCCAAGTCTGGGGGATATTAGATCTCTCATATCAAGAACCTCCCAGAGGGTCTGGTAGAGCCCAGGTCAGGTGTAGGAAGAGGGAGACTGCAAGAGGAAAGGGGCTCTACTGGCCAGGTGCCCATAGGCAGTAGCACCAAACCCGGTCCTCAACCGAGAGAAAAGACATTTATATCACTTGCTGCGGAAGCTTCATTGTGTCAACTTGATTGGCTTTGGAACCCACCAGGTGTTTAGCAGAGCACACTTTCGGGTGTATCTGGATGGCCGTGGAGGTGTAGCGTTGGGCACTATACCTCGTCCCTCACCTCTTCCTCTGAGGCACTGTTCCTGAGTGCTATGCACAGAGCACACCCCTCTGCCATGATGGTTGTGTCTTGGAGCTAACCATGGACTGAATCTTTTGAAATCATGAGCCAGGTACTGTGTCTCTGTGACAGGAAAGCTGACTACCACACACCACTTGCTGCCTAACAAGTGCTGATGAAAATAGCACACTTCAAACAGGAGTCCCCAGAGAAACACGAAGGCTCAGACCCAGCCAGGTGACTATGGCCACCACCTGCTCCCACAGGCCCAAGGCCTCTCTCCTGCTCCATCTGTAGACTGGGACAGAGACCTTCCTTAGTGTCAGTGTCCTGAAGGCAACAGGGCACTGTATGTGGCATTTCTGTGCTGATATCCCAGCGCAGGTGAGCACATATGAGAACTTTGTAGAGCAACATGGGCATTGCCTTACCAGTTGGCCCCAGGAGGCAGGACAGGAACATGGGCCCATTTCACAGGTAGAGAAATCGAGACAAAGGAAGACTTGTACTTCTCCTCTAACAGCTAATACCATGAGCTTGAAATGGGAAGCCCTAGCCCACATGGTCCAGCCCATGTCACTGGCAGCCAGCAGGGCCAGACACCAGCCCTAGTCTGGTCAGTCTCTCAGCATCCCTGGGGAGCTGTTAAGGCATTCAGTAAGTCCTGTGTGAGCTTGAGTGGCTGCTGGCCTGGGCCCTAGAAAGAGCATGTGTCAGTTAACTAGTGCTGCATAACAACTAGCCCAAACCAGGTCACCTGGAATAATGGCATTTCTATAGGTTGATGGGCCTTCAGGCGACTGAAGCCCTGGGCTGGGTAGGGCTGACTTTGGCTGGTGGATCGGTGGAAGCTGGCTGGCCCAAAACGGTCAGAGTGAGGACAGCCCCACTGCCCTACCCAGCCCATCTTGCCCTGGGAGCAAGCCAGAGTCTGAGATGACAGAGGCCTGAACATAGCCAGAGTCTGAGCTGACAGAGGCCTGAACATCTCCTGAGGCCAAGATTCTGCAGCTTTCACTGGCCAAGTACTCTCCCTCTGAGAAGAACCACTGACTGGAAGGGTAGAGACTTGGGATCACAGCAATTGGCTTCCCCAGAGGAGAATTAGTATACTCACCCCATGGATCCAACTCTGAGGAGGCAGTGGGAGGGGAGGTTGGTTGCTTAAGGGGTCTCTGATGTCCTCCCCAGGACAAGGCCTCCAGTGGGGTGGTGATTGATTCAGCCTCAGGACTCAAGCCCTTTGTGAGTGTGTGTCCTGAGCAGCCTTGTAGCCTCAGCCACCAGCCTGGAGTGGCTATGTCAGGAGGTTTGTTGAATGACTGACTGACCTAAATCAGCTTCTCTACCAGGCACCCCGGAGGAGCAGTCCTAAAACCTCCTTGGGATGCAAGGCTACTTTGGGATGGAGGGAGTCTCCACTAGAGCATCCCCCCATGTGTGCCAGGAGCTGAGAACATAGGGACCTCCCATCTCATCCCCTTTGAGGGGACCCTCTTCCCCACACTCATCAGTTCCTGTTAGAGCCAAGACATGTCGCCATGGAAACTGCTTGGCAAATGCTGGCAGGCAGAGGCAGCCAACAGCAGCTCTCTAGCTCCAGGCGCCTGTTGGAGTGACGTTGCGGGACGGCATGAGTGGGCATGCCTGGCTGTGACACGTGCGTGGCAAGCGAGGACTTGGGGTAGGTGTGGGTAAGGATGGGTGGCAGGGGCGTGCATGTTTCCCTGTGTGTACATGCATGTGCACGTATGTGTGTGTGCATGCATGTGTGTGTAAACAGAGGAAGCAGTCTGCGCGTGTGTGCTGGGTGTGTGCAGAGATAGGAGCATGTGGGTGATGCTGTGATAAGCGGTGGCAGCTACCAAGGCTGGGTGCCCACTACGGTCTGAGCATCCACTAGGTGCTGACGAGAAGGGACCAAGGTGGCCACCGTCCCCACCCAGCCCCACTGCCACGTGCAGCCACTGACCAGGTAACCGCAGATGGAGACGGAAGGCAGGGCTGCCAGGAGGCAGCAGCTGTGGGACTGACCGTGGGTGGGGGTCGTCCTGGCAGCAGGGAGGAGTCCAGGGTGCCATGGTGCCGAGAGAGGCAGTCAGAGTGCATGGGAACAAGGTCAGGGGGCCTTGGCCCACCTGAAGGGCCCATCTGGGGTGGGGCTTACTGGTGAAGCAGGGAGGGAGGGCCAGGGGGCCTTCGGCAGGTCACCGTCAGGGGCTGGGGCCCAGGAGAACACGGTGGGGCTGGGACTGGGGCACTCCAGAGAGCTGGAGGGTGGCAGTATGCTCCTTGGTGACAGGGATGTGGGTAAGGAGGAAGGCGGCCGGGATGGGAAGAGAGGGAGGTTTGGGAGCCACTGGCCCCAGGGCCTCTGCTCCAGGCTCTGGGCCAGGTGCAGGAAGAGCCTCCTTGTGTTCCCTCGCCCCGCTCCGGTGTGGACTGCCGAGGTGCTGGCTTGGGATGTCCAGGCCACTTCAGCTGACTCTGGCTCCCCCTAAGACCCTGTCCTTCTCCAGCAGCCTTTCCTACCCAGGTCCTGAGGATTTGGACAAAGCTGCTAGACCACGGGTTCTGTGACCCTGTGTGGCCACAAGGCTGGCGGCCCTTGGGCACGGCTGGGCGTGGTCAGGCAGTTCGCATGCTAGGCTTGCTCTGCTCCCTCTGCCTTCCTGGGCCCTCTGCCTGCTGGCCATAGGGAAGGGACTCTGAGATCCCGGGGTGTGGTCTTGGGTGGGCATCCTGGGCAGATCACTTCACACAGAGCCTTCGAGGTCCCGGGGATGACCAAGGACGAGTGACGCATGCGTGCTGAGCAGGGCCACTGCAGGTGGGGTGCTCAGAGAGCACCCGGAGCTGCCTGTGTTCCTGCCGTGCTGTCCCTGCTCCTGTGGAGAGTCCATCAGCCTCGCAGGCCCTTGGGGAGCTAAGGAGGGGGTCTGGGAAGGGAACCCGCCAGCCATCGCAGCTGAGTGGGACCACAGCTCAGCCCCAAGGACCCAGGTCTGCCCGCAACCCCCTGCCCTGCCCCACAGCTGGTGCACCCTGCTCTGTGCACCAAGGACCACATTCACTGTGCTGGGTCCCAACACAGGGCCTGCGGGATGTCTCCGGTCAGCCCAGAGCCAAGGCTCTGACAGGTGTCACAGGTGGTGGGGTGGGCCTGGGGACACTGCCCCAAGGGCACCCTAGTCTCAGTAGATCTCTCCCAGGGAAAGAAGCCACAGGTGGGCATTCTCCCTACTCTGACCCAGGAAACCAAGAGTGGCTGGTGGGAGAGAGGGGGATGCTGACAGATGAGCAGGACACCGGGGAGACAGAGGGAGAGACAGAGACATCTGCATACAGAGACATAGGACAGAGACAGGCAGAATAACACCAGCAAGAGAAACAGAGAGATACAGACAGAAAGAGAAACACAGAGAGGGAGGGGAAGGGGAAGAAGGAGAACAAAAAATGTACCCAGGAGACAAACTGCAGAAGTGAAATCGGGAGACAGATACACAGGCAGAGACCCCACCTTGCCCAAGCCCCTCCCCCAGCCTGTTGCAGCCCTGGGGAGCCTGGGGTGGGGAAGGGCTGGCCCCTCTGCTGTGTGAACCATGCCAGGCTTTCACTGCATGCTGGAATGGGGGATTTGCACTGAGCCCCCAGCCCCGGCCCCTCCTGTTCTCTGGAGGGAACAGGGAACTCAGAGCCTGGGAACTGGGATGAATAGTGACCACAGGTGGCTCCAAAGGCATGAGCAGTGCTGGACGCAGCCCAGGATTGGCTGGAGTGTCAGTGAGCTTTGAGTCACTCCAGCATGAGGAATTTCAACCCCACCCCCCACCCCGGCCTGAGAAGGGCGCTCAGTTCCCCAGGATGGGGTAGGGCTGGGGCCCAGGAGGATCTCTGGAAATCTGCCGTCCAGGGTCCAGGGAGCACCAGGCAGAGAGCGTCTTTAGCTTCCAGTTGCACTGCAGGGGTAGCTAGTCAAGCTGGGGTAGCAGGGCCTGGGGAAAGTGAGGCATGGGCCAGGAGCTTGGAAGGGGCCTTGATTCTGCATCCTGACTCTATGAGCAGACCCCAAGACCTGAAGGACAGTGCCAGGCTCCGGCCTTGTGCCCCTCATGTCCTCCCATCTGAACATCACCCACCTCGTCCTCACCCCATCCCTCCCACTCTCAGGTGGCCTCAGGATGGCTGTAGAAACTCTGGAGCCCCCATTACCCCCAAAGCCTCTCTGCCTGGAGTACAAGCCCAGGAGAATATCAAGCCCAGCCCCACCCTTTGGTCCCCTCACCCTGCCTGCTGGCCTGGAAGGAAGCCAGGGCTGAGCCACAGAGAGGCCAAGCACCCCGTCCTGGGGCCCAGCGCTTCAAACAGTGTCTGCTCAATGAATGCTGCCCAGCTCTCAGGACCTCTGTGCTGAGAATGTGTGTAAGGTTTTCTCCAGGCATCACATCGATCTGTATAAAGAATTCTCCTCTTTTCCAAATTGGATGGATTCCCTGTGGCTGCCAGAGCAGCTCACCACACACACAGCACAAGTTTGACACTCTGGAGGCCAGAAGCCCGAGATCAAGGTGTCTGCAAGGCCATTCTCCCTTTTCCAGCTTCTGGAGGCTCCAGCTGTCCCTGGGCTACAGCCACCTCCCTCTACTTGTGCCTTGGCACCTCTCCCTCGAGGTGCTGTCCTCTTTCTGTCTCTTCTGGGGACACACCCTGAGTTGCAGCTCACCCTGGTCTCACCTTGAGGCCTTTATCTGTAGAGACCCTTATTTCAAGTAGGATCCCATTCTGAGGATCTGCAGGTGGGCACATCTTTGGGGGCTGCTCTTCAGCCCACTTTGGGGCATGGGATACTGAGGCAGCTTCCCCAACCCTGAGGTGTCTGTTAGCCTAGGTCTGCAGGGTCAGGCTGGTGACAAGAGTGAGACGAGGAGCCTCCTTACCCATCTGGCCCAAGGGACAGCCCCCCCCCAAGGCCCATTTCTGCAATGGACTGTGGCATCCACTCGAGAGGTGTGGAGGCCAGGTAGGTGATAGGGTGTTAGCCTGGGGGTCCATCTGGGCACTCGCCTACTGTGGGGGGTACCTTCCTGTTTCCCAGGCACCCTGCTGGGGCCTTGCTCACCTGGAGTTCTGGTTTTATGTGTCAGTAGGGCAGCTGAAGGCCTGACCCATGGGGACCCCCAGGGACTCTGGCCTTTCCCTGCTGTAGCAGGGTGGGTGCAGGTGGGGGCAGGTGTCCTACAGGGTCTCTGTAATGATCAGGATACAGCATGAATCTCTCATTCTGAGTTTTCTGCCCCTGACAGAAACACACCAGAAACACACATGTCAGAAGGGTTGTAGCATTCTGAGTCAGAATCTGTTTGTAGAAACTTATCCCAAGGGGATAAATTACACACCAGCTACCTGTGCAAAGATCTGTGGAGACGGGTTACTCATTCCCATGAGCTCCACAGAGAGAAACTGGGAAAACCCAGATATCCCAAAGCATCAGGTGATTCACCCTCAAAGCAGAATGTGGCAGTGTGCACTGTCAGGATAAAGGTGGTGTGACTGGCAGCTGCTTACAGGGACACCTTTGAGTACTCAGCTGTCAAAGTGGAGTATGTTGGGGGAGTCCTTTAAAAAGTGTATTTAAAGAATTGGCTATGGTGGTACATGCCTGTAATCCCAGCACTCTGGGAGGCTGAGGCAGGAGGGACTGTAATCCAAGCCTAGCTTGGGTAGTTTAGCAACACAGTGAGACCCTATCTCAAAAGGAAGGAAAGAGCCAGGGATGTAGCTCAGCGTGAAGCCTCTGTCTGGGTTCTGGGTTCATGCCCCAATACTGCAGCTAAATGAAGCTCTGTATGTCAGGAGTAGGCTGTGCCTCTGTGGTAGAGACCTTGCCTTGCATGTTATGGGTTGTATCCCTAATGCAGGAAAGTAATTTTGAATGTGGAGGCAAAATCACTGAGTGGCTGTCTGGCAAGAAACAGGAGAGTGGCTGAAGTTAGGAGAGGGTGGATGGTGGGGTCTTTAGGTTTTTGTTTTTGCAAAGGTCCCAGATTGTCTACAATAGAGAACACTGTCCCGTTTTTAAGGCCTAAGGAATGCTCCTTTACCGAGGTTGGAGGGCGGTGGTGACGCACCCATCAGCTGCACAGAGGCGGTTCTGCAGAATGAGGCGAGGTGGGTGGGTGATGCAGGGCCCGGAGGAAGGAAGCTTTGTCCTAAAGGGCAGCTGGGGAAAGGCCTACGGACCTCACGGAGCCAGAGGTCACCCTCTCTGTGAGGTGGGCCCATGCTGTGCCCCAGCCGGGGGTGGCTCCCAGCTGGCCTTGGGGATGCCTGGCCTCGTGGGTGCCAGCGGTGGCACTGAGAAGAGGCTGTTTGACCAGCTGACCTTCTTTCTGTGTCCTGAGCACTGAGCCCCCTGTCTGCCTCATCCTGGGTGATGCCAGGAAGGGGGCAGAGACCTCCTGTTAGCCAGCAAAGGACAGTGGGGGCCATCAGGAAGTGCCTCCCACCTCCCAGAGCCACAGGGGCAGCACTGAGCCCTGGGTGGCCCTGTCTCCTTCCCAGTGCTGACACATGGACTTTCCTCCTGGGCAGGAGGTCCTGGGCCACCTGCTCATCAGCTCCCTGTCCTTCAAGCCGGGCAGCAGGGGGGCCAGTGGGTGTGGTGAAAATGCTCCCGCAGGCTCACCTGTCTCAGGGAGGGGCGGATCCAGGCAGCCGGGCTATCCCTTCACCTGCTTGGCTTTAAGCTCTCAGCTTTAATGCCCTTCTCCCCGACGAGCATTTCTGGGAATGCTGGGGCGTCCCCGCGGTGTGGTTTCTCGCACAGGTCCTCCTCTTGGTCCCTTGCTCTCTTAGGCACTTTTCTCGGTCCCGCCTCGTCCCTGCCCCACAGGCTGACGTCACGCGGGACCTCTCGGGTCTTCCCGGCCCGACGCTGCCCCCGGGTGGCTCCGGAGAGCGCTGGGCGGCGAGGTAGGAATGCAGGCGTCTCGGGGATGGGACTGGGACCTGGAGGGGACCTATGAAGGGGTGGGCGGGGCAGCGCTGGTGATCCAGGGACGCAGAAGGCGCTCTGGGGCAGGAACTGGTGAGCTGAGTCCCAGAGGGAGGCGGCAGCGAGGCAGCCCTGAGGGGTTGCGGGACGTCGTCCGGGAGGGTAGGCGCAGAGAACCTCAGGACGCAGGGGTCCTCCGCAGCCTGTGCGCAGAGAGGGGCTTTCCTGAGGCCAGGTAGCCTCGTCTGGGAAGGTAGGACAGCATGTCCACCAGCAGAGCGGCGGAGAGGCGGAATGCACTCCAGTACCATCCCGGGACTGCACCAGTGACGTGCCCCGGAAGGAAACTGTCTGGGGTTGGTGAGGGAGCAACCGATTAGGGGTTCTGCTGGTGTGGGCAGAGCCCTCGGGGTCTCCTTCTAGACAGCGGAAACCTTCTGAGCAGCGTGAAGCCCGGGCCACACGTGCATCTCTGCAAACACAGAGCTAGTAATGAACAGCAGTGGCTGCAGCTGCCCCGCATTTGCAGAGCGCATTGAGAACCAGAAGAATGAGTGTGATTCTTGCCCAGGGGCTGGCCCTTGTCTGGTCCGGTGTGGGAGGACAAGTGCCCAGCACCGGGCTGCTGACCTCTGTCACCCAGAAGATCAGTCTGCGCTCGTCAGAGTGGCAGACCCTCCTGGGAAGGAAGAGTCGGGGACAAGGGTGCTCCCTCCCCAGGCGAGGGAGCTGGGGCTGGGGCCGCTGGGCAGGAAAGTGCCACTTTGGAAAGGGGCCACGTTACACCCTGCTTGTCAGCCTCAGTCTAGAGCTCCCTCAGCATGCTACGAGTCAGGGTTCCAGCGAGGGGCATAACCAGGCAACCAGGCACTGCTGCCTCCCAGCTGTGTGTGACCGTGGCCAAATCATTGGAGGTCTCGGAGCCTCTGTTTCCCTGTCTGACTCATAGTGATGCCTTGTGTTGGGTCACAGCAGCTGCTGTGCTGAGGATAACTGAGGGGCACGTGACAGACAGTGGCAGGCCCCAGACCACAGCCAAGGCCCCAGTTTTGGAGGTTTCTTTCAGAGCAAAGGGCGACTGAGATGATGCATCCATAGGTGGCAGAGAAGGTCAGGAGCTGCCCCAAACTGTGGCTCCGGGCCCACCGTGGGAGTATGAGACCATGCCCGACTCCCTCTCTACCAGGGACACAGTGACCCCTCCAGCCTTGGGCAGAAATGTCTGGCAGGGTGGAAGGACTTAGGTGGCAGCTGAGGGTAAGGATGAGGGCTTCCCCTAATGAGCCAGGAACATGGGTGTGGCCTCTTGGGCTTCTCCAGAGGAAATGGTACCTAGGCAGACATCCGTGTGGGCGACCCCAGGGGCACAGGGAGGGACTTGTGCACTCTTCTGCCTGACATAGCCTCTCAAGCCATCCTCTAGGCTGTGCTGAGGTGGCTGCTTGTGCCTCTCGTGTGCCTCCGAGCTCCTCGCAGCCGTTGGGAGCTGGGCTATCATCACTCAGCCCTGGCCTGGTCTCCGGTGCTCTGCATGTGTCTGCTGTGGTGCTGCGGCTCTGGCACCTGGGTGCTCCTGCTGTTGCGGGTGTGCAAAGAGCCATCCCAGGAAGGAAGACTCGGTGGGAAACTGCAGCTTTCACTCGAGACCCTGCGGGGGATGCACAAGGTTACAGTTCCCACGGTGGCACTATTTTGTCACCTGCTGTTTCCTTTCTCTCAGGAGCTTCTGTGCAGTTTTCCAGGGGCTAGTAGAGGGGACTGTGTGGTCTTGGGTTTCCTGTGTTTCTTGGATTTAGGCTCAGGTATGGAGAATATTGATAGGTAAAACCAGCATAGATAGAGCAGTGAGTTGGGAGTCAGGATCTTCATGAACTGTGCGACATTAGGCAGGTGGCTTTCCCTCTCTGAGCCTCAGTCTTTTTATTATTTATTTATCTAGTGCATCAGATTGAACCCAGCCCTCAGCTACACTGAGCCCAGTTCTTTTTATTTTATTTTGAGACTAAGTTACCCAGGCTGGGCTGGAACTTGCAGTCCTCTTGCCTCAGCCTCCTGAGTACCTGGAATTACAGGCTCTGTCTTTTCAGTTATGAGATGAGTGATTGCTAGTAATCGTGTGTCAGGGCTGCCAAGGAGGTCAGGTCAAAAAGTGCCCTTGGGGCTTAACAGGATGGTAGGTGGGGAAGAAGGGCATGGTCCAGGGCTGTTCAGACCATCTGTGAATATCTAGCCTGCCTCATTTCCCTTCTTCCTGGAAGCTATGGCGCAGATCACCCAGGCAGGGGGAAACTGGGGCTGCCTTTCCCAAGTCCAGGAAAGTGGTTCCAGGTTGGCTGCAGCACTGGGGAATCATTCAGAGGTGACTGAGCATTGAGGCCCCTGCCGGCCTCCTGCCGGGGGTTGGTGTTTGTGGGCAGAAGGTGTGGGGTGAGCGAGGTGCTTGGAAGTGAGTAGTCCTGTGACTGGCATCTAGAGACCAAAATAGGCTGGTGAGAGGCAGGAGGAGGCAGGTGCTGGGAACAGCTTATAGGCCTCCTGCTTGGGCACCTCCCCCTCATTGGGCTCAGCTGATCTCTGAGCAGGGAAGACAGGAGGTGCCTGTCTGTGTTTGCTGGGAGGAAACTGAGGCACAGTGGGGTTAGAGGCCAGAGCACCAAGTTCATGACAGACCTCCATCTGGGGTTGAGCATGTTTGAGCTTCAAAGGTTTTTTGAGCTCACAGTCCACTGATCACCCCTGGAGCTGGCTGGGGGTACTACCCCCCCACCCCAGAGCCCTGGCCCAGCCTCGATAGGGGATGGCTAGGCTTCCCAGGGCGATGCTTGCAACCCTACATTCAAAACCGAGCAGCACCCCTACCCCATCTGGAGTGAGACCAGTGTTGCTAAAGCAGCCCGAGCTCCCTGACTGTGTCCTGGCTTCTTTCCCCTCGTGCATCCTGGCTGCACTGGCCTCCAGATATCCCTGTGTTCCTGGTACCCACCAGGCTGTCTATGGGGCTTTGCAGGCACTTCCTCTGCTGGGACATTCGCTTTTTTGCAACCTCCTGAGCTTCTAGGTGACCCCAGCACCCCCTTGCTGTGGCCACTCTGCCTCTTTTCTTTCCACTAGCATCTGTCACTTTCCAACTGATTCGCACATTGCTTTTTTTTAGCATTGGAAATTGAACCCAGGGCCTTCACACCGAGCGACATCCCCAGCCTTTTTTTGTTTTTATTTTGAGACAGGGTCTCACTAAGTTTTCTTGGCTGGGCTCACACCTAAAATCCTCTTGCCTCAGCCTCCTCAGCTCATGTTGTAGGTGTGTACCACCCTGCAGGCCTTGTACGTTATTAGCTACAATGCTTTCTGTGTCACCTCTCTACTCATAGACTCTAAGCTTTGTCAAAACAAAATCTATTTGTTTTGTTCAGATGCACTGGCCAAGACCAGTACAGAGACAGGTGTGCAGTAGGCACATGGTGACAGTGACAGTTAATCTTATGGATGCATTTCCTGGGCTGGAGCTGTGGATATGCAAAAAGCCATGCCAAGGGGGAAGACTCAGGAAAGTGCAGTTCCCATTCTTGAGACCCTGTAGGGATGCATGAGGTGCCCACAAAGCTCTGCCTCTGGGTGTGGGGGAGAGGGGTGATGTTTCTGATGACGTTAGCATTAGGATGTGAGCGGGACTCAGTAAAGCAAGCTCCCCCATGGGGACAGGCACCTCCCAATCACCTGGTGGCCTGGGTAGAGTAAAGGGCAGAGGATGCATGATTCACCCTTCTCCACACTGCATTTCACCAACAGCTTTCTGGGTCTCCAATTCACAGACATAGGTCAGGGACTTCTCTACACCCACCATCATGGAGCCAGTTCCTCACAATCAATCATACATGTAGATAAACACACATGTGCACACCTATTTCCTTCCTGTTGGTTATTTCTCTGGAGAGCCCTAATGCAGTAACTACAAGTTGAATGAATGAATCGAGCAGACAAGCCTGAGCGTCCTCCTGCGCTGGGACCCTACCCAGCCACCTTTGGAAATGCAGCTCATGGTCTCTGTCAGGAGGTAACTCCATGGAAATTCGGTTCCTCACTGCATTTCCTCCAGCATCCCCCAATCTCTGGGAAGCCCAGTCTCCACCCTATGTGTTGTGTGGCTTGGTCTACTCCCCTCGCTTTCATCCTCCTGAAAAGTGTACCCTGGGCCTGGGCGTTAACACGGGGATGCTCTGCTTGGGTCCTAGCAGATTTGGTGATCTTAGTTTATTTGCTGCCGGATTGTACATGGGTGGTCGTGACCTTTCCCGGAAGTGATTTGGTATTACAAAGCAAGTTGCTCTAAATAGCTGCATGTAGTCTTTTTCCCTCTGGGATCCTTTCAGAAGACACTGAAAGAGTCTTGTGTACAAAGATGTGTGTCATGGCATTTTGGGGCAGCCACTGACAATGGCTTTTGTTCATTTTGTTTTGTTTTTTGAGACATGGTCTTGCTATGTAGCCCAGGTTGGCCTCAAACTCATGGCAGTTCTCCTGCCTCAACCTCCCAAGTGCTGGGATTATAGGTGTGTACCTCCATGTCCAGTGACAATGGTGTTTTTATAGATTAAGTCTTTGAGAAAATACCCATAACATACTAAGCAAAAATATGATTTGTTAAAATATTTTGTAAATATTGCAAATTTTATTGGTTATATATATATGTAATATATATATATAGATAGGTAATCACAGTCACCTGCCTGTTCCATCTCTTTGCCCTGCCTGCCCATCCCGGTAGTTCCAACCCTCTTCTTGCTTTTCTGCGTCACCCCAGTTCTGGCTTGCGATAGTTGACAGGCAGGCCAACCCTGCCTGCTTCATTTGTGTCTCTGGATCCTTACACACGTGTGATCTGGAATTTCTGGGTCTGGGGCTGCTGGGGTAGCTGTCCTCCCCAACCTGTGACTCCTGGCGGTTCCTAGGGGAAGCTGAGGTGGAGGCCTCTGTGATGGGGTCCATTTTGTAATCACAAAGTGGAGAGCAGTCTCTGGTTTCTTGCCTTGGGGGGCACCTCTGGCTTTGCAGGGGCTCCATGAGAATGGTGGGGGCATCTTCTCAAGTCCCTTCCTCCTGAGGGCTCAGGGGAGGGTTGGTGGCCTTGCAGGGGACCTGTGGAAATAGCTGCCTTCTGGGGGAGACCATGCTCCCTTGATCAATTCTGGATTAAGGACTCAGACTTTGAAGGAAGGGGAAGTAGTTTCTCTGCCTGGGCTGGGGGCAGTGCCAGGTCCTGGGGCATAGATGCCAGGCCCCAGAAAGTCTCCCTTTTCCCCTGTAGTGACCATAGGCCTGTGTATGCCCAGCAGTGACAGTGGCACCTCTGTCTATCCCACAGGTGCCAGCAGGCCTGGAGGTGCCCATGCCTCCCCTCGACGTGCTGAGAAGATACAGATCCAGACAGCACTGTCCCCCACATGCTCACTGGTGGCCCCCAGCAGCCCTGCCTATCAGCCTAAGGGACAGATCCATAGGTGACCGTGGCTGTCCCCTGGGTAGCTCATGGGCAGTGACAGGGGCTCCCGGAAGTGGCCAGGGCCCACCTGCCTGCCATGCTGCCCTGTAGGCCAGCCCAGGAGTTCAGCTTTGGGCCTCGTACGCTGCGGGATGCCCTGGTCTCCAGCGACACAGGACTTCAGCAGTGCTACGCCGCTGCCTTCTCCCTGGCCGAGCGGCTGTTCCTGGCTGAGGCCTACAACCCACACAGGACCCTCTTCCATCCGCTGCTCATCTATTCAGCTTTTGACTGGTTCCTGAGCCGCCCTGAAGCCCCTGAGGACTTTGCTACCTTCCATGCCTCCCTGCCACACCGCCCACAGAGTCCGGCACGCAAGCACATTTACCTACAGCCCATAGGTACAGAGGGCCAGGACCAGCCTGGCACTGCCTAGGAGTGGGGGCTGGAGTGGGGTGGGTGGCTCAGGATTTGTGGTGGGCAGGGAGGCCTGGTGTCCTTGGTTTCCCCCATCTACCTCTGACATGGTTGGAAAGCCTGGGCTACAGGGCCATTTGACCTATGGGTTGCTGCATGGCCCAGGCATACATGGTCCGAGCCACGTCTTTTTTTTTTTTTTTGGTACTGGGGATCGAACTCACGACCTCGCGCTTGCCAGGCAGGCGCTTAAGCCACTGAGCTAAATCCCCGGCCCTCGAGCCACGTCTTTTGAAATCAGCAGCACTCCAGGCTCTGTGCTATATGGAGTTACTTCATCTTGGGTGGGGAAACTGAGGCTAGATGAGTTCACTTGGCCGAGGCAGGATTTGAACCTGGTACGATACTAGGAGATGCTGAGTTGCCAGTGATGGGGATCCCAGTGTGGCTGCTATAGTCTAGGGTTCTTTGTCTGGCAGAGACTGGAGATACTGGGGACCAAGGGCTGAGAGAACCGAATGGCTCAGCAAGGCGCGTGGGGGTGGGGGCACAATGAGGGAAAGGCTGGCCTCTGGGACCTTAGCACCCAGGTGGCCCCAGGTTGGCAGGAAGGCCCAGCAGGCAATGTGGCGCTGGGCTTAGAATAGCCCCAGGCAGGCTGTTGCTGCCTCCCTGCCAAGAGGGACCAGCGTGCTATGGCTACTGTGCGTCTTGTTCTCTGTCACCCCACAATCTACAGGCTTTGCTCAGACCGATCTGGGGCTAGTCCCTTCTCCCCAGGTTCCCTGCAGACAGCTGGATGACAAGTAGTGCCTCGTTGAAGTGTGGGGTTTGGCCTAGGGGCGGGAGGGCCTGGTACCTACACTTCTGACAGGCAGGGGTAAAGACACTGGTCTGCATCCCTGGTCTGGGTCTATGTCCTCCTCCCCAACCTTTCTGCCAGCTAGGCTGGTCTTTTGCAGCCTGAATTTTTTTTTTTTTTTTTTTTTTTGGTACCAGGGATTGAACTCACAACCTCATATTAGGCAGGCGCTTATGCCACTGAGCTAAATCCCTGGCCTCTGAATGGGGCACACTAGCTGCTGCCACCCCTTCTCTGAGCAGTGCTGGCCTCTGCCTCCAGATGTGAATGAGGCGCCGCTGGGCTTCCCCCTGCTGGACTACCTGCGGAGCTGCGCCGAGGCCTTCTTCCTGGGCCTGCGGGTCAAGTGCCTGCCCTCCGTGGCTGCTGAGTCCATCCGCTGCTCCTCACGCCCCCGCCAGGACTCAGAGGGGCTGCAGCTGCACACAGGTACAATCAGGGCAGGTGCAGTGGGCTGGGGAAGGAGGAGGTGGGGGAAACAAGGGTTCCTTTCCCGCCCTGAAGAGTCCGGAGACTGCATGACTCAGAGCCAGCTGCAACAGTATCCAGCAGTCATGGCAGGTGAAGGGCTGCTGGAGGGCAGCTCTCCAGCCTCTTGTTTGCAAAAGCCCATGTGTCTGTCCAGGGGACTGCAGACCCTGCCCTACCTGCTCCTGCAGGCTGCTGAGATGGGGCCAGCTGAGAGGCACTGTTGCACAGGGCTCTAAGTGGACAGGAGTACAGGGAGGTCCCCAAGAAGAGACTGACGTTGGGCCTAGAATTGGTGGTTTGGTATTGGAAACAGTTTTGGGAAACTCTCAGCCCATTCAAATGCTGCCCGGCCGGTGCCCGTTCTCCACCTGGGGCTCACTGCACGCGCAGGAGCCTGGCTGCGTTTCCCCACCTATCTGCCCTGAGATTTTGGGTTTCAGTGTGTGGTTCTCCACCTCTGTGAAACACGCCCACCCCCATGCCACTCTGGGCATGTGTCTCAGTTCTACAGCTCCTGGGATCCTGTGTCGGCTCAGCAGGGTCACCGCTCTGTGGTTGGGCCCAGCAGCCTGGTCCCGGTCTTGGCTGTGGCCGATGTTTGTTCTTCCTGCTGGTTTTCTCAGGTGTGTGCTTGTGCCATTTTTCATTATTTACTAATGTCTTATTTGAAAACTCAGTTTACCTGTTAAGATAATTTGTGGCCTGGGATGATCTTTCTCTGCAGATGGCATTTTCTTTTCTCTCTCCCAGGCCCTGGCTGGGACAAAAATGTGACACTTTCCTGGACGGCGCCTCTGTGACCCTCAAGGGCATAGTTTGTGGCATAGTCTGTATCCATCCCAGGGTGTGAGGATGTCACTAGGGTCACCCTGCCTGCACTCTGGGAATAGCCCAGCTCCATTATATTGATTGATTGATTGATCGATTGAGACAGGGTCTCTCTATATAGTTTGGGCCAGCTTGAACTTATTACATAGCCTAGGCTGGCCTTGAACTGAGAGCGATCCTCTTGCCTCAGGCTCCTGCGTGCTGGGATTATAGTTTTGTGCTACCACACCTGGCCGGCTCCATCACTTTTAGTCCAGGATGTCCTGTTTACTTCCCTGTCAGGTCCCTGCTTGATGTAAGGTTTATGGGGGTGTAATCATTAGTGTACAGTTCTGAGTCTTGTTGTGTGTGTTGGTCACAGCCCCTTCCTCACTGTCCTGTGGTCAGTTCTCTTCTTTGATGTCGAGGGCAGTGGCAGCAGCCACTGTGGTCCCCAGCCTGCCTGACAGGGAACGGCTTGTGTTGCTTTCGGGGTTGATAGGACTCCAAGGCTGGGGTGGGGTGCCTGTACCTACAGGACCTATAAGGGGCCCAGGGACAGCATAGCCTGTCCTGGCTCTAGCCACAAACAGAGGCTGACCTCCGGGCCTCTTCTCTACGCCATATGAGGGGCCATAATGTCTGCGTATATTACCGAACTGCTGGTCCTAAGACACAGGGTTGAGCCTCTGTCCTGTCTGTCGGGTGACTGTGGTACTTAGAGACTCCTGGGACTGTCACCCCCACATTTCAGACACTGCCTGGACACTGGGGGCTCTGCAGTGGTGCTGAGCTGGGCTGTGCTCAGGTGGGTTTGGCTTAGAGCTCTGCGTCTACCTCTGATAAAGTGTCACAGACTGCGGGGCTCCTGCAATGGAAATCTCTTGTCTCATGGTCCTGGAGGCTGACAGCAAGGTGTCAGCAGGGTGTTCCCATGGTCTCTGAAAGCTCAGGACAGGGTTCTCGCTGGACTCTTTCTGCATTCCTTGGCAAGTATAGATTGCAGGTGCAAGACTCCAGTTTCTGTCCCTGTCTTCCCTGGCCCTTTCCTGTGTCTCTTTCCTCCAGTACTCATGCTGGATTTCAGTTCTATATTAGTGACCTCTTGGTGACATCTGCAAGAACCTATTTCCAAATAAGATCACATTCTTAGCGAGCAAGGGTTAGGACTTCTTTCTATATTTGGGTCTGTAACAATCATTATCATCATCATTGTCATGTTCACAGCCAAAATTTCTCGACTCCTACTTGAGTTCTCAGTCACTCATCTCCCAAAATCACACCCTGGACCTGTGCTGTCCAGAGCAGTGGCCACTGGATGTATAAAATGTGGCCAGTCTTAAAATTGCAATAAATGTTACATATATCAGATTTGAAAACTTACAAGGAAAAGCAAAACCTACAACCATTATTTCTGATTATGTGTTAAGATAATATTTTAGATACCTTAGGTTAAATTAGGGGACTTCAGAGTTACTTATGTAGCTTGTGCTGAGTCCATTGGCCAGCAATGCACTTGGCTGTCACCAACAGCCCAGATCATAAACACGGCCTCTGTCATCACCTGTGGCATCCACTGTTTTGTCCCCGTCGTCCTGACTGTAAACCCTGCTGAGCACCAGGGAACCGGGTGGATCTGCCTTGCTCTGCCTCTTAGCTCTCAATCTGTCCCAGACTGGGCTTCAGGGCTCAGCACTGTCACCCTGTGTCCTTCCACCTGTACCCTCACAGCAATGCAGGACTATTACCCAAGAGCCCTGCCTGCCTCCCCTCCTCTTCCTTCCTGGTTCTTTATGCCAGGGAAACACCATCCAAAGAGATGATTGTGCTCCTTCCTTCCACCCAGCTCTGACTGGCCTTCCCTGTACCCTTCCTGGAGCTCACTGCCCCGTGTATCCCCTGTGGTGAGGCCCCTGCAGCCACCACTCCGCTCCTTCTTAGGCACTGCTCCTTGGGAGATGCATTTTCCTTCTGTGGTCACTGAGACCCTCCCCTGGCTTTTCTCTGATTCTAGTCCTTCCCTGTCCCCACCTCCTTCTGGTTATGAGGGCCACACAGATCAGCAGAATGATCTCCAGCTCAATATCTCTGTCCACACCTGCAGGCCCTTTTGCCATGTGTGATAACATGTGCACAGGGCCTGGGATTGGGACATGAGCTTCTTTGGGCCATTGGTCAGTAACTGTGGCAGTTATCCCTTCCTGTGGCTGTGGTGGCACTTTCCTAACACTGTCTCATTGTCTTGGCTGCCTTTCCAGCAACTGCACTGGGCTGTGAATGGGTATCTCAGTCCTCTGGTCTAGATTGGCAGTGGCTGTGAAGGAAACAGAGCTGAGATGTCAGTGTTTAGGGAACCCACATTTCTCTGACCTTCAATGTGTGGCTGCTTCGAGGTTCCAGATACCCAAGAGGGCTATACCTGGCCTTAGGAAGCATTGGTCCCAGGCAGAGGGAGGGAAGGATGCCAGGTTTGTCTCCCCAGAGCCCAGGCTAGAGCTGGGCCCCAGCTGCCTCCTGCCTCCCAGCTCCCGCTTCCCTGCAGATGGCATCCTGTCTTTCCTGAAGAACAATAAGCCGGACGATGCACTGTGCGTGCTTGGCCTCACATTGTCTGACCTGTACCCCTGTGAGGCCTGGAGCTTCACCTTCAGCACCTTCCTTCCAGGGCATGGTGAGTGGGGAAGCCAATGTGCTAGGGAGGGGGTCACGCACCCAGAAACAGCCTCCAGGCCCAAGGTCTTGTTCCTGGGCAAGGGCTGCTCCCCACACTTGGCTTTTCCTTGGCTATGGCTGGAGAGCATGGGGTGGGGATGGGGACTGTGGGCCCCCCAAGGCTGAGCCTCTCTCTCCTTTCCCCAGAGGTGGGCATCTGCAGCTTTGCCCGGTTTGCAGGGGAGTTGCCACAGATGGGGCCCAGTGCTCCTGACCTGGCCGCAGAGGAGGCAGCAGTGGATGGCTCCGAGGCCCTGCTACAGGATGGAGGCCAGAGGCTGTGCTTCAGCGCCCTGGGGGTGGTACAGTGCTGCAAGGTGGGCACAGACATGGGGATGGGGATGTGAGCGGATCCTGCAAGCCCTCTGCCTGGTCAGTCCTTGCTAGAACAGGGACAATCATAAAATAAGGAAACTGAAGCTCAGAGTGGCCAAGGCCACGAGGCTGTGAGGCTACAGGTTGGGCTGACGCCATGTCTGTCTGGCTCCCAGGCCCCTTCTGCCACCTGGGAGGGACACTCGGACCACTTCCCATAGTCTGGCTTCACCCTGGGTGTTGAGATCCTAGAGGGCAGGCCTGCTGTCTCCAGGGTCACGGGTAGGAGGCCCAGGCAAGGTGGTATCCCTTCCCCCCAGGTCACATGCCACGAGCTCTGCCACCTGCTGGGCCTGGGGAACTGCCGCTGGCTGCGCTGTCTCATGCAGGGGGCACTCAGCCTGGAAGAGGTCCTGCGGTGGCCCCTGGACCTCTGCCCCATCTGCCTGCGGAAGCTACAGTATGTCCTGGGCTTCCAGCTCCTAGACAGGTACAAGGTGAGCATGGTGCGTGCTGCTGCCTGCGGAGTCACTCGGGTCAGTGGGAGAGGATCAGGCCTGTGCTGTGTCATGCTCCTCTGGACCTCACTGGTCTCCCTGGCGGCAGGTCGAGTCCTGAGCAGGGGTCTGGTACATGGGGCATGTCCAGGACCATGGCTGTGTTGGGGAAGGGATAAGGGGCTGTTTCCTGTCTCATTCAGTTGGAGGCTGGCACTTACTGGGCATCTGCACTGCCACCTGCGCTCTGTTTGTCTTCTCCACAGTCACTTTCCTTGGGATGTGGCTTGCTGCCACCTTGAGGAGGCACAGTCCTGAGGAGGAAGGAACCCCTACCCCCAGTCCAGAGGGAAGGACTCTTAGTGAGGGTGTGCTGCCCTCTGCAGGCAGCCTGGCCACATAGTCCATGGTCCCTTCCTTAGAGCTGCAGGAAGTTTTGTTTCCACTCCCCAAAACTTTGCTGAATTCAGAGTACAAAGGCGAGTGCTGCTTCCTTTTTTTTTTTAAATCCACCTTTGGTTGGAAGCACAAGTCTTTAGTGAAGGACCAGACCTGCCTCTTGGGAAACCAAACATTTCCAGGGCTCGCATGGTGTTGACTCAGCTCTCGTGGTTCGGGGAAGCTCCCTCCCCTTCTGTGGGTCACAGGGCTGCCTCCTGCAGGGACAACTGCTGCTGGAATATCTCAGAGCAGAGGCTCAGGGGAGCCTGTGTCTCAGTGACTCAGTGATGTCCTCAGAGGGGAAGCTGGTGTGACCCTTGCCACCTGGGGACACTGCGTGGGCTACTGTCTCTATGAAGCTGTGTAATGGGTGAGGGACAGCTCTGGTCTGCATGGGGATTAAGACTGGTTATTTTATGGCCATCATTTGGGGTCCTGTTTGACCAACTGATGTGAACTTTTTTACTTTTCTTTTTTTTTTAATTTTTTTAAATTTTATTTTAAAAGGGAATAAAATTAAACACAACAAAACAGAACAGAATGGGACCTAAGAAAGCATAAATTTCAAAGCTAGACAACCAGAGATCTTCACTATCTGTCATATTGTCTCTTGTTTTCTTCCAAATGGTTGTCCATATCTTTGCATACGGGGGGCTCATACTAAATAACATAGCCAATCTTTTCACAAGATGTGTAGTTCACTGGCTCCCACTTGCTAGGCAGGGGAGAGGGACAGGGGGGACACGGGATGGGGGACAGGACAAAATGAGATGTCTGATTCTCAGCCCACATGCAGGCAGGATCACAGTCGCCCCCCCCCAGAGACAGGAAGAGTTCCTTGTTCTCCCCACACCCCGAGTCAACTGCATGGTGCAGGTCCCAGTGTGCCAGGGTCTCTCCTTCACGCTGCCGCAAGTCGGCCACACTCTCAGCCGCCCCCCAGAAAGGGGAGGAGTTCCTTGTTCTCCTGGCACCCCGAGTCAACCGCATGGTGCAGGTCCCAAGGTGCCAGGGTCTCTCCCCTGCAGGCCCCCCAAAGTCCACCATACTCACCTGCTATTTCTTTCTGATGAATTGACCATTCCATTTCCAAAGTTCTGAAATGGCCCCGACCACAGAAAGAATTCTCTTTAGGCTCCTTTTTGAAACCAGCAGCTACAGCTATCTGCTGGCCTTGCTTCAGGGCCACCTTTTTTACTTTTCATGCCTGTCTCCATCCTGATGAATAGCCCTGGTCAGCTCAGGACCCAGGTGGGCGTGGTACCCTCTTCACACCCACACACTCTCCGGTCACTCAGCAGCCACATCTTTGGGGACAGGTTGGTGGACGGTTAGGAGTGATCTTCAGGAGAGTCTGACCCCACCCTGGAGCAGCCCAAGGACTGAGGCCAACAGGGTCCTGGCTAGAAAAAGCCTGCTTTGTACCACCTGCCAGTGTCCAGGGTTGCTGCTGGGCAGACTTGGGACTGCCCACCTGCAGATGGAACTTGTGTGGGCTTGACTGTCTGGCTTAGGTACAGCAGGTGTCCCAGCTCCAGCGGTACCGCAGAAGGGGTACGGGCCTGATACTGGCTCCGGGGTATCTGAGGACAGCTGGGGCCCTGACAAATGCCCAAGCAGAGGACTCAGGTATGTTTCTCCCTTTCAGAGACTCTACACTTGGACCCAGGCAGTAGTAGCGGGAACATGGCCCAACCCGGAGGCTGGGGAGCCGTCTGTGTCGGAGACCACCCTGCCCGTCAGCGCTGACTCAGGCATGTGCTGTGAGAGTGACTCAGAGCCTGGTACCAGCCTGTCAGAGCCTGGCACACCTGATGTGTGGAGTCACACCTTCCCGGAGGGGCCAGAGGATGAGCTGAGCTCTTTGGCAGCCACAGAGGTGCTGCCAAGGCTTGGGGGCCCCATGGAGGCCATTGAGGAGCACGGGCGGTGGCTGGCCACATGCATTGAGGCTCTGGAGCGGGAGGTGGCTGAGGAGGAGCTGGCACAGGTGGACAAGGCTGTGGATGTCCTGGAGCCATGGGAAATGTTCACAGGGCAGCTCCCGGCCACCAGGCAGGACCGACCCTGTGGCAGGGACAGTGCAGGGCTGCGCAAAGTCCTGGGGGACAAGTTCTCCTCCCTGAAACGGCGCCTGAGTGTGCGCAGGCTCTCCAAGGTGGAATCCTCCCCCAGTCACTGGGACGGGGAGGAGAAGTAGCGCAGTGAGGCGGCCTGCGGGGCTGAAAGTTCCCTTCCAGAAGCTGAGTGGGTCCTTCTTGGAGGCCCTTTAGGTCCTTGCGTCCACCCTGGCCATGGGCACCTGTGGCACAGCACCCTTGGCCTTCCCCTGCTGACTGGAGGGCCTGCTGGTCCCCCCAGTTAGGGCCCCAGTGGCCATCTAGGGGCTTGGCAGCTGCCCACCCACTCACTGGGGGAAGCAGTGGTTTGTTTCTGCAGTGCCCTGCTGACACGCATAGTTGCGTACTGTGGCAGGAACAGGGCTCCCTCCTTGGAACGTCAAGGCATCGCTTGAAGCTGGTACCCACTGTGCCTGCAGTTTCTCTGACAGCTGCTGCACGAAAGGAGGGCTTCTAGTTTTCAGGGTTGAGGATGGGAAGGAGGAGGCCCTCGTTGCCCTTGGAGGTCACTGCATGCCATCACTGGCAGTGGCGAAAACAGACTGCTGTGAGGTTTTGGGGGAAGTTTTCTGACAAAGGTAGCTGCACTGCTGATTCCAGTCAGGCCAAGGCCAGGATGGGCGTCCAGCGCATCCATCTTTATAGACATTTTGTTCTGTGGTCTGGTTCTATCAGTTCCTGCCACAGGGGTGTTAAAATCCATCACAACTGTAGAGCTGTCTGCCTCCGTTCACTTTCGTGTCACATATGTTGAAGCTCTTTTGCATGCACACACTCATTTGTGTTCCTGACGTGACTAGTCATCATCGGTGTCCCGGCCTGCAGTATCAGAGTCACAGGGAGAGATGCTCCTGTGGCAGAATCTTTGGCTTTGCCACCTGAAAAGAGCTGAGCACAGCAGCTTGTGCATCTGCTGGTGGGGAGCGCAGACAGCTTTGAGGCTTCTAAGAGGAACAGGCCACAGCAAAAATATAAGATTAGCAGGGCAGGGGCACGGATGCCTTCCTGTGAACCTGACGGGGGCCTGATGGTGTAGTGCTGGCCCCTGCGTCCAGTCTGGGCAGGAGAGGAGGCAGACTCACAACCCAGCAGCAGTACAAGGACCTCATTGGGCCTCTGCTCTGATTTGACTCCAGAGAGACTGCCGGACGGGGACAGGGTGAAGGGGAACCGGTGACAGGCCAGGTCTTTGAAAAGTGAGCCCTGGGAGATGCCAGTAGCGGGCAACAGGGCACCAGGCGTGGAAGGCCAGGCCCGGATGCCATTGCCCAGGAATCCAGTTTGGTCAGAGCTGGCCACAAGCATAGCGGGAACCTCAGGCTTCAGTTCAGGGGCCTAGACCTCCTTATCAAGTGGCATGGCCCTCCTGACTCAGCTTACAGTTTTAGGATATCACTTCTGCTCCCCATCTGGGCAGTCTGTCTGGGGGGTAAAGAGCAAATGGGGATGATCACCATGGGAGGAGAGCAGAGGGGGTGACAGTGAGTGCTACTGTGTTAGTAAAGGCACAACCCCCAAGTCTTCCTGCAGTCCTCCAGCCTGAGGCAGGACACAGCTGTGCACCGAGATGGTTTTGGATGGTGTCTCAGCAAGCACAGGGCCACGTGGGCTTTCTGTTTCTTTTCTTTTTTGTGGCACTGGGGATTAGCCAGGACCTTCATACTGAGCTACATCCCCATCCCTTTTAAAAACTTTATTTTGAGTCAAGTTCTGAGTTGCTCAGCTTGGGCTTGAACTTGCGATCCTCTCATTTTAGCCTCTGAATATAAAACTTTCTTTAAAAACTTGGCAAAGTCAGTCTGGGGACAGAACCCAGCAGTAGAATGCTTGTTTAACATGCATGCGGCTCTGGGCCCATCCCAGAACTGCCAACAGGGGAGAAATGGCAACACACACAGTCAGCTTAATTGCTCCCTCATTTCTGTGTCTGTTGAGACTCCCTTCGGCCAGGGCATCCAGTCTGGCGGCCCCCCTGAGAGCCTCTATGTCCCAGTCAGGCTGTGGCAGGGGTGAGCATGGGTCCTGTATCCAGCACCCCACGCCTGGAGCCCAGCCTCACTGTGGGAGAAGCACTCCACTCCTACGGTGGAGACCTCATGGGGCAGGAGGGTGAGCAGCTCTGCACCTATCTCCAGGGCAACAGTGTGGTGGGTGGTGGTGTGTGAATCCTGTCTGTAGACATCAAGGCAGAACTTTCAATCACACACACACACACACACACACACACACACACACACTCACACACAGACATGCACACATGCCTAGCCAAGCTGCTAACGGGGAAACTGAGGGTCTAGATTTAGATCCCACCAAACTCCCAGGGGCTGCTGGAATGTGCCACGGACAGAAGGTCTGTGCACAGTGCCCAGTCGAGGTGCTCTCCAGATCTAACAGGCCAGGCAGGCACAAGCAGGCCTCTGAGACCGGCTGCTGGCCCCATGCCTTCTCAGGAAGGACAGAACAGCGGGGCCCTCCTAAGTACTGGGATACTTTACACCCATCACTGTCTGTTCTCAAAACAACAGCACAAGGCAGAAGCTATTAGCCCATTTCATGTTTGCAGAAGCCCATGTGGACAGGGGCGGTTACTTGCAGAGCCCAACAGTGCAGAGCTGAGCACAGAGCTGAGCATAGGCTCCGTTTGCCCGAGTCCACCCTGGCTCCCAAGACCGCCAGGAAGTGTGGTGGCTGCTACACCGCCAGGCCCACAGAGGAATGAGGAATGTGGAATGGGCAGCCAGCACTCAGGTGAGGATGCCAACCAAAACCAAGCCCAGAGCTTCTGGGGCTTCGTGGACCTGTTGGTACCAAGATATGAGTCCCTGACTGGAATGGCTCCTCCCCATAAAGATGGAGCAACAGGGCTCCTGGAGGCAGCACCTGGCCCTGGTGGACAGAGCCTGTGTACACGGGGCTCCCTATGCGGTGACAGCAAGGTGGGGAGGATGCTGCTGCTGCTTGGGGGACAGCAGCTCCTGGGGCTGGGGTCCCCTGTTAAGCATTTTAGCTTGGTCCCTGTGGAAGCGACTACACACACAGGGATCTGGTCTCAAGCAAACAGCAAATCTGTGGCCTTTGGGACAACAGGCTGAAAGGTCCACACTACCCAGTAGCTGAGGACATGCCCTGCCTCGCTGTAAAGACCTATCTTTGACAGCAGAATAAATACAAACAGCAAGTAGAAGTGGTGATGGCTCTTTCCTTTCCCAGTGCTCACAACATCCCCTCTACGGACGAGAACCCACAGTAACTGAGGGTGACAGGCAAATGAAAATGAGCCGAAGGCAATTTCTGAGAAATATCCAGGGGTCACTGGTGCTCAGGGGATGCCACACTGAGGGGGCTGGGAAGGAATTTCTCCTCCAAAGGCTTGCAGTAGTCAGGCCTATCCAACCTCAGACCTGCTCTGAGTTGACCTCAGCCTCAACAAATTAACCAAACCAGAGACCAGCCAGCTCCTCCAAGAGAGGCCACCCACATGCTGTCCCTGGACATGCTGGACTAGGCAGTTAATGCTGCCACAGAATACTGAGATTGCAGGTAACTGTGATATGCAGCATACCTTGTGTTACTCAGATTTTCCATGCATACGTATTACATTGTCCCCCCTCAAAATTCATAAATGCTATAAAACTGAAATAAGGCTTTAAGCCAGGTTCGGTGGTGCACACCTGTAATCCCAACACTTAGGAGGTTGAGGCAGAAAGATTGCCATGGGTTCAAGGTCAGCCTGAACTACACAGGGAGACCCTGTCTCAAAGACAACAAGCAAACAGAAAAAGGTCTCGGAAGACGACGATGCCGGTCTCAAAGTGGACTTTAAATGGAAACAGGACAACTCACCATCTGACCTTGACCAGGGACCCTTGTCTATGTGAGCTGTGAGGCTCTTGTCTGGCTGGTCACAAAGCTGCCATCACTGCTGAGGGAAATGAAGAGAATGAGGGGAGGCTAGGGCTATGTGCCCAGCCACCACTTACCTCCCTCCTGCCTGGTGGCCTGGGCACCAGACCTGCATCCTACATCCACGTGGCCCACAGAGAGACCCCCTACTTCTGGAGAGGCACCTGTGAT
This sequence comes from Dolichotis patagonum, assembly GCA_004027295.1. Taxonomy (NCBI): domain Eukaryota; kingdom Metazoa; phylum Chordata; class Mammalia; order Rodentia; family Caviidae; genus Dolichotis; species Dolichotis patagonum. The sequence continues at coordinate 222,395 of PVJX010000398.1, read as the reverse complement.
TCCACCCCAGGGTCCTGTGGATGCAATGCTAAACATGAGTTCAAGGAGTCACTGTTACCACACTTCTGCTTAGAGGTGGTGGGTGCGGCCACAGTCAGTCCAGTGGAAAACAACATGGTAGGAAGACACATGTAATTTAAGGCAAATTTTAATAATTTGTAAAAATCATATATACAAAACATGTTGAACCAACCACCATGGCTGTAAGACACATTTTTTAAAAAAATGTTTTTAATTGTATTTTAAAAGTGAATAAAAATAAACACAACTAAATAGAACAGAATGGGACCTAAGAAAGCATAAATTTCAAAGCTAGACAATCAGAGATCTTCACTATCTGTCATATTGTCTCTTGTTTTCTTCCAAATAGTTGTCCTTATCTTTGCATATGGAGAGCTCATACTAAATAACATAGCCAATCTTTTCACAAGATGTGTAGTTCACTGGCTCCCACTTGCTAGGCAGGGGGAAGGGAGAGGGGGGACACGGGATGGGGGACAGGACAACACGAGATGTCTGATTCTCAGCCCACATGCAGGCAGGATCACAGTTGCCCCCCAGAGACAGGAAGAGTTCCTTGTTTTCCCGGCACCCCAAGTCAACCACACGGTGCAGGTCCCGATGTGCCAGGGTCTCTCTCCTTCAGGCCACCGAAAGTCTGTCACACTCTCAGCCATCCCCCACAGAGGGGAGGAGCTCCTTGTTCTCCCCGAGTCAACCACACAGTGTAGGTCCCAGTGCGCCAGGGTCTCTCTCCTTCAGGGTGCCGACAGTCTGCCACACTCTCAGCCGCCCCCAGAGAAGCGGGGAGTTCCTTGTTCTCCCAGCACCCCGAGTCAACCGCACTGTGCAGGTCCAAGACACACTTTTTGTACTTTGTCACATACACCTTAGCCTATACACACTATGTGTAAATGGAGACTGGTTACAGTGTAGTGGTCCTGCCTGGGCAGTTTTGGTGGTCACTCCCTGGGGACCACGTGACAGAGCATTATATCCTCTTGGTGTCAGGTTCAGGAAGTTTTAAGGCCAAAGCCATCCCCACCTTATCCCTTCTGCAGGGCCTCGGCTCCCTTCAGCATGTGGGCTGGGCTCCCTGGGTGACAGGTTAGGCACAAGGTGGTGTAGGACGGGCTGGTGCTGAGTGGGGCGAGGCACATTAACACTGAGGACAGAGAGGGACAGGGTGATGGGCTTTAGTTGGTTCTAATGGAGTCAAGGGACACTGAGATGGTTTTAAGTCAATTTGCATATGAGTTCAAAAGGTCATTCTGTGGGGTCCCTGGGGCTGGCGGATTCAATGCTTCATTCTTCCGGATCCTGTGGGCCCCAGCTCACAAAAGCTGGTGACAGCTTCCATCCACTGACCTGAAGGCGAACCTGGAAAAGCACATCATCCTGATGGCTGGGGAGACAGGGCAGGCTCAGGCCTGATTTTACTGGTCTTTCAGGTGCAAGTCTGGTTCGGTCTTTGATATTCGAGTTTCCAAGTCTGCCTTTGGTGTGCACCAACCTTACAGAGGACAGCCGAGAGACGGTGGTGGCAGCGGCCTCCTGTGTTACTGAGGCTGTGGATGGGGGAAAAGGGGGCAAAGGAGGGGAGATGGGTGCTGCAGGCCACCCGCGCATTGCCGGTACCTCAGAGCGCTCCCAGACTGCTGCAACCTTGCCCAAAGGCTGAGGACGGTGGCTTCAGGGCGAGGATGGGGTTAGGTTCCGCTGTCTCTGTGAAGTGAGGAATAGGTCATGTTTCCAGCACAACACAGATGTGAGGTCTGCAGGATCTGAATACAGGAACCTCAGGGGAGGGTTAAAGGCCAGGGCAACTCTCATCCAGCCCACAGAGAAAGGGCCCTGTGGCCATCTGTATTTCCTTTGCTTTCTGGGCAGGAAAACTGTCTATTCTAAGCTTTCCATTTCCTATCCCTTGCTCTGTATGTATGGTCACTAACTCCTGTGGACACCCATCCTGCAGGTTATTTTGGAGCTTGTATTTCTGGTGGCCTTCTGTTTCTCATCTTGGGTTCTGGGAGTGGTTCTTTTGCATAGGACTTTCACATGTAGAAAAAGCTTAGCTTCTAAGGGACCGATTCAGTAAGGTGTGGGCAACATCTGAGGTACACAAGTATGACTGTCCTGAGGGCTCAGAGTGGGAGTGGCAGCCTGCAGGTGGGCAGAGCTATCTGTTCTGGGTGTGAGGCACTCAGGGTAGTGAGCAAGAGAGGCTGAGGGAGGCTCAGGCCACTGGTGATCTGCCTGTGATCGGAGGTCAGTGGTCACCTGCATAGACATCGATGCTTTGGTCTGGAAATCAGATCTCCTGCTCTACCATCCTGAGAACCACCAGGCTTCAGGTTCTAGAGAGCTCTGAAGGGGTAGACGGCAGGTCTCCCCCAGCACTCTGATGCTCCTCCACGGCCTCAGGACAGCATGGAATAGTCTGAAAATCTGGGCTGCTGAGGCAGAAGTAGCACTGCCCCACTTGAGGTTACCTCCCAGATTCTAGACCTTCCCTCTCCCTGGATATGGGCACCAGCTGGCATGTCATCTGCCCTGAAACGTGGTTCACACAGCAGTATCAGCTCCTGGCCCATCCAAGCTGTACGCCAAGAGCTTTTCTACTACGGATCAGACCCCTTCCTCCCCAGGGTGCAGCCCGAGGCCTCATGGAGGGGGCCAGAGCTGAGGCCTGTGCCAGCCCCTTGTCAGCTGTGTGGACTCTTCTCCAGCACTGTCTTTATGCAGGTGTGTGGCCAGAGGGCTGCAACCCCAATTCTGGCTCTCAGACTGGCCCAGACTCCTAATCCCCCCCAATGCCAGCCTGCCCCTAAGGTTCCTCAAGGAAGCTGGCACCAGGAATCTGTAGCGCTGTCCACCTGGGCATGGGAAGCTTGTGAGCAGTGGCTTCACTTTGCCAAATGGTCGTGTTTCCTCCTGAGGTTTCTATTGGTCACAGCCAGGGGCTTCCTTTCTGGCAAGTGACAGTGGTCATTATGCCAAGTGCAGAATTCCACCTGCTTGTGACACACTTTGAGGACTGTCTACTCTTGTGGCCCTCTACCCTCCTTTATGCTTGTCTCCCAGGACACATAGAGGGTTGGGTCTAAGGGCTTCTGAGAGACACAGAAGCTGCTCAGGTAGGCCACGTCTGTCCTGAGCTGAGAATCACTATTTTGTTCAACTATCACAAATGGAAGAAGTGAGATGCCCCGTGGCCTTTTGGACAGCTGTGGGCATGCTTCCAGGGAGGCCTCTGCCTTCCCACTGGGGTCAGCTCAAACCCTGCTGGTCACACACAGACCTCTTCCTAGCAGCCTGCTCGTTGGGAACGTGTGAGAAGGCTCTAGTTACCAGCTGTGGCGATGACCAGAAGGCATCTGGGCTTCGTTGGAGTGGCTCCTTGTTCTCTGGTTGGGACCACCAACTATCACCCGGGAGTTGCAACCACAGCTCTGCTCCATGCCCTGGGCCCTGCTGGTCTTTAGTCAATTGCTGGGTCCCCCCCAGGGCTTCTCACACACGCGCGTAGTTGAGGCAGGTGCTACATGCTGCTTTTAGACACTTCAGAGGTAATGGTCTTTATTCAAAACAGTATTTCTGAGGCTCTCCTACACACCAGGCTTTTCTGGTATGTGGAAATGAAAGCTGCAATTGACAAATAGTGAACCTTCAAGTGACATTAGGACCAGAGTTTTTACTGAAAAATAAAAAATTAGTGTTTGTCTTGAATACTGAGTGATATTTTATATTAAACAGAGAAAATCTAAGGCTTCGTTTTAAGCAGTATCAGAGACTGAAGGTACTCAAAGCTTCAGCCCAGACCCTCCTGGCCACTGGAAGAGCAGCTGGCTCTGGATGACTGTCCCAAGGGTCACCTGTCCTACAATATCAGATGAGGAAATGTGTCTCAGGACCCCCAAGTTTGTCACTCATAACCAGACACATTATTTCAATATAATATTTTTGATCACGGAGTTAAAATAACGGTACTCATTTTTTATCAACAAAGTTGGAAAATTACAAGAATAAGAATTCTAGAGAGCTCTATAAATTGGAACTATGACTCGAAATCTTTGATTTCTTTACAAACAAGAGTTAAAAATAGATATCAGTAAAGACCTACACTGTGTTCTTTAGTATAGACAGTGTAACTACGAGGAAGTCTTATTTTGAGAAAGTTTATTGTTATATTTCTGCAGTAATAGATGAGGCATGACTACCTCCTGCTTCTCCAATATCCTCAATAAGAAAGAAAAGACAATAATCAAGGGTAACAGTGAAATTAAAATAAAAAAATACAAAAGCCTAAGGTTTTGGAGACAAAAATGACTAAAATCTATGTGTAGAAAAGTTGTAAATGATTTCAGTTTGGCCTTTAGACAGGCTTCTTCTCCAGCTCTGACACCGCACAGAGTTCTGGGCGGAGGCGCCCTTACAGGGATGTCCTAATCCCCCGCATTAGAAAGAGGAGGCTGTGGAGGCTCAGCTAGCTGGGCCTGGGCCAAAGGCTGAGCTAGCTGAAGACCAGAGCCTGTGGCTGTCCCGCCTGCTCTCTGTTTTGTCAGACAGAAGTCACTCTGTTTCATTATGGCTGTGCTTCCGGGCTTGAAAGTGACTGTATATATGTCAGGCTGGAGAGGGAAAACTCTCCCAGAGGCTGGCTTGGGGGTACCAGCCACGGTGGCCTCCAGCAGAGCCCAGGAGCATGCCCCCACATACGGGAGGAACAGCTTGTGCTCTCCTCTGGGTCTCGAGCCTGAGACACCATGTGAGACACACAAACACATTGGGCCAGGGCAGCTCACTGGAGAGACGGGCCACCCTTCACCATGCCCAAATAAGCCTCCCGGATAGGCTTTACCAAGGTTACTCAGTTCCTTAAACATGGCACTAACCCTGGCGACATCCCTCAGCCTTGAAGAGCTATACCGGAAGCAGTATAAAAACAGCAACTTCTCTTCAGCTAAAGAAAAGAGCCCAAACACTGACACAAACCTTTGAACACTGAAAGGTTTCCTGCTGTCCCCTAATGAAAGCATTATGATCACAGGATGACGCAGAAGCAAGCTTCTCTTCCTTTTCTGATCTAGTATCAGCCACAGATTCCTATTTATCTGGTTGCTGAAAAGAGCCAAGAGCAAGACGCATATGGGACACAAGGTCAGGAGCAGCGTGGCCTTGGGACAGGCCCTCGGACGGGTTAGTGAGCTGCAACATCTGTTGCCAATTTCTCTCTTGTTTGAAATGCTAGAAAAAGCCTCCCTCCCACTCCCAGACAGACTCTTTCGAGAGGGTAGCAGAGGAGCCAGTCTGAGTGGCAATGGCTTTCTAAGCACAGGGAGACACCTGGCAGTAAGTGGACAGGCTGATGCTGCACCAGCTCGGATCTTCCTGCATAGCCTCCTGCTGCGTCCGCCCTCCCATCTCGCCACAGCTCGCCTGTGTGTGCAGTAACAGAAGTGTGAGCCCTGCTAGGGATGAGACTGAGGAACGTTCTGAGCACAAGGACCCTTGGGTTTCCAGGGCGTATGGGCTTCCTGAGGGGTCAGCTGTGATGGACTCTGGAGCAGCTGGGGCACTCACGAAATCGCTACAAGTGCTCCTGGCAGCTTCAGGAAGCCTAGGAGAGGGAGATGATGGTCTCTACTATTTTCAAAAGAAGAGAGTGCTACATACTGCCAACTGTTCTGTTGGAAGATGACTTGTAAGTCAGAATAAGAAGCCATCTGCAAGGCCACTTGTTGATGTGTCTTTGCCATCAGGCGTGAGGGAGGGGTAAGGAGTTAACAAGCACCACTGTGTGCACCCAGGCAGAGTAGGAGCCATGGGAAGTGGCCATCTCCACTCTGCGCCATGTCTCTGGGCAAGCTGACGAGGCCAGGTCTGTTGCCAGGGCATTAAGGCAGGGCCGCAGCCCCCAATCTCATCATTGATATTCACAGTGAGGGGCAGGGTTCCCGGGCATAGCTCCCCAGCGCAACCGTACACTCCTGGAGTGGGGGCGCTTAGGACATTGGCACAGTTGTAAAGGCAGTGTGTTCACTTTGGGAGGTGGCATTTGGACCCTGAGCCAGGACTGCAGGGCCAGCTCGAGCTCTGAGCTTAGCAGCATCGCCATGCATCTCTGCAAAACACTGCGAGGCAAAGCTTTCGGGTTAGTCTGTCTCTGCGGGGACGTGCAAGTTAGAAAGGAAAGCCATCTGCAAGGCCAGCTGGGTCTGTGCTTCTGTCATTAGAGAGCAAGTGTGTGTGTACACACATGACCCTTGGTTACATTGTGCCAGGAAAGGAAGAGGGTTTCTGTAGAAAGAAGGAAGCCGTGTTATCAGGGATTACAGATTAACGCCAAAGTGACCGCATGGGTTTTCAGTAGTTTCACTAGTCCCCAGATTCAGTAGCTAACATCAGAGTCCCCATGTCCTTTTCCTGATGCTTGCTGGCCTGGCTGCTGTCCAGCATTGTGGGGCCAGATGTCCAGTGACGTGGGTCTGAGAAGGCCACATGGACACGCCCCCAGGGACCCGGTTGGCAGCCGCAGGGCTGCCCAAGGTGCTACACGAAGAGGGGCTTTCTCCTTCACTGCAGCATGATGTCCTTCAGGTTCTCCTGCAGGATCGTGTCCTTCACGGCATGGAACACGAAGCGGATGTTCTCGGTGTCGATGGCAGTGGTGAAGTGGTGGAACAGGGGCTTACTGCGGTTGCGTCTCTTTCTGTCAAAACACTGGACCAGGTAGCGCTGGACATCCTCCAGCCGGTGCGGGTCGCCCTTGAAGTCCGGGAAGTGCTTCTTGATGCTGACCGTCTTCACCTTCTCTACCAGGAGGTCCATCTTGTTGAGGAACAGGATGATGGAGACATTGAAGAACAGCTTGTTGTTGACTATGGTCTCAAAGATGTTCATTGACTCTACCAGCCGGTTGGTGCACCTGTCTTCCATGAGGACCTGGTCGAACTCACTTGAGGACACCATGAATAGAATCGATGTGATCCCATCAAAGCACTGGAACCACTTCTGGCGCTGGGACCGCTGGCCACCCACGTCCACCATCTTAAAGGGGATTTTTTTAATAATGAAGTCGTGCTCCACAATTCCCTTGGTGGCCTTCCTGGCCAGCAGGATATCTTGTTTACTAGGGAAGTAATTCTGTAAAACATGGGATGCAGGACATTCAGGAGGGGAAGAGAGGAACAGGAGAGAAAAAAGAACAAAAAGCAAAGGAGTGGAGAGAATAGTTACACAAATTTGTAATATGTTTAACCAAACACCAAAAGCAAATTTCATTTTCCAAGGGACTTGCTGGGGGCAGCTCAGTGGTGGAGGGTGTGTTTAACATGCACCGGGTCCTGAGTTCTATCCTTCGCACCAAAAAGAAAAAATTTTCCAAGAATCATGTGTTAGTTATATGTGTGTGTGTGTGTGTGTCTGTGTGTGTGTGTTAGCTACATTAAATATAAATTGCATTGCTCTGGAAGTTAGAAAAGTAAAATGTACCCATGATGCAAAAACAAACCAAAAGAGGCAGTGGATTCTCTCTAGAAAAGAAAATCCATGAGATTTTACACTGGAACCTGGGATGAGGATTCTGGTCATTCATTCTTCCTCAGACTGAGGGGCCTCCATTTCTACTGAAATGCACTTAACTCTCCGCCACTGAACTGCCCCCAGCAAGCCCCTTGGAAAATGCTTTAGTCTTTAGCATCATAAACACAACTCTTTAGCCACTGTGATCATGGGTTATGAAGTCCTTCAGTCCCTGCTGCACAAAGCCACTCACGCAGCAGTCTCCCCAAATCCCTAACCCTAAGTCCAAACTGGAGGGCTGACTGCCAGTTCACAGGGCACAGAGTTGACCACAATGCAGGACAGGTCAGCAAGATCTAGACTAAGATGCCCTATGGGATGAGTGATCTAGTTACTTCAATCAATAAATGAAGAGGAAAAAAGATGGGAGGAGAAAATAGATTAAAACAAATTTAAGTGACACTGACCAACTGTGATAAATGGACCTTATAAGGATGCTGATTCAAACTGCTTTCTTAACATAACAAAACAAAACAAAACAAAACAAAACAAAACAAAACAAAACAAAACAGCAGTAGCACCAGGGAAACATTAATGAGGAGGCTGGGAAAAGTCTCAGAATGGGATACTGGTTGATGGTAAGGAAGCACTGCTAGTTTTTCAGGAGCTCAGTGGTATTGTAGTTGTGATTTTCAGAATCTCATCTTATGAGAACACCAGTGTGGAAAGGGTGTGACGCTGGATCTGTCCTTGGGGGTCAGGCAGGGCAAAGTAATCTTCACTGCACTTGGGATCACATTATACTACTTGATTTTGTATTTGCTTGACTTTTCCATTAGGAACAAGTTATGGGAACCCTTCTTTGATGGATGGGAGGACTCCTCTGTCCTTCACGGGGATTTGTAGGAAGTCCTTCCACCTTAGACAAAGCAGAGATCCAAGCAAGAATATGACATTACAGTATTGCTCAGGGGAACTGGAATACCGTGTTGTCCCATTAGCACGGTCAGAGCCCTGACTGCTTGCACTGGAACTGAAATAAAGGTTTTCTAACCCTGGATCAAAGACTGGGAATGGGGGGGGGTGTTACTCACCAGCTGGCCAATCCGGTCCAAGTTATCCAGGAAGTACTTCACTGATTCACCCTGTCACGGAGGAAAAACATTTGAGACTCAGTTTGGATTAGGGAACCTGATGAAAGGAACTGAGTAGTAAAAATCTCTAATGATATGTGTGGCCTGGTCTCTGTCCATGTGTATGAAAAGGTACAATGTGACCAGAGCCATTCTGCTGTGCAAACAGTAAAGTCAAAAGAGTGCACATGTAATTTTAAAATTACAAATACAGTTTTAAAAATAATGCTGTTTCTCTAGCTTCAACCCCCAAATTTGAAATCCAACTATATTTGTCAGTGTTTTGCTACACAGCTGATGCCTGGTGGATGCTGGCCTTCTCTGTGTTGGGCACCAGGGAGGGACAGGCACAGAGCCAGGATCCTGGACACTGGCTTTAAAAATAGTAAATCCTGATGAGAAGTGCCAAAGACAACATATTTTCCAGTTTCTACAGGCATTCTACTATGACTTTGCACACTTATGATCTGATTTACAGTATAGAACAAGGAGGATCTTCCATTTGCATTTCTGTGGCAGACTGACTAGTCTTTTTCCTGGACTAAATACTGACACAAATAGAGCCACGTTCCACAGCCAGAGAGGCACCTTTAGGGTCACTCATAATCCTGCTTTAGGGAATGAATGACTTCACACACTCACGGGGTGCAAGGAGTTCTGAGGGTCTCAGATGTTGACCTGGAGCCAAGTGTAGGGGGTAAGCAGGTATGCAGGGAAGCAAACGTTCCCAGTGGAAAGCAGGGTGCTAGATGGTAACTTTCCCCCATAGGACAAGAATGCTGCTCTTCAAGGGACCTTCCTGGGTCCTTACTCTGAAAGATGGATCCCAGTGAGGCCAGTCCTGAGCGTCACCATCTCAGGGATTTGTAAACAGGTCACATTGTACCTTTTCATACACATGGACAGAGACCAGGCCACACATATCATTAGAGATTTTTAAGAAGACTGTTGGCAGGGCACCAGCTTACAGTTTGTGACTTCATAAGAAAATGGATGAGGAGTGACAGGGGCTACTAGCCCTGGGTGAGTCTGTCTTTCCCTTTTCTCTGCCTAGATGACTCAAAGAAAGAACTATAGAGTAATTTCCTTTAGTGAATGGTCAGCCTTCCCACTCTGGAATGAAGGCTGTGGGGATGATTCAGAAAACAGTATTCTAAGTGAGTAAAAGTTCACAGACATTTCTTGCCTTCCAACATGGATGCTAACCAGCAAGGCAGTTTCCTCCTCATGTTGGTGTGCTGGAGCATGGGCTGCTTTGCAAGGTCCTGCCCTGCAGTGAGCACAAGCACAGAGTCCAGGATGGAGTCCTCATCTGCCCGGGGTCCAGTCTGGCCAACTGATGCCTGAGACTCTCCCTCTGCACACACCTTCCACATGAATAGCCATCATATAGACAGTGGAGCAGCTTGGCCCTTCCTGCTGGCAGCTCTGCACCTTCTGTCTTGGCAAGTCTGCCTATCCCACACACAGACAGGAAGCAGCTGGTGGGGAAAATGCAGTGCATCTGACTTAGGGAGTCTTCCTTCCCCAAGAGGCCTTGCTCTTCCATCTCCTGTGTTTTGCTCAGGACATGGGGAAGGTCATATGAGCTCATGCCATGTCCCTCCCATGCTCTCTGCCATGTCTACCAGGCAGGCTGGTGGGGGCAGCAGCTCTCCCAGCAGGGATTTCAGCTAGTTGGACATTAAAAGTCACAGCAATGCAGATGCCATAGCCAATGTTCTTGTTACAAGATATGAAGAGACTTGTGCACAAGTAAAATGAAAAGGGCCTCAGAGGGCACAATCAACAACAAAGGTAAATACAAGCATTTAGATAGCAAGGCTACTTCCCCAGTTTAAATTTAAATATCTCTATTGACTTTGAAATCAGTATCTTCTAACTAGACTTTAAAACATATCAGATCCTAATACAGAAAGACTTTTGTTGTTTTTCTCCACTGAAATGGCTCATTCTCTTTGTTTTATTTCTTTGAATGCACATAAGTTATTTAGCGTTATTCTGCCTTAGAGCCAACCAACCATGGATAGAACTCTCTGAAACTATAAGCTGCATAAACCTCTCCTTAAATTGTGGGTATCAGGTATTTTATCCCAGTGATGGAAAAGTGACTCACAACAAGGAAACAAACAAACAGAAAATCAACAACTTTTCTTAAATACAACAGAGAACTGAGGTCACAGGGCAAACTGCTTCTTCCAAACAGGAAAAACAGGCAGGTAAACACAAAGAACTGTGGCTTAGAAAGAGCAGAAGGTATTGCTAGAGCCAGTAACTGGTATGTTCTGAGCAGCTTTCAAGCAAAAATTAGAGCCAAGATAGATGACAAAACAAAAACAAAAACAAAAAAACAAAACAACCCCCCCCCCAAACTCATTATAGCTTGAAGAGACAAAGCATGGCAGAGGTTTTAGAATGATCAGATTGGGAATTTGAAATCACTGTGATAAACATGCCAAGAAAGCTAATGGAGGAAATGGATAAAATGTCCAGACAGATTACCATCTGTAAGCAGGAGAGCCAGGAACTCCAAGAGAGAAATACCCAGCTGGGCTACAAATCAAGAAGGAACCACAAAGTAAATCAGAAAATACTTGGTGCTTAATGAAAATAGTAACATCAAAATTTCTGAGATGTGGCTACTGCAGCTTTTAGAGGAGAAATCTGTGCTTTTAAACGTTCTTGTGAGGAAAGGTAAATGATCTAAAGGTTTCACCTCAAAGGGCCTTAAAGAAGCAGAGTAAGGTTAATCCAAGGTAAACAGAAAAGGGAGATGATGAGTTAGGGCCAGATATCTACAAGAGAGAAGAAAGGGAGGAAGGAAGGAAGGAAGGAAGGAAGGAAGGAAGGAAGGAAGGAAGGAAGAGGAAAAGGAAGAGGGAAAGGAAAAGGGCCAAAAGCTGGCTCTTCAAAAAAGTCAACAACAGGGACAACCTTCCAGCAAGAGGAGAGGAGAGGAGAGGAGAGGAGGAGGAGGAGGAGGAGGAGGAGAGAGATACCAAGGACTGGATGAAAGACTTCTCCACAGACCCTGCAAATCCTAGGTAAACACGAGCAGGGCACGGCCAACTTGATGCTGACAGACTAGGGGTCTTTCATAAAGTGACAAACTGCTTTTAAAATTTAACTTATCAAAAGTGACACTGCAGGAAACAGAAAATCTGAATAGTCTTATATTATGCTAAAAAACTGAATTTCTTATTTAAAAAACTCTTCCCTAAAGGAAAACTCCAGGCCTAGATAGTTTCCTGGTGAATTCCATCAAACACTCCAAGAATTACACTAATTGTATGCAAACTGTTCCTGGAAATCACAGAGGAAGAGAGAATTGTCAGCACCTTGTATGAGGCCAGCAAGCCTAACCCTGATACCAAACTGACAGGAGCATTACCAAAAAAGGAGAATAGCGCTCCAACATCCCACTTGAGCATCGTATTCTTAACAAAACCTCAGCAAATCCATTCTAACACTGTAAGGGAGAGTACAACACCATTCTAACAAACTAAGGAAGAAAGGACATATGTGTAATAAACACATAAAAAAGGTACTTGAAAACTCTGACGTACATTCAAGGATAAAACTCCCCACTGAACATTACAGAGAAAGTCTGGTGAAGGGCAGATACAAAACACCTCCAGTTAACATCATAATTAATGATGACGTGTGGAATGACTTCTCCTAACGTTTGAGGAAGACAAGGGCACCGCCGTAGAGCTCGGACCACATTGCAAGGGCATCCACAGGGGCACGCAGTGAGACAGCAGCCCAGCGCACACACAAAGCAAGCAAGAGTCACAGGGACTGGGAGGGAAGACATAAAATTGAATTTGCAGATCTCATAACTGCTCAAATACAAAATCCTAAGTAAGCTATAAAAAAAGCTAATGATAGAACCAGTAAATGAGTTCAGCAAATTCAGAAGATACAAGGTCAATGTACAAAAATCAAGAATACTTTTATATACTAGCAATAACAACAACAATAGTAAAAACAAGTAATTCCATTCATACTACCATCAAGAAACAAAATATTTAGGGGTAACTTTTTGTCTTAGTTACTTTTATTTGTCGCTGAGACAAAATACCTGATGCCCGAAGTTGGGAAAGGAAAGGTTTATTTCTTACAGTTTTTGGAGGTTTCAGTCCATACTCAGTTGGCTCCAAGGCAGGGTGGCATGGTGGGGCCGCAGTTTATGGTGGCTGCAAACAGCAAGCCAAAACCGGCAAGAGAGAGACGCACCTTTTTCCTGCCATTACATCACATCCTGGCTCCACCCCTTAGGAGGGTGTAGCACCGACACCACCAATCCAAACACTAGACAATGAACCAATCACAAATGCACAATGCAAATACATGAGGCCTGGGGGCCACCGACATAAACCATGACATTTTATTTGCTACATACTGTGTATTTTGAAATACAGATGCACAGGAAGTTGTAAAGATCATACACAATGGTCTCATGTACCTGTCACTGGTTTTTCCCAGTAATTACACCTCACGAACACACTATATGAAGACTAGAAGCTGTGTGTGAACACAGTATAATACAAAGACTAGAAACTGTGTGTGTGTGCTTTTGTGTGTGTGCATGTGTACACAAGTGTGTGCATATGGTCCGAGATGGAACCCAGTGCCTCATGCATGCTAGGCAAGCTATACTATCCCTCACTAAGCTATACCCTTAGGCACCCCCCACCTCATTTGAGACAGGGTCTAGCTAGGTTGCATAGCTGGCCTCAAACTTGTGCTCCTTTCCAGGTTCCAGGTTCCAGACCTGGGGCAGCACGTGTGGCAGAACCCAGGAGCTGACACTGGTGTAATGTGTTTCAAGATGTAGCACTGCGGGTCCCTCGGCCATCCCATCACAAGGGTCTCTTGTTTTCTACTTGGATTGGTGTAATGCTCTCCTATTCTGGGTTAGTACAGTTTTGAGGGTTCTTCATAGACACAGGTCCTTTCTCTGAGTCTGTATGTTTCCTTTTCTTGTACCAGTCACAGTTTAGGTGTCATGTCTAAGTACTCTTCACCAAATTTTAGGTCCCAAGGCGTTTCTACTATGTCATCTTCCCAGACTTTCAGACTTTTATATTAAAATCTGTGATTCAGGAGCTGGGGATTTACCTCAGTGGCATAAGTGCCTGCCTGGTAAGTGCGAGGTCATGAGTTCGATCCTTGGTACAAAAAAAAAAAAAAAAATTGTGATTCAGTTTGAGTCAATTTGTGTATAAAATGTGAGATTTTCAGCCAAGGGTCAGTCTTCTTGCCTACAGATGCCACTGGCTGCAGCACCATCTGCTGAAAGGCCACTTTCCTTGTGGGACTGCTCTGCCCCTCTATCAGGACCCAGTTGGCACAGTGAGGCACTGTGCATGGGTCTGTTCCATGGACCTACGTGGCAGCCCCTTGACCAGCCCTCTAGAGGGCTGCCATTCTACAGTAAGACCTAAAGTTAGGCAGAGGGGCCCCTCCTCTTGTACTCATTAATTAATTAATTAATTATTTAATTCATTCATTGTTTGTGGTTATTCCAATGCCTTTCTAGATAAATTATAGAATAATCACATCTATATCTACAGGCTTGGAGAAATTTTGGTAGGAACAACTGAATCTGTACATCAGTTTGGGAAGAAGTGCCCTCTTTACAACACTGAGTCTTCCAATCTATGAACACAGTGTGCTATGTCTCCCCATCATGTAGACTGTGGGGGACCACCTGGGCAACTCTCCTTGAATACAGAGCAATTACCTCCATTTTGGCTAAACTTAGCCTTATCTCCATGTACTGATATGTACAGAGCTGGCTAAACTATTTCCTTTTCCTTTCAGTTGCTCTAAGCAATATAAATAGGGCTAGCTGAGGTGCTGATGCATAATCTTTGAAGTGACATCATTCTCATTCACAGTCATTCATCCTCTAGCCACTCTCTTCTTCACAAATTAATAAAATCTGGGTTAGCCTTTGAGTCAAGGCCTTTGTTTTGATGAACCTTCATCCTAGCTGGACTTAGGATCCCTTGGCTGCTCATAATTATAAATGTCATACTGTCTTTATTCTCACCATGGGTTGCACTGGAAGTGGTCGAATGGAATTAGCTTGCTAGAATTTCAATAATGTTTCCATGGGATTACAAATACAAACTTTCTGGACTGCAATGGGGACAGAAAAAGGATCTCTGTAGTAGAGCACCTGATTTTTAAAGAAAAATTTTTATTAAGTGTATATTTGCCTCCTTATCATGTAGATCATCTGATTTAAAATTTTAAATTAAGAATATTTGTGATAAGCAGTAATTATGTTCACCTTGGAGAACTGGTATATATACATGTTGAACCTTGACCATTTTTATGGCCCCTTCTCCAGATCGCCTTTCTGTCTGAATTTTTTAATGAGTGTTTTAGTTTTCATCACACAAGTCTTGTACATGTTTTGTCAAATTTACACCAAAGTGTTTCATTTTTTAAGCAACTCTTAGTGGTGTGGCACCTAAAATTTCTGATTGCATGTATTTAGTAGTATATAGATATACAACTTGTTTTTTGTATATAGATCTGCTATGGTTTGTATCCAGATGTCCCCACAAAGCTTCATGTACTCATAAATGGGGCAATGTGGAGTCCAGAATCACGGAATGAATTCTGCAATCAGAATAATGGAAAGAATTAATTTGTAAATTAAGGTTCCACTGTATTTTGTCTCAACAACTATAAAAGAAACTAAGACAGACTTTGTTACCACAGAAATGGGCTGTTGCTGTTACTATACCTGACCATACAGTTTAGGAGCCTTTGGAACTGGCTTGTGGGAAGAGTTTAGAAAGGTTTGGACATGCCAGCTGAAGCAGCAGTCCTAGAATGCTGCAAACTGATTTGGTATCCTGGTCAGAGTTCAGAAGAACAGAATGCTGATAGAAATGCATCTGATTCAAACAGGAGCCTAAAGAGAATTCTTTCTGTGGTCTGTTGGCTATTTCAGAACTTTAGAAATGTAATGGTCAATTCATCAGAAAGAAATAGTGGCTGTGAGTGTGGCAGGCTTTGGCGGTCCGCAAGAAAGAGAGCCTGGCATCTTGGGACCTGCACCATGCAGCGACCTGGGGTGCCAGGAGAACAAGGAATTCCTCCCCTCTCTGGTGAGCGGCTATGAACCTGCTGGCGCATGGGCTAAGAATCTCATGTCACCCTGTCCCTCCCCCCCGTCCCGTGTGCCCCCCCCAGCAAATGGGAGCCAGTGAACTGGACATCTTGTGAAAGATTGGCTATGTTGTTTTGTATGACTTTCCATATACAAAGATATGAACAACCATTTGGAAGAAAACAAGAGACAATATGATAGATAGTGAAGATCTCTGGTTGTCTAGCTTTGAGATTTATACTTTCTTATGTCCCATTTTGTTCTGTTTTGTTGTGTTAAATTTTACCCCCTTTAAAATAAAAAAAAATACATGCATCTAATAAAAATCAAGTTCAGAATGTTTCAGTTAGGAACAAAAACTGCATTGCTTAGTGGACTCCAGGCCATGTGTGTTATGCTTTGGTAAAAAGTTTGTCTGTATTTTGCTCTTATTTAGAGACTTTGCTGAGACTGACATTGCCTGGACTAATTAATCTGGCAAAAGAAATTTTAAGGCAGTCCAATGCTGAGATGGTGGCATGGTTACCGTTAGGGATTTTTAGCCAGATCTATGTTGAGAATCAAGAGCAAATGGCCTAGCAGAAGGATTTAAAAAGCTTTGAGTTTGGCCATAAAAAAAGCTCCACTTAAGCTGCAGATTACAAAGAGGAAGCAGAGAAGAGCTTGGTTGTTGAGACTGAACAGGACAACAGAAAAGATAGCTTGAGGACATCACAAGAACCAGCAGCACTCCATTCTTTAAAGTCTTCCAATTGCAAAGGTGAAAGATTGCTTTGAGAAGAGAACCCAGAGCACTATATTCCAGAATGGTTGTAGCCTAGAGTATTTGTTTCTCTGGATTTGGTTCATAGCACTTAGCAACCCAGCTAAGAGAGAAGGAAGCCTGGCTACTGCTCCAGCTGGCAGCAGACTCTGCTGTCATCCATGTGGTGCTGTTTTTAGGTACATGCAGAATGCAAGAGTTGCAGGGTCAGGAAGGATTCTACCCTGATTTCAGAAGATGATCTCAGAGGCCAGGCAGTGTGTCCCTGAGGGGGCAGTGTGTGAAGCTATAAATGTGAAGCTAAGGGTACAGTGGAAACTTTGGAAGGGTGGAGAAGCCAGGAATGTGAATCATATGAGGAAAGTGGCAAGGAATGAGCCCAAGTGAGAAGCCTCCATTTCTTTCTTTTTCTTTTTTAATGGTACTGGGAATCAAACTCATGACCTTGCACTTGCCAGGCAGGCAGGCACTGTGCCCCTGCACTATATTCCTGGCCCCATCATTCTTTTCTATTCCCCTATTTCTACCTTTTGGAATGGGAATGTTTATCTTGTATCACTGTATGTTGGAAGTATTTAACTTTCTCTTCATTTCTACAGGGGCTCACAGCTAAGAGTACGCCTTAAATCTCAGGTGTCTCTGGACTTGAATTTTTCAGCAATTTTTCAAGACTTCTGGAACTCTTAGAGGTGGAATAAATGCCTTTTGCATAAAAGGATGTGCATGAGTCTTTCTGGGGCCAGAGGTAGAATGCTATGGCTTGTATCTAGATGTTCCCCCAAAGCCTCATGTGCTTGTATGTGGGATTTTGGGGGTGGCTAGATTTAGGGTGACACTAGAATTAAGGGAAGGGACCATGATAAAATAAATGGGTTTAGCATATTTCTGGGTATGGATAATGGGAGTTCCACTCTGGGTATGTGCGGTACCAGTCAACAGGCTTATAGCCTGGATGGAATATAAAGGGAGGGAAGGATGGCAAGCTTGCTGCCTTCTGCCTGCCACACCATGAACTCTTTCTCCTCTGTGATACCCCTCTGCTTTGATGCCTTGCTTTGAATCAGCTGACAATGGACTGAAATCTTTACAAACTGTAAGCTAAAATAAACCTTTCCTCCTTTAAACTTTGGGTGTTGGGTATTTTGTTTCCGCAACTAGAAAAATAACTAAGTCAAGATTGTATACCTTGTTAGTAACCTTGGTAAATTAATTTACTGGTTTACAGTTTTCTTGGTGGGCTTCTTGGGGTTTTCCACCTCATTTGCCCACAGGAACAGTTTCATTTCTCCTTTTATGATCTGTATGCCTGACATTTCCTGTAAGACTGAGGCCTTATTGCACTAGTGAAAACAGGATTTTCTTTTTAACTGTGAAAAACCTTTATTGAAACTGTTGCACATTTATGCAAAAAATTCAAAACTTAAACAATTGATGCCATATGCCAAGTTCATGAGCTGAAAAGTCACCAGTGTAAGGAGTCAACCCTCCTGAAATTGATTTACAGAATTGCTATTACCTCAAGCAAAATCCTGGTAGGTGTTCTGATAAGTGTGGGTTAAAATGTATCTTTCTAAAATGACACAGAATAACTCAAACAACTCTGCAAAAGAAAAACAAAGTTTTTACTAGCCCTCATTTTAAAACTTGCCATGAAGTGACAGTTTGGTACTGGCAGAAGAAAAGACATACGGATCAACTGAATAGAAGTGATAGTCCAGAAACTGGCCCACACATCCTTGGCCAACTGAGTTTTGAAAAGTTGTCATGGCAACTCAACATAAAAGGAAATAGTGCTGAAAAACTGGAGGTCTGTAGGGGCAAAACAAGAGAACACTGACCTTGACTAAATCATACACTGAACTAATTCAAGCTGGGCCCCAGATCTAAACGTACAAACAAACTACAGACTTTCTAACAGAACATCTTTGTGATTTTCAGCAAGGAAAAAGTTTCTGTGTTGCCAGAATCCCATGATGAGCCTCAGTGACACACATCATGGTACCACCATTCCTTCCCTGTATGGGAGGAACCTGTAGGTGTGGTGGGGCATCTTCTTGCAGCTAGGCTGCTCCAAGCCAATCCTGGTACGAAGTAATCTTGGTGAGCCTGATTTAAATATGAGATTCTTAAAAAGGCTTTTCTTGCAGGCCTGCAAGAAAGCAAAAAGCCATCCTGTGAGAGGAGGACAAGTGGCAAGGATCTGAAGGCAACCTTTAAAGGCCAAAGTGGGCTTTGCTGGCAGTTACAAAGAGAACAGGGACATCAACCATAGAATCACAAGAAAATAAATTCTGTCAATTGGCAGATATGGAGCATGGAGATAGACAGCAAAGCTTAGATGAGGATGAAGCCCTGGACGGTATCTTATTGGGGCCTGTGGCACCAAAAGCAAAGGGCCCAGCCAAGAACCAGGTTCTTGACCACACATAGTGACAAACATGTCAAGTATGCAGCAACAGAAAACTTGTGTAGCTTCTTGTGAATCACACGAGATACTGTAATGCTTGTGTGTGCACTCTCAACCCTGGGAGTCCTCTGCACTTCAAAGGTACCATCTGCTAAAAGGTGGAGATATGAATTTATTCAGAGCTGATTCTAAACTTAGACACTTTTGTCTTTGACAGCTTAGTGATTTCCTGATTTCCGTTGAATGTCTGCGGCCTATCTAGGAAAGCTTGCCCCATACCAGAATAGCAATGATAATGATCAACCCCCATCCCAGCTCCAAGTACTGAAGACCCAATAGCTGTCTGAGAGGCCTCTCTCTCCCCCAGCATTAGTCATTAGCTAGCTCCAAAGGCACAGGATGAGTCAGCACCTGGTCTCTCCAGTTTTTTATGGAAATCCCCTGTAGTTTTACTACTCTGTTCTCACATAAAACAAAGACAGGAAAACCAAAACCCAAAAATGAAACAACTCTCTCAAAAAACAAAAACAACAACAAACAAAAAAACCAGCTTTTGAACCAGCAATAATTATTGTATTTGAAATGAACATTGAGCATTTAAAACTCCAAGACTATCTAAGCCTGTGTCTAGCTAGTTTCCCAGTGATGATATTCACAGTGAAAGAGGGTAAGAGGCAAACAACATCTTACTATTATTACGGGAATTATTTTGACCTTATAGAGCTCTCAAAAGGGTCTCAGGGACTCTAGAACATACCTAGAGACCCCTTCTCTAGAGAGACAGCCCATGTGGACTGATGCCCTTAAGGTGGGGTCACTCACCCCAAAGTGGGAGCCACCACTGTCCACCTCTACATTGAACTACAACCCCTCCACACAACAGACCACAGCACAGGTGAATGTGAGCAGAGTGCTGCCATGGGTACTAACACGGTGAAACTCAAAATGTAATAGAAATGTGGCAGAAATTTGTTATGGTTTGTGCCTAGGTGGCTCCTCAATCCTCATGCAGTCATGGAGGCGGCTGAATCTAGTGTTTGTGATTGGTTTGTTGTCTAGCGCTGGGATTAGTGGTGTGAGTGCTGCACCCACTCAGGGGTGGAGCCAGCATACAATATAAAGGAAGAAAGAAGGCATGTTTTTTGTTCTTTTGCCCCTTTTGCTCCTGCTGTTTGTGGCTGCCATGAATGACTGCCCTTCATCCACACCACCTTGCCTTGGAGCCAGCTGAATATAGACTGAAACCTCCAAAACTGTAAGATAAATAAATCTTTCCTTCCCTAATTTTGACATCAGGTATTTTGTCTCAGCAATGAGTGAAAAGTAACCAAGACAAAATTTTCTACTATTCTTTACTGACAAGGACTTAAAAAAACAGAATTAGGTGTAGTGGCACAGGACTGTAAGCTAAGCATCCAGTAAGAATAAGGCAAAAAAGACTGCGAGTTTGAGCCTACCCTGAGCAATTTAGCCACTTGTGAGGACCTATCTCAAAAGGAACAATAAAACGGGCTGGGGATGTAGCTAGGTGTGATGGCCCTGGGTTTAATTCCCCAGTACCACAAAGAGAAAAAGAAAAAGCAAAACTAAATACAATGCTAGTCATAAAAATGAATACACACACAGTGCTTCCTGTGTGCTGAATGCCGTCCTTGGTGCCCTGGATTATTAATCTGTTGTCCCCCCACAATACTTAGGCAGGTGCCACAGTTAACCCACCTTACAGACAGTGAAATGAGACAGGGCATGGATGGGGAATGTGCCTAAGCACCAACTGATATGTTTCCTAGACTTAATGTTTAGGAATATACAAGTGGCAAGGCTACAAGTAAAAGGAGTCATCCTCCAACAACAGAATGGTGGTCCTGAGTGGTGGTAGAGGTATGCACAGGGCCCCACCAGTTTCTACTTTTCTCAGCCTAAGTGGTGGCCCTGACAGGTCTGGCTTGCCATTGTACATGCATACATGTTTTTAGATTTTCCTGCAATCCTACAGGACATAAGAAATACAGATTCATAGCTGGGTGTGGCAGCATGTACCTGTAATCTCAGCACTCTGGAGGCTAAAGCAGGAGAATCACTATGAGTTCGAGGCCAGCCTGGGCCACAAAGTAAATTCAAGCCCAGCCTGAACTACATAGTGAAACCCTGCCTCAAAAAGACCTCCCCCCCAAATATATATATATCTTTGTGTGTGTGTATAAATATATATGATTTAAAAAGAACCAAGAAGACAAAAACATAGAGCATTAAAAGCTGATCCTAAGCCCAAATGACTCCCTCCAAACAGCTGCTCAGAGTTACACACACATCTCATTAAACACCATCCTCTGCCTTCCCTCCAAGCCTCACTGAGGTCTCAGCAGAAAGCCCAGCTCCTCTGCACAGCTCACTGCTAAGGCCAGGAACAATGAGCAGCTCTTCATTAACCATGAACACATAAGGAACACATTTTTTTTTAACAACAGAAAGCTACTTAGTACCTTAAGATTGAGGAACTAAAGGTGAAAAAAAACCTGAAACAAAAACACAAGGACTTCCGTTAGCAATATATAAATGGGGTACATGTGGAAACCAAAGTGTGCATGGTGAGGTGCCTGTGTTCGCTGCCTGGCAGCTGTTTTCCTATTACTCCTGTCTCCACCTTGTGGAAGGAGGAGAGAATGCAGAAGGATGACTTCAGAGAGGAGCCTGCAAAATGCTGAGGATCTCCAAGTGGGAGGGAGGCCATGTTCACCTAGATTATTTCCTAGCAGGCTGCTTCCAAGTCTCTACCCATACCTGTTCTCCACCAAGCGGGCTTGGTGACTTCGGGAGTCAGGCCAAGATGCCAGGAAGCCCACCGTAGACCACTGAGCTAAACGAAGGAACTGAAAACACCCTTGCACGCACTTGGCACAGGGCACAGTTTATTCTCTCTTCCACAGGCAAAAAGACAATGACATGATGTCAGGTCCATGAAGTCTCTGACAGCATTACAGAAAAGCCTGTGATGGCTTGCACATCCCCACCAAACACCACAAACCTGCTGCTGTCTTCTTAAGTCTTCCCAGCCCCCTCCTTCCAAATCCATCCTCACTTCCTTCTACAGGCAGCTGATCCAGGGAGCTAAGTTTAGCTACAGCCATTTCTAATCTTTCCTCCAGGGACAGAGCCGAGTTCTGCCCCGAAGAGGCACCAGACTCCACTTCACTCTTCAGACAGGGCTCAGGCAGCTGCAGGTCCTTGTCACAGTCAGGCTTCTTCTGGGCTGGGTATACTCCAAAGGGACCTACCTTATTCAGCTCCTCCTGCTTCCACCAACCCTTAAAGTTCGTGGTTCCTCGTGGGATGCCTGGTGATTACAGACCCCGAACAACCTTAGCTCTGGTACTACAAGCTGTGGGAAGTAGGTCACCTCTAGGGGCCTCAATTTCCTCTTCTGTAAGCCAGAACAGCCTCCTTAACTAACAGCTGTCTTCAGATTAAGTGGAGGGAATAACACCGGGCAGGCCTTAAATGGCAGCATCATTTCACTGCTGCCAGACTTTTGCCATGTGATTCCAGGATGGCTGGTTTGATGACATGATTTGAGCCATTTCAGAAGGAAAGTAAAGGAAGGAGAAAAACCTGGCAAATTTTTTTCTTTTTTAACCTGATGTCGGGTCAACTGGAAAGAGAAA
The DNA here is from genome assembly GCA_004027295.1 of Dolichotis patagonum. Classification (NCBI taxonomy): domain Eukaryota; kingdom Metazoa; phylum Chordata; class Mammalia; order Rodentia; family Caviidae; genus Dolichotis; species Dolichotis patagonum. The sequence goes on along the minus strand of PVJX010000398.1, from coordinate 199,771 downwards.
GTTTAGAGAGACACACATCCTCCTCCATCCTTATTGGAATTATGCCACTACTCTCCCACTGCTATCTCATCTACTTCCTTTCTAAGGACAGAAACAATTCCATCTCACAGAGAATATGTTTCCAGAATCAGCCTCTCAGACCTAACCTCCAATTAAATCTCATTTTTACAACTTGCAGCAATCTGTTCTTTGATTATGTACTTAAATTTACTGAAAAACAAAACAAATGAACAGCTGCCACTGCAATAAATAGCTGCCAAAATGGGCTACTAGAAAATGAGAGGTTCATCAGCACTGTTGTAATAAAAAGGTGAGTGCTACTTGAGAGGCTGAGACGGGAGGACTGCTTGAGCCCATGAGTCTGATACCTGTCTGGGCAATGTCATAAGACCCATCTCAAATGAAAAATAAAGTGCAGATAGCAACTAATAAGTGTTCACACTTTTGACAGCAGTTAGCACCATGCAGCTCTTCAGATCACTAAAGTTCAGTACAACTAGTGCTCTGTTTTCCATCTGTTGTGCCAACAAAGTGTGGTAAACAATGCACAACCTGGCTCTCTGGAGCACAGCACTTTTACTGATACAAAAAAGGCAAAGCAGAAGAGAAACTGGTGAAAACAAAACTTGCCCAAAATGTATACTTAAAGTATCAGCAGGTCTGGCTCTAAGGGTGAGGAGGTCAACACAAGTTTCCTTTCTAGGAGAGGTTTGGTGGCCTCATGTCCTGCTCATAGTTGTCAAATGGATATGACCAGGAAAGGTCACATGTGATGCATGTAGCCAGATCTTAGCAAAGCCACAGCTGAGCTGGTTAACTAAACAATGGCTCCTGGGTCCAGTCTGTGCACTCGCACCTGACAGACTGCATCTCATTTAATCCACAGTATGACGACTCCCATTTTCTTGAAGAAACCAAAAGCTTACACATTAACTTGGCCAAGGTCAAAAAGCCATGTAAGTCCAAACTCCCTTGTGCAAGGACTTGAGAAGTAGATAGTGTAACCATCAATATGCACATCAGTGGATAGTGGTGCAGGCCTGTAACCCTATGAGGCTGAGGCAGGAGGTTTACAAATTCAAGCCCAGCCTGGCAAAATAAAAAACAGGCTGGGGCTGTAGTTCAGTGCCGTTCAGTAGAGGGTGGGGAGGATGACGACAACGGAACAACACACCACACCAGGACACCAAGACATTAGGTACAATTTAGTCCCTAAGAAGTAAACTGCAAAATCTGAACAAGGCCAGCAACTGCACTCCTGAGTGCCGCAGGTAGGGCACAGAGCTGTGAGACAAGGAGAGGATGGGGCACACAGAAGTCACCCTGCACATCTGGAGGTGTACCAAAGGGAAGGGGTCATGGTGCCATTCCGTGGGATTCTAATCCAGCCTCATCCTTCCCACCACAGGCTGCTCAAAACAGCTTTTTCTGCCAGACTCAGAGTCACTGTAACACAGGGCCACTTTGCGCTCTCTGAAGCAGGAGGTGGTGAGCTCTGTTTGGTGGGCACTGGAGGCAGCTGCAGGGCGAGGCTGAGGGCAGGGATGCCCGGAATCTCCTGAGGCTGCCTAAGGCTCTGCTCCTCATAAAGAACCCTTGTGCTGTCTCTCCTGGCTGGCACGATGGCCGACAGGCCTGCAGGCCACAGGACACTGACTCAGCATGCCCACCCCTCTACCAACACTCTGAGCCCAGACCGCAGGAGAACAGAGGCTGGAGAGCTCCAATGAGCAGCCTCAGAAGTCCTCTTCCTCTCTCCTCCCCCAAATCATTTCTCAAATTTGCTGCTGACAAAGGAAAACCCTGGAAAAACTTGTGTCCTCAGGAGGAAGGGTGTGAGGGGCAGACATGAAAGCGGCAAGCCTAGCCTGTTTGAGCTTCTCTTCTGTCAACTGGCTGGGAGTCAGGGCCCATTCAAAACAGCTGCCCGAACTCCCTGAATCCAAATCTTGGGATGAAGGCAGAGCTCTGACATGCGAATGTAGCAAGGAGTGTTTGAGCTGGAAGTGGCCCCAGGAGCTAAAGCTAGCTCAACACAAAAAGAAATTATTTCATGATCTAAAATATCTGGGGGTAGAGTTGTGATGAAAACATTTATATTTCTTAGTGACAGACATCAAAAAGGAGACCCTGGATCCAGGCCTCTTTGGTACCTGTGTTATTTATTATTATTGGACCATGTCATCATATTCAACTTTTGGCACTTTAGCTGCTCTTAATTAACTAACCTAAAAAATTCAAATCAGTAAACTTCGGCCTTAAAAAGAATTACCTTACAAAACAAATCTGACAAAATTCGTAAGGCCCTGGTTTATCCTCAAAGAAGACTACTTCAACACAAGAACAGCCCAGGCAGCAGATCAGTGTCTGGATGAAGTTATGTATGTGACATTGACTCCTAATCAATTCAGAGATTAAAGCTCAACTGAACCAAACTTTCTGGTCATTTAGTCTTTTTCTCTGCATTAGGAAATGGATGTGGAATATATACCCCGTGGCTTGTGTCCCTAAGAGCCAGAGCCAGCCTTGCAAAGATGGGCCTTGGGCCTCTGCAAGTGAAGTGGCACCTGGGTGTGAGCCCTGCAGGGAACGGCCCTGGACATGGAAACCGAATCCAGGCTATACTGGGGACCCTCCTTGGAACAACACTGGGGGTTTGCTCAGGAACAGCGCCAACTGAAATGTCAGCCACCCACAGCCGGAGCAGCAGGAGCCTTCTGGACAAAGGGGACATTTGAAAGGTGTCAATAAATCACTCCTCAAAGCAACATGTTTTCCACCTTCTCAGAAAATTTTGCTTGATGCTTCTGAATTTTTTTAAGCTTGGTAAATAGAAGTGAATTTAAGGTTATTTCAGAAAATTTTGTTTCTTAAAGCTCAGCTACCAGACGGTCAAGAAAGATAGACTATTTTATCACATATACACTAAAATTAGTCAGTGAAGTTTCCTTTTAAAAGAGAATGTTCACTAGCAGTCAAAGAATAGAATAAAACAAAACAAAACAAAATAAAACACAACAAAACAAAACCAAATCTCCCCCCAAAACCAAAACCAAAATGCTGCGGAGTCTCAAAGGAACAATACCAGGAGAAAGGGGACCATAGGCACACTGCTGAAGTCACTCTGTTCACTGCTCACAGATTTCCTAATGCCACTGTGCTTAAGTGGAAGACAAATGGTCCTTCCCAAAGACTGAACCTTACTAAACTGACCATGAGACACACGAGCAGCAGAACTTGGTTCTCATATAATATTGGATGAGAAGAAAGAGAAAAGTAAATATTACTTATTACAAAAATCACCCCAAAAGAGCAGAACTTCAGCTCTGTAGGCACCATTAAAATACTTTTCATTTAAAAAAGCTCCATAGGAATATTCATAGCAGCAGTATTTTTAATAGCCAAGAAGTGAGAATCATTCAAATGCCCATCCCTACCTGGTGAATAGATGTAAAAAAAAAGGGGTTCCTCCACACAGTGGAATACTATTCAGCAATAAAAATGAACAAAATCCTGATATGTGATGAATGGTATAATACAAGTAATTTTCAAATATATTATGCTGAATGAAAGATGCCAGACACAAAGGACACCTATTGTATGAGTCCACTTACAGGAAATCCAGAGACAGAGGGTGATTGAGGGAGTGTCTGGTGTTGGGAGCTGTGAAGTGTGAATAGGCAGGAGGGACCTCACTGGGATGATGGAAATGTTTTAAAAATGGGTTTATGGTGATGTTTGCACAACTTGGTAAATTTATTGAAAGTCACTGAATTTACACTTTAAAAAACTGCATAAAAAGTTTCCATAAAACCCAATTATTTACTTAAGCATGCTCCTATTTTGCTCATACTAAGTAAGTTTAATCATCTCCCATTGAGTAACTTCTAAGTCGCTCAACACTGTTCAGGTCTAAGATCTATTTCAGAGGCTCAAAGTTCTCAGCACAGGAAAGCTCCAATTATAAAGTCTGTTACTGGCTGTTTTCATCTTTATTAAACCACAGCTATTTAACAAAATTGCAGCAGGAAGTTAGACAGACCCCAAGTGTCAATTAACAGGAAACTGAATAAAGTTCCTAAATGGAACTGCAGGCTTGGGCACGCTCCCTTCAAAGGCCCTGTGTGCCGCTGGGAGTGGAGATGGGGGCCTAGCATGGAACCTAGAGAGGCCAGAGGGGTACAGGCGAGGTGGTGGCACACTGTCAGCTTGGTACTACCGCACAGTGTGGGATCCCAGAGCATGGCCACTGCTTCTGGAAGAGGTATGGCAGCAGCATGTGTGTTTCTGTATGAAAGGCCCAGTGACAGAACAGGCCAGCTTGTTTTGTTTTGTTTTGGGTACATTTTTATCAAATTTATTTAGACTCAAACTTCTTTGTAATGAAAGACTAGAAGTACTCTACTCCTTAAGTTAGAAAACAAGAAGCAAAAAGCCCTCTTCATAATGTGCCTTATTTAAAATGGGTGGGGTCTATAATTTATTAAGACCGGCACCTTGTTGGACGTTTATCAGGATGTCTGTATCTTAGCTCTGAGGGGGTAGAGGGTCAGAATGGGTTAAAAGACCCTACTCAGAAGAAATATTACATACAAGAGAAGAAGTTGGTAGGCAGAAAAGGAGGGAGGAAGAGAAAGCAAATGGGTGGGACAGAGCAGACTGGGTTGCTCAGGAGTAAGCTTAGTTTTCTAAGTTTGAAATCAGGTCAAAAAATTAAAAAAATTAAATCACAACTGGAGATGTGTATTCATGAAAACAATCATAAATATGACTGAAGATGACCATTAACAAAGGCAGAGTCAGTTAAAATCCTCTCTCACCAGTTAGGAGAAAGGCAGGGGGAGGCAGGGAAATCAAGATTCTTCTGAAAGTGGTTTCCACACATCTAACCTCTCTCTAAGTCTCAGCCTTTTCTGCTTACAGGCCTGGGGACACAACTGCCTGGGTCACCCTGGCAAGGCCTCTGCAGCGAGTCACCATGTACTGCCCCCTCGGGCATGTGCTTTCTGCCAAGAACTTGAGTGAACAGCTCCTGTCTACCTGTCTTCAGGGCCAGCTGTACCACACAGACTCAGGAGTACACTCCGAGTTCTCTCAGGAGGAGGAACTGCAGAGGTCCCTGTAGGCCTGTGCTCAGTGTCCTCCTCATGGCTTGTCATCCACAGAACATCATACAGGAGGTTCCAGGGACTTTTCTGACCAGCTCACAGTTGACATTTTCTCTGTCTGAAGTTGATCTGTTCAATTGTCTGAACCTTCAAAACCACCCATGTGTTCATGATCACCATGGGGAGCACAGCTGTGATGCCACTCGTCACTCTTCTCTTGCTGGCTTCTGGGCAGGAGGCATTACTTGTTTCTAACAAATATATGAATTATTTTCTTAATCAAAGCCTAGGCCTGCCCCCAGAGCTGGGAGTGCACTTGGCTTGACCTTGTTTCTAGCAAACTCTAGTGGCTTCAGCCCCAGCTGGGCACAGGGCTGGCTCAGAACCTCTTTCTGGTCCTCTCAGCTTATGCTGGCTGGTCCTGCAGGGAATGCAGACATCATGGTGGAACTTGATTTGGCCCAATCCTCTTAGTGACTTCAATCCTCTAAGACTCAAGGAAGCAGTAATTATCTTAAATACCTCTGTCCAGGCTGAGTAGTGTTGGGGTAGGTGGACTGCATTTTGTATGGCAGAAAATTAATAATCTGGTTGATCTCCGTATCATGAAGAAAATGAAAAACTTTCTTTAAAAGAAAAAAAGCATAATCCTATTGTTTGGGGCCCAAATAATTCTCTAAAATTTTAGCTCTTGACATTTATAATCACTTGTGCTAATATTTAAGGGCAAAAAAATTTATCAGTTTTGCTAGGCTGATTGCAAATACTACTACAAGAAGATTTGTCACATGACTGAATGGGCAGAGAACAGTGGCTACTCTGTAAACCTGAGACTCTACTTCTGACTCAGATATTCAATTCAATCTGAAGAAAGTCAACAACAAGGAAGGACTACTGTATCCTGTATGTTCTGTTCCATATCACCACGCACTAGCACACATTTACCTATTTTTATCATGATAAAGAAAACATTAATATCCTAACCATTTTTAAGACTATGGCTCAGTAAAGTATATCCACTTTGTTAGGAAGCATCCTCCAGAGTCTTTCAATCTTGTAAATCTGAAATTCTATATTCATTAATATATTAATTTCCCTTTTTCCTTTAGCTCTTGGTTATCACCGTTCTACTTTCTATTTCCATAAACTTGGCTATTTTAGATACTTTATGTCAGGTAAAATCATACAGTACTTGTCTTTTTGTTTTGTTTCTTCTTCGGGGAATTGAACCCAGGGTTTCTGCATTGAATTGTGGAATGAATTCTGCCACCAGAATTGTGCAAAGAATTAAGTCCAAGAACCAAGGCATGACTGTATTTATCCTCTGGCTTATTTCACTTAGCATGATGTCAAGGTTCACCTTATTGCACTGTGTGTCAGTATTCTCCTTTTTAATACTGAATAAAATTCGATTTCTTATATAGGCCACATTTTGTTTATCCGTCCCACTGTGTATGGAAATCTGGGTTGTTTCTACCTTTTGGGTATTGTGAATAATGCTGCAATGAAAATGAATGCACAAATACCTCTTCGAAGCTCTGCTTTCAATTCTTTTGGATAGGTATCCACAAGTAGAGCTGCTGGATCATTTGATAGTTCTGTTTTTAATTTGTTGAGGAATCTCCACACTTTTTTCCCATAGTAGCCACACTATTCTGTATTCCTATTGATAGTACACAAAAGTTCCAATTTCTCCATAACTTCAACAACATTTGTTATTTTCTATTACTCTTTGGACTGCCATCCTAATGGGTGTGGGATAGTATCTCAAGTAGTTTTGTTTTGCTGTTGATTTGTGATGTTGAGCATCTTTTCATAGGCATGTTGGTCATCTGCATACCATTGTTGCAGAAATGTCTATTGATATCCATTATTCATTTTAAAATGGGGTTATATTATTTTTTGATTTTTTAAAGAAATTGTATATTATGAGTATTAATCCTTGTCCCATACAGGCTTTGCAAATATTTTCACCTGTTCCATAGTTTATCTTTTCACTCTGGAGATTCTTTGACACACAAGAGTTTTAAACTTTGATGTATTTCTTTTGCTGCTAAGCTTTTGGTGCCCTCTCTAAGAAAGCACTGCCAAGATCAGTACTATGACACTTTCCCCCTATGTTTTCTTCTAGGTGTTTTAGTTTTTTAGCTCTTATTTTAGGTCTTTAATTCATCTTGACTTAATTTTTGCATATGGTGCAAAAAGGGTCAATATTTTCTGAAAATATAGCTATACAGCATTCCACTGAATAAATGTTGGGCCACTTAACCTTGATTGTCAGCATGATTAGATTAAGAGACTCCTGGAGAGGTGGCTGGATCACAGGAGTGCTGTAGGCATCAGTGGATTGACCCCCTGATGTTCACAGCCCACTGATGTTAGGAGGTGTTAGCTGGCTTGTTTCAAACTTTATGTTTCACTTCTTCATTTCTATTAAATTCCCTTATTCTGAAATCCTTAAATACAAGATGTATTTTAGAACTCAGAAATTTTCAGATTTTGAAAAACTAACATTACACATATAGGACAAAGCATTATCAGCTGAGATCTGGGCCAGTACCACAAAAATCAAATATGCTAATATTTCTACAATAACATACACACAAGTCTTTTGCCCCCTCTCTCTCTTCTTTCCTCCCTTTTTTCCTTCTCTCTCTCTCTCCCTCTCCCTCCCTTTTCTAGTGCTAAATGGAACCCAAGATCTTGTACATGCGGGCAAGTGCTTCACCACTAAGCTGCATCCTCAGTCCTATACATACCATTTCTGCTACTGCCATCAATGGCTGGGGATACAGCTCAGTGGCACAAGTGTCTACCTGGCAAGCATGGGTTCATGAGTCAGATCCCTGGTACCAAGAAAACAACCCCACCACAGTGGCTATCCTTAGGCATAATGCTCTGGGATATATGTGTTTAAGTCTCTAGATATCCGTACACAGAACTGCTGGATTCGAGTATGCACATATGGATATTCCTTGTTTCATGACCTACCAGTTTAATCTGTTTTGGATTTAACACCTGCTGGTTGGACTTAGGACCCATCCTTTTTTTTTTTTTTTTGTACTGTAAAGTTCTGTACATCTTGTTTTATAGAACCTCTTTATCTCTTTCTTTATAAAGTACTGTATTTTTTGCTGACTGTACTGTACAGTACAGTACTGCAGTTTTAAATAATGCTATACAACACATTATTTGCATGTAAGAGTTACATGAATAAAAGCAAAGTCATCAAGCTGGAGTTTCCTTTGACTATTTCCTTGCTCTGAATACTGTAATGCATGTAGTATGTACAATTACTCATTTAGTGACCAGTTCAATTAATGGCAGAGTTGCAGGAATTGAACAGAGTTGTTAAACAAGGAAAGTCTGCCGTCTGTCCAAATTATCTGTAGAAATGGTTGTTCTAACTTACATCCCAATGAACGAAGGTTCAAAATATCTATTTCCTCTTAGCCTCACTACACTGGATATTATCCTACCTAATTTGATGGATAAAAAGTACAATTTTATTTTGTTTTTATTTTATTCTTACTCTTGAAAGTTGAGGGTCTAGTATTTTTTCATATTTATTTTACTTTTATCTGTTTGGACTTTATTTTATTTAGTTATCTATTTTGTGGTGCTGGAGATTTAACCCAGGGCCCTTGCATCCTAGGCAAGTATTCTACACCAAGCTATACACCAGCCTGTACTTTACTTTTATAAAGTAAAAAATTATGACAAAAGTCACAATAAAAATGGATTATGGTGAATGCAGAGATAAGATTCACTTCAAGTTGTATTTTGGCTTAGTACTGTGTAGAAAATATAAAGCATGTTCCTAACATCAAATACATTGATAGCCATAAGTAAATCTAAAATACTTGAATTCACAGACATTCACTGCCCTAATACTACAAATAGAAAAAGTACCTATACGAAGAACCATTTAAGTCTATTCTCTTGGCAGAATTATTTACTAGGTTCCTTTTCACTTATAAAGATGTTATGATTTGGTTATCACATTATATGGTCACACAAATTATTACTATTATTTTTGTAGTACTAGGGATCAACCTCAGGGGCACTCTACCACCTAGCTACACCCTTTGAGATAGTATCTCACTAAGTCCTGAAGGTGGGTTCAAATTTGTGATCCTTTTGCCTCAGCCTCCAAGAATGCTAGGATTACAAGTACTGCATATATATCACCAAGCCAAGCGAAATTTAATTTAGATACACTACGACTCATTATCAAGGGAAAAGAGCTCAAGACTGACTGAGTTTGTGGCAGGATTATCTGGTCCACCAGCCCTTTCTCAGAGCCAATGGGAGTGTGTGCTCAGAATTCTGGTTTTCTATTCAGGATCATGCAAATCAGAACTATTGAAGTCATTTGTTTCTTGCTGGACAGCAAAGGAACAGTGGTGCTGTATTTGAGTGTTAAGGTATCATGTAGGGTTGGGGCAGCGTTTCAGAAGTGTAGGTTTGTGGACCTAGCTAGCGGCAAGGGCTCATGAGTTCTTGCCAGAGCCAATGGGCAGGGAATAAGAGTAAAAAACCAAATTACTCATATCAAAGAAAAGAACCAGAGGTATAGAGTTCAGTACCTTCAGTATGTGAACATGGAGTGACAGCCCAAGTCTTCTCTCTGCAAACAGCTGCTGCAACCAGTTTCTTGGGTGTTTGGAAAAGGCTTAAACAAATTATCCCTTCTCTGGTGTTGGCATACTGCTTTTATTTCACAGCCTCACATGAACTGAAATGATGTAGGGTTCCTGACTTGTTTCAAGAGACAAGGATTTAAATAATGGGGTCTAAAGATGTTCTGGAAGATAAGAGTGGCAAAGAGTAACAGAAAGGAGAAAAAAAAAAACCACTGTGAAAGTAAAGGCTTGAATCTACCTCCCTCTCCTTAGAGCTCAGGAGAACCACGGTGCCCAGTGTCTCGGGCAGCACTGGGTGCAGCTCTCTGCCAGCTCTATTAATAAATGCAGCAGCAAGACAGAACCGCCCGGCCTATGTGTCTGAAGAACCCTGGACACTAAGGCCTTGTGTCAGACTCGAACAGACTGTTCCAAAGTGCTGGGTTTTCTTAGGAAGGACAGATACCATTAACCCTGCCTAGCAACTAAAGCAGAGGGTACCAGGCCTCCAAGTCACTGCAGGAGTGCAAGGGACCCAGGAGTTCCTCCACGGCCCTCCAAAGGGATGGGCAATGGAACGATGGAGGAGCTTCCTCCAGCGATGGTTGAGCCCAGGACTCCTTGAACCAGATCATCAGCAGCAGAGAGCCCAGGCCTGCACTCTGAAAGGCCTGTGTAGCTCAGCTGGAGGTCAACCGTCCTTCTGTTGGTGAGACAGGATGCAGATGGCCTTGGCAGACCTGGTGGAAAGCCTTGACCACAGTTGGCCACTGAGGCTGAGGGCTACAGATGAGTCTCAGCAGTAGTGGACACTGACTCTAGAACAGTTTTGTTTGCCTGATGGTGGTTATAACACTCAGGGTGCTATAAAAGGTACCAAAATGGTACACGAATTTGGATGGCTGTGTGTCATCTTCAGGCCAAGGGCATGCTGTGAGACCCTCTTTGGAGTAACAGTCAGAGAAAAGTGGAGCAGGTAACTGCAGTTGTTTGAAGCAGGAGGCATTGGCTCATGTCATTCACTCATGTACTGCATGTCTGAGCAGGCCAGAGTAGCCACTAGACAGTCCCCCTTTCTTGGTGGATTTGTGGACAAGGAGTGGGAGCCTGCTGGTTTAATGATCGTATTGTTTCCTCCCCCTTATTGCCTCAGTTTCCTCTATCTAAGGTGGAGGTCACAGGACCAAGGACTATAAGTACTGGAGCAGGGATGATTCCTAAGCTAGAAATTGTGTGTTTTAAAAGCCTCTGTCAGAATTTCTAAGGACTTGGTGGCAGTGGTTCAGGTTTCACCCTGTCTGGCAATACTGGGGATAACAGTGAGAGTAGGGTTTTCCCTGGTGGCAAAGGCAGCACACAGCTCTGCACCTGTATCACTTTACCCTACCTGCATGGGAGTGGACTGAAGGAGGCACCTACTGGATTATAATGCTAGAACCTGGATTATAATGCTAGAACCATGGCTATCCCAGTGTCCTAAAGGTCCAGAAGTTTGGGTACAAGCAGGTGAAAGGATAGTAGCCAAGGACAAAGGAATGAACAGATGGCTACATAGAGGTAACAGTACCCCCAGTAGTACATTAGCACCTCAGAAGAGACTCAACAAGAGGAGACTTTGTCTCTTAGTTCAATTAACTAAATGCCTCAGAGGTGAGGTCAGGTGTCTGGAGGTGGGATGAAGGACAGAGATGTATTTCACAACATCACGACCTGGTAAAGACTGAGTCAGTGTCCTCCTCAAATTTCTATGTTGAACCCTAGTCCCCCGTGAGGTGGTAGGAGGTGGACCTGAGGAAGGGGATTAGGGTTAGATCAGCCAGGACAGTGGGTCCCATGATGGGCCGGTGCCCTTATGAGGAGAGACCACTACAGGTTCCTCCTTTTCTTCTCCATGTGTGGACAAGCAAGAGGGTGGAGCTTGTGAGCCCAAAGGATAGCTTGTACCAGGAGCCTGCCCAGCAGCACCCTGGCTTGGATCTGCACCCTCCAGGACTATCAGAAGCAAATGTCTGTTGTTCAAGCCCCCCAGCCTGTAGTATTTTGCTATAGCACCCAAATGCAGAAAACATGTGAATGTGTACTACTGTGGGATCTGAAAGGCTTATAAGTAACCCAAATTTATTTCTAAACGTTGAACTCAAGCAACGAGATGAAAAAATTGACAAAAGCTTTGGAGGAGTTCCTAGCAAAGCTGTTGTGTATCATAGCTTCTGACCTATTTATTAAATGGCAAATCACAACTGCATTCTTGGTCATGAGGACTAGCTCACAGCCAGTGCTCAGCACACACTCGGGAGGCCACCCTGTCCTGTGCTGTTTGGACACCAGGATGTGCCTGCTCAGCTGTTAACACTGCTCAGCTGGACAGGTCTGGTGGCAAGAGACTTAAAGAGAGGGACATAGTTTACCCCAACCTTTTTTTTTTTTTTTTTTTTTTTTAAAGAACAAAGGCATAAAAAGTTAAAAAATCAACTATTTCACTTGGCTCTAATGCAAATTTCTCAGAATCATCTGTGCAGGGCTGTCTTCTTGGCTGGAGAAATCCACTCTTTCTGGGTGGTCAACACCAGAGGTTTAATCAACTGTCATTGTTCTCCTCCCTCCCTAGGAGAAGCTCATCCCCTCACTCCCCACATTATGGTCTCCTTCCTCCCTGAAACTCTGAGTGACCTCCAGTCTCCCACTCACATGGGCTGCAGCTCAGTTCTGATCAGGGACCTGCTGTGTTTAGTTGGGCCCTGGTGTTTAGTGATAAGAAAGGAGGGGAATCCGGGTTTCTTTGGCAGCTTACAGTCTGTGCACAGCACAAGAGAAATTCCGTGTCAGTGACTTAAGAGTGGTAAACAAATGCATGGCCCCAGAGATGCTGGATCTCCCAGAACCACTCAAAGGTAGGGAGGTAGCGAGATTACTGCCCTCAGATAACCTACAACCACAGCTCCAATGACAGGCAGAAGAGGGGACACAGACAGCCTGGAACGGGGCTCCACATGCTGCTTGCTGAGGTCGACTAACTTGCTGTCAGGTAGGAGGAGCTGGGACAGGCTGATGCTGCATCCCTTTGAACTTTCAGACTAATAGTACATAAGCTTAATGAGAGTTAGCTAAACCCTAAGCCTGCTTTCAAGTCTAACATATGAGTTATACAATGATTTTCTGTGCACACTAATTTTTAGAATTTATTCTAAAAATGTTTTCATGGCCTTTTTTGATTATAAAAGAAATATGTTTTTAACACAATTAAAGACACTTAAGAGCCAGGTATGACTGTGTGTGCCTGTAGTCCCAGCTACTCAGAGGCCAATTCAGGAGGATCATTTGAACCTAGGAGTTTGAGGTCAGCCTAGGCAGCAAAGACCCTGTCTTAAAAAAAAAATTAGAAAATGCTTATTTTTGCAATTATAAAATTATAAAATAAAGGACAGATGAGTGGCTCAGTGAATACATTCACATAAGGTTTTAAGTTTCTGTGCACTTGGATATACACACTATTTTCCCTCCTAAACAGTCCTATGTCAGAAGCTTTCTCAGCTTTTCTGAGAAAGCAGTCATTGCAGTTAGTATTTTATTCTAGTCAACTTATTCCTACTAGTGAATATTTAAGCTACCTCCTTTCTATTTTGTTTTTGTCTTTATGAGCAATATAAAACGTTTGCATGTTTATCTAGTTATATTCCCTTCTAAATTATTGCTATTGTGAATTATAATAACACAGGAAAAGTACATAAAACATAAATGTAAGCCAAATTAAACTTTTCCCCCTTAAAAAGATAAAATGTACAATTTAACTGATAAAAAAAATGGAGTCACCAATGTCAAGAAGCTGGCCACAACCAGCACCTCAGAAGCACCCTCATAAAAATGCTCGCACAGTTGGGAATAGCTCAGTAGTAAAGTGCCTGCCTAGCACATGTGAGGCCCTGAGTTCCAACCTCAGCACTGCAAAACATAAAACAAAAAATATTCAGAAGTGACCATCATCTTTTTTTTTTTTTTTGGTACTGGGGATTGAACTCACTTCGCACTTGCCAGGCAGGCACTTATGCCGCTGAGCTAAATCCCCAGCCCATGACCATCATCTTGATGCTGGTACTTCTTTACTTTTCCTTAGTTTTATTCTGTATGTATATATGTATGTATTCCTCAGTGTTGTGTGTGTGTGTGTGTGTTTTAACACTGTAGTTTTTGTTTTGTTTTTTGATACTGGGGATTGAACTCACAACCTTGCACTTGCCATGCAGTGTTTATGCGGCACAGCTAAATCCCCAGCAGTGTTGTGTTTTTGATGTAACTGCTCTGTGTGTTTTCGTTTACATGAAAGCATGAATGTACATGTGTATTCCTTTCATGTCTGATGTCTTAGTTTAGCACTGACACATAATTTGTGGGACTCACAACACTGCTCACAAGCTAGCTGTCATCTGTTCATTTGCACTGCTATTCTCATGAATAAAAACTGATCTATTTGTCCACTTCACATGTTGATTATTCCTGACTGTGAATAACTTTGCTATGAATGCTGACAAACATGCTTGCGCACACACACACCTACATGGAGTGCTGAGCCATGGGGAACACACATCTGCACTTTGGTCACAATACGTATCTGTTTTCCAAAGTGGGTCTCCAGGCTACACAGCTACCGGCACTGGATGTGCACGAGCTCGTCACTCCATGTCCTTGCCACTTCTTGGAGTTAGCAGATATCTCAATGTAAAACTGGTGAGTGTATAATGATAAAATTTCTACTTCTCTGAAGTACCTGCTCCATTTTCTGTTGAACTGCCTACTTCTTGATTTGTGGGACCGCCTGAAATTGTCTGGGTGCTTATACCTCAGAGGTTGCTACTGAGGCAAACTACCTTCTCCACAGCTGGCAGTGGCTTCAGGGGCTCACAATGTCTCAATGTCTGGTATTTAAATGATTAACCTTCTCCTGGATGTGCACTTTTAATACCTGAAGAAATCCTCTCTTACACCAAATCATGAAGATTCTTCAGTGTTACTGCTTAAAGATAGTTCTGCTTTTCATATTAAGTCTTTGATCATTTGAAGTTGGGTGGGTATGTGGGGTCATCTCAGTGCTATGTGGTCATTGCATTGCTTCACTTTCCTTATTCTGAACCCACAACCCACTGTACTGGTTAGTAAAGCCTTTTAAAAAATAAATATATCTGATCAAGATACTTTTTGGTAAGGAGCCAGTGGGGAATTACTTTAGGTTCTCCAGGCCACAGGTAGTTGCTTCTTACTATATACTGTCCCCCAAGCCTTTAAGGAAAAGAAAAAAAAAAAAAAAAAAAATATATATATATATATATATATATATATTTCACAAGACATTTAGTCCGCAGGCCACAGTTTGCTGACTTCTGTGACAAGTCAGGCCCTCCCACTTTATTCTTCTTCTTCAAAAATAATGTGACATCATTGGGCCTCAGGGGAATGCAAATCCAAACCACAATGAGAAAAAGAAAACAAAACTAGAGACTCATACTTCCGGTTTCAACTCTTAAGAGTGAGCTACGAGGGAGGAGCTAAAGATGGTACACTGATAAGTAGCAGGATAAGGAGCCTCTCTGAGAGAGACAGCTCAGATGCCAGAACAGAGAGATCTGGACAGAGGGAGATGGATTCTCTCAACCTAGGAAGAAACTGAAGGGAAAAGAGCTCAAATAAGAAGTCCCAGGGTTACCATTAGTGAAGCTAAGATCAGCGGTTACAGCGCTCTTGCTGAGCCACCTGAATTCTTGTGGCAAAGTCTGGCCTGGGCGCTTGAATCCATGCCGATGTGACTGGCTTGAGCGGCCTACCTATGGAGCCAAACACGCACGACTTGCCTGGAGGTGCCCCCGCACGCGACTGGCCCAGAGGCGCTGTGAACTCGCACTGTAGTCATGCTGAAGTCAGAGGTCGGGAAGCTCAACGGAGAACAGAGCCAGAGAGGGACCTACATTAACCTGAGGTGAGTGCTAGGAATAAGACCCTCCCACGGGAAAGGGGCGACCAACTGGATGACATGTTGGAGTTGAGCAGTGACTTCAGTTGGTGGCGCTGCTCCCTGAGCAGATTGGTGGGATCTGCTTGGCCTGGGTTACACCCCTCGCCGGGACCGGTAAGTCCTCCCAAAATGATTCCCTATGCGCAGCACACACTGAGGCAGTGAAGGACTGAGAAGGTTGACTGGCCCGCAGGGGAGGGGCCAGCATACACTGCCCCTGCCTGCACCTCAGTGGCTGACAGGGGACTGGAGAGGGCAGAAACCCTTAGCCAGTACGCTTCAGAAGAACTGTAACCAACAGGGAAAGGGGCTGGGAGCTCCAGTGTACACTTGTATGGAAGGAACCAAAAACACGACAAGAGAAAGAAATAAGAAAAAGCCCCCAGCCCCCAACCCCGAGAATATTGATCCAGGAGAGGTAAATACAAAAGAGATTGGGGGCAGCAAACATGCAACATCAAACACGGCATCAGCGGACATCAAACACGGCATCAGCAGACCTCGTACATGAGCTCAAAACTGAAATATTAATTCAAGTTAAGCAAAATATAAGTAGATTAATAAAAGAAATGCTAAGCACCTCTCAAGAAGACACAGACAGAAGAGGAACACAAAAGGAGAGAAACGTTCGATGAAAAATATAAAGAAAACCTAGAATACATGAAGTAGACTCAAAGAGATTACCAGGAAACTAAAAACTCCATTGAAAGCTGGCAAAACTGCTTGAAAGAAACTAAGGATAGACTATCAAAACTTGAAGACACGTTTGCAATGTGTGATCATGAAAGGAAAGATCTTAAATGATATGCAGATGTATGAAGCATACAGAACTCCAGCCACCTACAACCAAAACAGAGCTACCCCCAGACACATAATAATCAAGATCCCAGAAATTCAATATAAGAACAGAATATTAAAAGCCATCAGAGAAGAGAAACAGATCACCTATAAAGGAAAACCCACCAAAATCATGGCAGACTTCTCAACACAGACCATCAAATCAAGAAGAGCTTGGAGAGAAGTAATCTAAGCCCTGAAAGAAAATACCTTCCAGCCCAGATTCATGTACCCTGCAAAACTGTCTCTAGAAATTAATGGAGAAACAAGATGCTTTCTTGACAAAGAGGAACTGGGGGAATTCGTGACCACCAATCCAACCCTACAAAAAATACTGAAGGATATTCTAGAGAGAGAGAGAGAAAAAAAAAATACCAGGATTTCAGGAACAGTGGCAGAGAGGACTCAATGAATGGGGCAGACAGTGGAATGAAAAAGGAAAATAGACAACCAGTGGCAGAAATATAGAACAGCAGAAATGAGGCAGAGAAGGTTGGCTGTAATCTCTAACATAGATGGCCTTGATATACTAACAAAAAGAAACACAGGCAGAGTAAATCAGGGGATAGGGTCCATTGAGATGCTCTGTATTGGAAACATAATTAACCTGAAAGAGGGTTTATAGACAGAAAGTCAAATATGAGAAAACAATGCTCTATGTGACAGGAACCAGAAAGAAATAGGGGCAACTCAACCAGCACTTGCAGATAGGTTGAAAGGACATGATACTTTTGTGCAGTAGAGAACTACTCAGCTATAATGAAGGAAAACATTGAGGCTTTTAGAGGTAAAGATCAAGCCCAGGAGTCAGAAGGTTCAGCACCAGTTAGGGTAAACAGCAGGTTGCTCCCCCCAATCTCAAAACTGGGGGAGTTAGTGGGACCCAAAATGTGCAGTGCACCGTGTGGGAGTGAAAAGGGAGGAACAGTCTAAAAAAGAAGGCAGAGGATATTGTTAATAGTGTAACAGCATTTAAAATCTACATTATTCTCACCACTCTGTTTAGATGGATTATATTCTGTTCCAGTTTGTCTACTTACACTAGATTTGAGGACCCGGACAGCTATCCCAAAAATAGCAGGATCTATTATGGTAATCATCCTTAATTTCCTATTAACTTAATTTGAAGCCCTGTATAACTTACACTGTCTTATTATGACTGATCTTATTTGAATCTGGTTTGTTAGACTGCTGTTTTGTATTGACTGATTTTATTCGAATCTGTTATGATTGATAGTATCAAGTCTAAGAGTATAGGCAACTATACTGAAGATGACAAGATTCACTAGGATACCCACTCTAGTTTGATTATTACCTGCTTTTGAAGTCTTATAATGTCTCCAATGATTTGTTTTTATTAATATTGTTATATACTGCTGAGACATCATAGTAACCATTGTAGATCACCTTGTATTGCAGTTTTATATGACTTTTTTGTTTCAGGTTTTTCTAGGAATTTGTTTTGTCTTGCTTTGTTTTGTTTTTCCCTCTAATACAGGAAAAAATAGATATACATGTAGAGACTCATGCATGCATAGAACTTATAAACAGTTTATGAGAACCAATTCTATAACACATGATGAAATGAACAACTACTTTGAAGAAAAAAGAGACCTAAGGTACCCAGTGCTGATTCCGAAGTGTCATGATAAGAAATCCAGCAATACTATCATTCTTTGTTCAGAGTGATTTTAGCCCGTTTTGTTTTGTTTAAGTTCAATATACATGAAGGTATGGACAGCTATTTTGAGGAGAATGAGAGACACTATGACAGCCATTGTTGGCTTCCCTATTGTCTGGTCTTGAAGACCTAAAACGCCTTCCTCATCCTGTTCAGATCAGTTCCATACTATGTTGTTTCATGTGAATTCTCTGTATGTGAAGATATGGACAACTATTCGGAAGAAAACAAGAGACAATATGATAGATAGTGAAGATTTCTGATTGTCTTGCTTTGAAATTTGTGTCTCTTACATTGCTTTCTTGTGTTCTGTTTTGTTGTGTTTAATTTTACCCTCTTTAAAATAAAATTAAAAAAAAAAAAAGAGTGAGCTATGAGTACCACAGTAGAATGGCACTGCATCAGCATGGATGGACTGATTAGGGGGACAGAACGCAGAGCCCAGAAACAAACCCAAACTCCTACATGGCAAATGTTTAAATTTAAAAACTGTTATGGTTAAAGGCATATCACCATGCGTCCTACTCAAAATACTACCCTCTGCTTTGAACACACTCATCCCATCATTCTTGCCACTTTCTGATGCAGTTCTAAAATCCTCTTTTGTGAGTGTCTCTGGTTGCACTGTCATGGCTACCTCAATGTTCTTAACTGGGTCAAAATGTTTCTCTTTCAAGTCATTTAGGGAAAAGCCTAATGTCACAGAGGCCAGGTCCAGTGAATCAGGTGGAGGAGAACACACCATATTTTTATGAGCTTGCCTTTCTGTTGGATGGCACTCAGCAACTGTATTTCCTGCACTTTTGATCATATCTCATAAAGACACTCATAAATTGCTTCAGAAAGTGGCAAGAATGATGGGATAAGTGTGTTCAGATATAGGGGGAGTACTGTGCAGTGAATTCATGGCAATGTGACTTTTACTGTAATACATTTTTCAAGTTTAAATGTTCATTGCATATTTTGATCATACTGCATATAGTCAACTGCTTTTTGTCAAGGGATCCAAGACCATTCAATGGGCAAGAAATAGAGGACAAGAAATTGTGTTGGAACAAATCATTGTTCACATGGAAAAGAATGGCTGTGGACCCCACCTCACTCTAATACAAAATGCATCAACAATCTAAATATAAAATAATAACCTAAATCTAAAAGAAAACATAGGAATAAATTTTAGTGACTTTAGACTTGACAATGAATTCTTAGATTTGACACCAAAAGTACGAACAACATGAAAAAAAAAAGTAGTTGTCATGCTTTCTCAAGTTTCAAACCTTTGTTTGCAGTCACTTTCCTCTGGCTTGAAGTTTTCTTATGATTCTTTTAGTGAGGATTTAGTATTGGTCACCTCTCTCCAATATGGTGTGGAAATGCCTCATCTCTGCTCTCATTTTATACAACTCTAGAGTGAGAGCTATGCTTTCTCACAAACCCCATCTCGAGGTGTCATTACACTCTGATTCCTGTGCAGCTTTTGGGAAGAAAACAGTCAAACTCTCACTCATGGAAAGTCCATAATGTACATCTCTACCCTTTTTCTATAAATGCTTTTAAGACTTTTAAAACATCACTTTTCAACAGTGTCCAGTTTTTCTCACAGATATTTTCTAACTTTTATTTCTTTAAATATATTATGTCTGGGAAGCTGAAGCAGGAGCAGTGCAAGCCTAGGCAGTTTAGGGACTCAGCAAGGCCTCGTCCCAAAATTGGGTGGGCATGGGGAGCACATTCAGTGCGGCTGTGTCTCACAGACCTGCTCTCTGAAGGCCTGTGTCTGCTTTGTCCTTCGGACACTGGCACAGCTTGATTTCCTTGTGAGTTTGGCCATCTCTGTGATATAAGCCTTCCCTTAAAAACATCCATGGGGAATCTTACAAGGTTAGGATTAAAGGGTTGTTTTTTAGAGAGGGTTTCTATTTGCCCCCAGCAGGTGTGTTGCATACTACCTGTTTGGTGTCACCCTAAATTCATAGCACACGGGTCTGCATGCACTGCTCTGGTGTGAATCTGTGTGACAAGTCCCTGGAGCAGTCAGCCTGTGGTGGTTTTTATTTGGTCTTCTCATACTGGGTCTTTACTTTTGTGGGTTCACTTTTGGCTCATCCTTGCCCTCTGTGGTATCACCTCATTTTAGGGGGTCTCTGGTCTGATCGCCCATTTTGAGAATCTTAAATTTCCACTCCGTTTTTGAGACCATGTCTCTTCCCAACTAGATTATCAAAAAGCAGAGCTCAGGTTCAGAGTTTTGATGTCCACAGCTGCTGGGGATCCACTAACTCTCAGGGCTCTCACCCCCTATAATCCTGCTGGCGCTTAGAGGCTTTTGTAAAGTTATTTTTAACATTTTATCTAGCATTTTAAGTTATTTTCAGCAGGTCTTTGGATAACCAGCCAGAAGCTGGAAATCTTACAATTATTGCTTTCAGATAAAATCCTTGAATGATGAATTACTGTCAGAGGATAGAACATGCTATGTTTTGACCCCAAATGGGAAACTTCATCACTTTATACTCCTAGCACTTATTCCTAGATTACCATTCTCTAAGATCAATACCAATCTAACCAACAAAAGACTTCCACTGTTATTGCTTGTTAGTTTGTATTCCCATGATTAGGAGTTAGGTTAGTGATCTTTATTTCTTCTTTCACTCAGTTTCCTTCTGAGGATAAATCCCTCATTTACTGATTCATAACAGCTTACTTAGCTGGGTGTGGTGTTGCATATCTATAATCCCAGCACTCTGGAAGGCTGAGGCAGGAGGATTGCAAACCCGAGTTTCACATAGGCATTTTGGCAAGATCTTGTCTTAAAACAAAACAAAACAAAACAAAACAAAACAAAACAAAACAAGGGATGTAGCTCAGTGGTAGAGCACTCCTGGGTTTGAACATTGGTATAGGGAAAAAAGAAAAAACAGAAATCTTGCTCATACGTGTGGTTGTTTTATATGCTTCCTTAAAATAAAAAGAAACACTTCTTTGTTATGTTGCAATTTTCTACCTAATTTGTCATTTGTAATTTTCTTCATGCTGACTTTTGACATACAAAAATTACAAATGTTCATATAGTCAAACCCATTAGTCTTTTCATTTAGGGTCTCTGGTCTTCTTATCACATAAAGTATTTCATTTTCAACATGTCACATTGCCATCCCAGGGTCACTGTGTCATAGGCTGGCAAAACCTCCAGCTGTGAAGCAATGTGTTCCACAGGACCTAGGTTTCCAAAAGGCTCACAACTCAGTGTTAATGAAAGGGACAGGCCATCACTGGTAGGGACATATGTCGCCCCCAGCACAGGAAGAGCCCCCTGGCTCCGCCTTTAGGTGAGAACCACCTCAGAGAGACTGGTCTGCTCCCAGGTGGAGCTTGGCCAACACAGTCCTGCTCAGTTGCCTCTCAGTCTCCTACTCTCACATCAGGCAAATTTTCTGCTTCTCTCAGGCCTCAAATGGTTTCCTATCAGACAGAGGGTATAGTTAGCTTTTCAAGTCCTTCTGAATTAAACACTTAAGTTTCTACTATGAGTCACACTAAGAAAGTTAATTTAATCTGGATGGTTCAAAGCTGTCACACACACACACACACACACACACACTAGCAAACTCAGACAGTAATGTCAGGTACCTGAGTATTTGAAATATAACTCCATCTTCTCTGGAAATTATCCTCTGACATTTATGCTCTGTTCCAGTGTGCCATGAACCTTTCGCAGTGTGGAGCTGCTGGGGATCTGTCACCTCTCACCTGTCTGCTCCCACGGCTCTGTCTCATCCTAGTTTCTCTGCACTCTGGGACACAGGTCACTTCTGTCTTAAGCTCTCTGCACATGCAAAGTGTACCTCACTAGAACACTCATCTTGTTTCACCCAAACACTCCCTTTGGAGCGTTCCAGAAAGTATCTTGGTTAGGACTACAAGCCAACAAAGTGGATTGGGGTGCCTTGCTACACACAGGGTGCTGCTTCTATTTGAATTTTCACAGACCACCCAGATCCTTGACACTGGGCAGCCATCAGGAAGTAGAAGAAGGGATGGGGCAAACTCCATTCGTTTTAAGGGCAAGACCCAGCACTTAGTCTCATGGCCATTCCAATCTATAGCCAAAACAGAAAGTGTTACTTGGATTTGTGGTCATATTCCCAACTTGGTTATCATAAAGGAAGAGAAAACAAAATTGGGGGAGAACCACAGAAACAAGAACTTGCTGAAGAAACCCCCTGGTCAACCTATATATCTGTCCCGCCCCCCCCCCCCCCGTCCACTTTCTCTAGCCCAGTGCTCGGCTAGAGCTTTCTTTAATGCACACATATTAACATGCTGGCTCTGTTTCTTCTTATCCAGATGAGCATGGGTCTTGGTCTGCTACTATTTCTCCAGTGCTCATTACACCACCAGACACACAGTGGCCTTCCACAGATATTTACAAATTGAACCAATTGCATAAAATTGATGTAGATGCACAAGACTACTTGTGGTTTATCTCCACTAGACCAGAGAACACTTCACAGACTCTCATGTGTAACTGCTTTCCTCCTTACTCAGCAGTAGAGAGGTAAGATGATTTATCACAGCCTGACTGCATGTGGATTCTGCATGATGCACTGACTTCCTTGGTGTTAGATCAGAGGAAGGAAAAGACCAAAAGAGGCCCTGGGGAAGGCTTCCATTCCAGCCCTCCTCCTAGTGACACTTTGCCAGCCATGAACACATACTTGGCACCCTCTCTGCAGGTGTAGCTGCATAGCCAACCTCCAGGTGATGAGCCTGAGGAGGAAGTGGACAGTGCTTCCAGGACACCACCCCAAGAGTAAAGGGAGGACTCTCTTCCCATCCCCCTCTGTGGTCTGGAATGCAGTCTTATGGGCACACCTGAAAACAGGAGCTGTGACACAGGATACTGGAAAGACTGGACACAGACCCCATATCAAGTCTAGACTGGTTACCTCAGGGCTTCTTTCTGAGAAGGTAAAAGGTGACCTTGTTTGAGCCTCACTGCTGACTGGGGTTTCAGTCACATGTAACCAAACTAAACAGCAATAGCACAAGTACTGGGGAGACCTGTATCTGCTGCACGGCAAGAGACCCACACAGCTACAAAGCAGAGTCTTTGGAAGTTCCAAGCACTTCAACATAGAAACACCACCAGAAGCTTGGGCCTTGTCCTCATCAGCACTTCTGCTTCTACTTTCTTTCTCTAGTCTAAAACCTCGGATTACACTGAGAACTTTAAAAAAAATCAAGTCTGGAGAAAGAAAGAATTAAGTCTGTAGCAAAGAAGAGAAAAAATATGGAAAAGGCAAATGATTACCCTACAAAGGACTGCAACTGGAGGAGGGCTGGAGAAGGAAGAGAGAAAGTAGTGCTCCTTGCTGGGCCTAGGTAAAACACATGAGCAGACATATCATTGGATTCACAATTGGAGAACACTTATAGTGTCCCCAGACAACGTGGAATGTAACCTGCCATTTGATGGGCATTGCTGATGTTTTAGGTCTCATTCCTAATATACTAACTGCAAAAACACTCTTTCCTGAGTATCTGACAGTGACTACCAAGTCACCATGTTGCAAGTCTCCAAAGAGGAATGGTAGTCAGGAAAAATGTACAAACGCACCTTTCTGTATAAGTCACTTTGTTTCCTGTGGCCCAAGAACATTCTGAATTATTTTAGCTACAAACCTCCTCCTCTTCTCCTAGCCCAGCCCTCTAATGTCTCAAAAGCTGACTAAAAAAGCTCAAGTGCACTATTTTAAAAGTCAATTAAAATGCTATCAGCAAAGCACAGCAAGTTTCCAAAGGCACACTGATCTGGGCCTGTCAAGTTGTCTTGTTAGATGATTCTCTTCTAAAAAGGCACAACTGACACATAGCACAGACTGATACTACTTTATCCTAGAGCCTTACCAGAAAGCATTGCAAGCCTGAGAACTTGTAAGCCATGCTTCTCTGGACACTGGCCCCTGAAAAGCCCAAGACGCTGGGTGAGGGCTGGAGAAGGAAGAGAGAAAGTAGTACTAACAACCTGGGCTCCCCAGCTCCAGACCAAGCTGCTATCTGCATCTTCCAGTGCTGAAAGGGAAAGCATCTCAAGAAGGCATGAAGGTCTGCCAGTCTGGAATAAGAACTGAGAGGACATAAGACACATTCACAGTCAGTGACTTAACTTGAGAAGCAGGAAGCAAGAAGTGTCTGAGGACAGCAGAGGAGAGCCGCCAGTCTGTATGTAGCACTTCCACCTGAGTGAGGCTCCCCAGCTCCAGACCAAGGAGGTGCTCAGCTCTCATGGAAATGTGGTCACAGATGTCTCAAACTCCTGGGAGAATTGTTCCATCCTCAGAGCATTCACAGGCACCACCAGCCCATAGCAACAAAGTAGCCATTCCATTTAGTTAACTGGTCACAATTTTGAGAGTGTATCATGAAAGACAATACCCATTCTCTGTCTGGGAGATTTACCCTGTACCTACTGACTTCCCAGGTTGCTCACATGGCAGGTGTGAAGGAAAGTATGGTGATGATTATTACAATTACTAGTTAAGAAGCACAAGGTTATGTCAAAAACCAGTGAAAAACTACCAGTCAAGCCAAGCCATAAGACCTGAGGCTGAGCATTGAAACTACTGCACCCTGGCGCCAGCCCTCCTGCCTCCTGACTGGCTTCTCAGAGAGCTTTTACACACTCACTGAGGTTCCTGGAAAAACATATCTCAGATTAGTTATTTTCTGCTCTGTATATCTCATCGGTGCCCTACTGCCTGCATCTAAGTCCACAGGGCTCAGGCCAAATGGCCACAGGGAAATCTTCCTTCCCACCCTGCCCCCTCTCTCAGTGCCCAGTCCCAGTGCAAGGCTCTCCCATACTTAACCAACCCACGTGCAGCGTTGCCTGACTATGTGCTTGGTCCTCTTTGTCTCCTTATGTGCTTTTGTCCTGCTGCTACCCTTCTGCAGGCACAGGGGAAGCCCAGACCAAAGACAGCCAGCTGAGAGGGATGGGCAGGCTGAGATATTTAAACTGCACAGCCTCTCACTCTCCATCCTTGGACTTTGTCTGTTCCCAGTAGTAAAGTTCCTTTATGGATTGAACCAGATTGAGTTGGGGTCCCCACAGCCTGCCTGCTCATAGAGGGTGTAGGTTTTGTTACTGTTCACAGCTTCCCCAGGCCCCATTTCTGTCTCTCTGTTTCCTCATCCCAACTGTCCCCCTGGCTCATCTCTGCCAATTTTTAGAAAAAATCTCCAAGAACATCTCCTGTTCCCTTCTTGCCAGGTAGTATTGCCTGCTTTTCCCCTTTGTGTCTAATGTAGCCTGACTACTCCTCAAATATATTTTGTATCACATTTTATTGCAATTATTTCTTCTCCTATCTGTCTGTGTTACCAGCTCTTTGAGGAACTAGGAGTTGGCATACAGTTCCTGGCACCCAGGAAGGACTCACTGGAAGAACTGGAAGAATAGCCAGCATATGGCCTGGCAGGGTGAACCATCATGTGCAAAGTCACCATCATGGGCAGACCAGGTGCTGGACATTATAGACAACCAGCACATCTAGGTCAGATCACTCTAATTCACTAGATTCCCAGATTAAAATGAATAACTGAATGCACATAATTCATGGTAATATCACTCATATGCTGTACTGTTAGCACATTGGTGATCATCTGTATGTTACGCTTTTAAAAAAATCTAAATTCACTTTTATTTAAAAAGAGAAACATAAAAAGATAGCATTTATAGTAGTTATGGCAAAAACCTCTCTGCTGAGTGCCTGCTGTGTCTTCTTTTGCTGGAGTCTAAGAGCTGAGGTCTGATGTGGCAAGGTCACTTTCCTTCCTTTGTCACTGGGCCACAGACATGACATCAACCTTGTAGTCCAGGCTGGCCTTGAATGGCAGTATACTCCAGTGAGCATGCAGTACCAAGGGACTGGAGAGGAAGCCATCAACCTGTCTCCTCTTTGTCTTAGGGGAGAAAGGCCATCACAAGGTGGTCATCAGACCCAGTCTTTTCTCCTGCTTTTGTCTCTGTCTCTGATTGGAATGAGGGCAAGTCCAAGGCAGCATACAGACAGGGAGGGCGGACACCTGGCCCACAGCACTCCCAGCTGTCAAAGGCTGCGAGTTCTGCCAGCTGGGATGGAAAAGAAGCAAAAACAAGTTGCTGAAACATTGCCCTGGAAATGTTTACTTGTGACACTAAGGAAAAGATTCAGAGAAGAGATGCCAGGACAACTGCAGAGCATAGGGAATGAAGATGATTATGCTCATGACATTTCATGGCGATGATGTGTCCTGATGACAGTGACTGTTAGGGCCTATTATCTGGCTACTTTAATAATAAAATAGTATAGTTTTGAAAAATACAAAATGTATGAAGTACAGGAGTAATAGACACACCTGTACCTACTACCAAACAGACAAGAATTTAACATGGTCATACTTGCTTTTGGTTCTATTACCTTTAAAAATATATAACTGACTTGAGCAGTGTACTTTTCTGGTAGCCATAGATTTAAAAAGTCATGCTGTTTGAAGCACAAGATGGAAAGAGAACTCTGGGCCCACCTTGTGGAAGTCTGATCGTATGGCACGTTTACACCTAGATTCAAAGCTCACTGGGGACAGGTACATGTTTGATCTTTTTTTTTTGGTACCAGGGATCGAACTCACACAGCCTCACGCTTGCCAGCAAGTGTTTACACCACTGAGCTAAATCCCCGGCCCTACATGACTGATCTTATTTGCTGCTGTATTTCTTGCACACAGCACAGTGTCTAATACATAATAAGTGCTCCATAAGTTTGGATGGCATGAGCAAATATGGCAAGAAATAAACAGACTGGACTTTGAGGCCCAAATTTCTAACAGTGATTATCAAAAGATGTGATCTTGGCCGAGCCTTAACTTCTCTGGGCTTATTTCCAAGGCTGAAACAATTTGAAGGCTTGACTTTCTAATCTGGGGTTCCCTCCCAGCCCTAAAACACTGTGCCCAATAGAACAAGGCAAGTGATAAGTCTGATAAAACCACCTCAGCATACTTATGTCCTAGATGAAATGACCACTCATTACACATCAGTTGTAAGTAATCTGTTCTAAGTATTTCTGTCTCCTTCTTTGATAGATAATTAATAGTAGCAGTTTCGATTCCAATTCCAGTTCTAAATAGACTAGAATCTTCTTTGCCTGGTCATGTGCATTTATGGGGAAAAAGAATTAACCCAAATCTACATGTAGATTCTAACTTGCATTGTCTCAGTTACTTGTTACATTCTTGCCCTGTAAGAAGGGAATTTTTCTGTCAATATCTTTTGCTTCTTTCACTCTTTCCCTTTAACTGCTGAATGTGCAAATGAAAAAGGGTTGATAACATGTCTTTTTTTGAGATAAGCTCTTGTTATATAGACCAGGCTGGCCTTAAACTTGTGATTCTCCTGCTTCAGCCTCCCAACTGCTAGGATTACAAGGTTGCTAAAAATGTCATCTTTAAGATCCCCAAACAGACATTAAAATTAGTGGGTAGGGGACTTCTGGGAAGATGGCAGAGTGGTGAATAGCAGAGAAACAGCCTCTCAAAGATTTTGAGTCCAGATGCTAAAAAACAGCAATGTGAGGAAGAGAAGTAGGGAAGTGGGTCCTTAGGATCCAGCAAG
This sequence comes from Dolichotis patagonum, assembly GCA_004027295.1. NCBI lineage: Eukaryota > Metazoa > Chordata > Mammalia > Rodentia > Caviidae > Dolichotis > Dolichotis patagonum. The sequence goes on along the minus strand of PVJX010000398.1, from coordinate 171,861 downwards.
TATCTGAAGTGAGAATTGAAGCCCATAGGGAGAGTGGAGAGGGAGATCTCAATGCAGAAGGAGAAAGTGGTAAGCAGCGCTTTCTTCCTAGACTTGATGCACTATATGGAAGGGATGGCTGTAACCTGCAGATGCACAGTGACCACTGGTGACCCCACGGAGAAAAGCAACAGTGGAGTAGAGCAGTGGATGTAGTAGGCTGCAGTGGCTGGTAAGATACTTGGGTTCAGATGACCTCCAAGAAAGGGGGATTGGCCAGTAGCTATCTTGGAGAGGCGCAGACTGAGCTCAAAACTCAGAGCAGGTGCGGGCTGGCTCCATCTAGTGGCTCCCAGAGTCAAGAGTGTGGCAGAACTGAGTTCAAGTAGGTATGAGGTCAAGGGACCGGGTTCAAGCTGACAGGAGGTACATGGAGTGTTGCAGGCTGAACAAAGCTACTGTGATAAAAACAGCATGGTATGGGGGGGGAACCAGACCTGAGGATCAATGGAATAGATTAGAAGATATAGAAACACCTCAAAACACACTCAGCTACCTTATCTTTGACAAAGGAAACAAACACCTTCAGTGAAAGAAAGATAAATTCTTTAATAAATGGTGCTGGGAAAAATTGGCTATTCATATGCTGAAGGTTAAAATTAGATTGACATCTTTCACCATGCACTAAACTAAAACTGAAATGGATCAAAGATCTAAATATTAAAACAGAAACACTAAATCTGTTGGAAGACAGAACAGGTAGAACTCTTGAAGACAGCTGGTGTAGGCAGGAAAAGTCTTTTAAGGACAAAACCCCAATTGCACAGGAACTATCACAAAGGATCAACACCTGGAATCTCATCTTAATAAAAAACTTTCACGCAGTAAAGGAAACCATCAACAGAGTGAAGAGACAATCCATAGTGTGGGAAATTTTTTTGTCAGCTGGTCTTCAGACAGAGGACCAACATCTAGAATATATAAAGAACTAAAAAAGCAAAAAACAAAAAACTCCCCAGACAAATAAAAAACCCCCAAACAAACAAATAAAAAAACAAGACCCCTCCTCCCCCAAATTTAAAGAGTCCATCCAAAAATGGGCAACTGAAATGGATATGTATTTCTCAGATGAAGAAGTATAAATAGCAAATAAATATATGAAAAGAATGTTCAACATCACTGGTCATTTAAGAGATGCAAATTAAAATGACACTGATTCTATCTCAGTCTAGAAAGAATGGCTATTATCAATAAATCAACCAGTAACAAATGCTGGCAGGGCTGTGGAAAAAAGAACCCTTCTCCACTGCTGGTGGGTGTGTACACTGGTGCAACCATTGCAGAAATCAGTGTGAAGATTCCTCAAAAAATTAAGGGCTGGGGATTTAGCTCAGCAGCATAAGTGCCTGCCCTGCAAGCACACAGTTATGAGTTTGATCCTCGGTACCAAAAACAAAAACAAAAACAAAAAACAACAACAAAAAACCCCACAAAAAACCCCCTAAAACTAGAGGTTCCATTTGACCTAGATATTCCCCTTCTTGGGATCTTTTTGAAAGGATTAAAAGCATCATACCACAGCGATATATGCACATTCATGTTTATAGCAGCACAGTTTGTAATAGCTACATCTTGGAAACAGCCAAATGTCCATCAACCAATGGGCATGGATAAAGAAGATGTGGTTGTTTTAACACAATGGGGTACTACTCTGCCATAAAGAATAAACTTGAGACATTTCTAGCTAAACAAATGCACCCTGAGACCATACTCTTAGAAATAAATTGAATGCACATGTTTAAATACCTCATCGTTTCTCTGGTATGTGAAACTGAAAGTGTAGATAAGGACCAAAATGTACAACAGATATTGGAAAATGGGAACAAAATAGTCAATGAGAAGGTGAACAAGAGAGGGAGGGGGAAAGGAAGGGACAAAAAATAAAAGGAAAAAACTGGAAACAAAGCTTTTGTAAATAAGGAGGAGAAGAAGAACTAAAGATAGGTGGGGAATGAGAAAAAAAAGAAGCAGCAAGATATATCATCTACCTGGTACAAATTCCCTATGAGTGTCATCATTATGTATATCTAAAATATACCAACAAGAATGCAATAAAAATAAAATCAGTGGGCAAAATCTTAAGGAGGAAACAGGATATAGGCATAGTGTCAAAATATCTCAAGATTTCTACTAATAATACAGAGAAAAATAGCAGCTTTCTAGGGGAGATGGCTGGCAGGTGCTGCCTTGACGGAACAACCCAGGTTCATAACACCAGCCTTTTTACAACTTGCAGACCCTAAGGCAGAAGCATCAAATCTGAAGCCAGATGCTTCCAAGGTTGACCTGGAAACACTAGGGTCTGTGGCACACATACCCCAGGTAGAGAACCGTGTGCGGGGGATACTGATTTCCTATTATGGAGAAGATCCCCAGCTGTACCAGTGTTCCCTATTTTAAAATTTTTTCTTCTTGGACAAAGCATTTAGCCTGAGTGAATTGTGCTACCTCTTGAACCATTCAAATAGCTTAACTGGCTTCCTTGTGTGTTTTTTGTTCCCGAATATTAGGATCTATAAATTTTTTTTTTTTTCTGAGACAGGGTCTCTGTAGTTTAGGGTGTCCTTTAACTCACTAACTCCTGCCTCAGCCTTCCGAGTGTTGAGATTACAGGCATGCACCACAACACCTGGTGATGTACAGCTTGCCTATGGTTTTACAGTTTTTAAGGAAATTCTACTAAAGGACAAAATCATCACAAGCTATACATGGGTGCACATTTATAATCTCAGCACTCTGGGAAGTAGAGGAAGGAGGATGGTAAGTTTGAGCCCAGCCTGGGCAACTCAGTTAGAGCCTGTCTCAAAAAAAAAAAAAGAAAAAGAAAGTGGTAAAAGCAAGAGGTTCACTCACCAGCTGGAACTCGCTCCTTCGGCTGAAAGCCTCCTGGATCCCAGAGTCCCCCCAGAGCGCGCTCAGAGCTGGCACATAGAGTTGGAAGGTGGCGGGTTCCACAGGAAGCCCTGCTTTATTCTCGAAGGCCATCAAGAACATCCCATGCTTTTCATTCTCAGAGTGCTGCCAAGGAATGCCAAGCTTGTCTCGTGCATCAACAAGCACCCTTGAGCCCTGGGAAATAAGAGAAGGGAAAAAAGATTTAATTGTGCTCTGAGACTAACTCATGAACAAGAACCTCCATGCAGGCACTGGCTGTCATAAAGCACAGTACTCACAAGCTGTCAAGTTTGCAACCAGAACTCATCTCATGGTTGTTTTGTCATCGCCTGAACTCCTAGGGCCACGACCTCATGGAAACACACACATGCACACGCACGCATGCACACATGCACGTGCATACTGCCTTTTCCCTCTGTTTGTATAAAAAAGCACTGGAAAGAGGCCAACAGAGGTCGGGGAGAGCATAACACAGCAAATTTCACTGGAAAATGAGCTACACTGTAAAAAAGACAATGGTCTGAGGACAACTAGGACAACAACTAGTACTGTTTGTGCCATCACCCCTGAACCTCACAGCTCCTAGAAGGAGACTGCTGACTGTCCCCCTACTTAAAATTTGTGGGGAAATGTGTACATAGGCCATCACATCCACAAGACAGGATCAGACAAACCAAGACAGGAGCCGAGCCAGCCCACAAGGCATGACATGTCCTCAGCCTAATGCCACTACTGTTTGTAGCTATGAGGAACTATTTTCCTTTCTTTTGCTTCTTTTTTCACTGTTAAAAATAAAGTTGGCATTCTCTGCTCTTTTCTGACCTCACAGACAGGTCAAAGGGATGTAGAAATTGCCCAAATAAGAGTGTTAGGGCACAGAAAAGCCCTCTCTGGGTAGCAAGCAGGTCTGCTAATCACATATCCACCAAAGGACTCATGTATTGAATGTATAAAGAACACTCTAAATTCAACAGTTACAAAAAACAAGCAATCCAGTTAGGGAAAGGGCCAAGGACATGCTGAGACTGTCACTGGAAGACACATGCAGACAGCAAACCAGCAGGTGAAGGATGGTCACGCGCACTGGAGTAAAAGACCACAGCATCACCGAGAGGCAGCGAGGATACAGGGAAGCTGCAGCTCTCACACAGCACTGGCAGCGGTGGAAACTTGTACAGAGCTAAATGCACATTCATCATACAATCAGGCAACTTCACTCTTAGGTGCGTATCCCAAAGAAATGATAATCAAGGTCCATGCAAACCTCTCTAGCAATGTCTACCACAGCCAGATGCACAGAGCCCCAGATTGGAGAATAAACTGTAGAACACTCACTCATATCATGGAATCCTATCTAGCAATACGACGGGTGGATGAGGCTGGGGGTATAGCTCTGTAGTTATAAAAACAAATGAACTACTGACATGTAGCAACCTAGACAGACCTGGAGGACATTAGGCTAACTGAAAGAAATCAACCTCAAAAGGTCACCACCTATGATTCTGCTTATAGTATTCTAGAAATGGCAATATTATAGAGATGGACAGCAGATCAGTAGTTGCAAAGGGTTAGTGACGGGAAGGAGTGGGACTGACTGAAAGGGGCAGCATGAGATGTCAGTGGTCTTAATTGTGATGGTTACATAAAACTACAAGACAAGGACAGTCCCACCACATGCACTGTACCAATGTCATTTCCTGGCTTTGATATTGTACTGCAATTATGCATATCATAACAACGGGAAAAACTGGGTGATCCCTCTCCATGCTATCTTTGCAACTTCCTGTGAACCTATAATTATTTCAAAATAAAAAGTTTTTAAAAAGTTACCTAGTAATCATGGCAACACATGTTCCAACTATGTGGCATGGAAATGAAGGGTTACTAGATGTCAAAGGAAAAGAGACAGTGGGAAAAGGTGAGGCTTGGTAAAATTCGGCTGATCTTTTGCCAGTGTGCACTTGTGTAAATGAAAGGATCAGTGGGTCAGAACCTGCCAGAGGATAACGATCCCAATCAGTCCTCCATGCTCCTCCTTCCCTGCTCCTCACACAGACTGCTGTCATCTTCCCATCTCCCACTTTCTTGAATTTCACCACAATCTCCTGTCTTCTCAAAGAATGAAAGGCCAAAGATTTGAGAACCTAAGGAAATGAAGATGATTCCTATTTTCCACATTACGTACAACAAAGATGTGTATGGAGGTTTCTGGCAAAGAGTTTTGGCCTTTTTGTGGCCATCAGAAGGGCCCTTGTCATCTGGGTGTACAGGCCCAGGCATGGTGAGGGAGATGGGGTAGGACTTCAGCCTCCACCTGACATCAAGGGGATAAAGAAAGTTAGGAGAAGGAGACCACCTGGCTGGGTGGCAAGCAGGTCTGCCTTGTCCAAGTAACCAATCTGCCTGCTAGCCCTGCAACTCAGTATTTACTGCATCTGACCCACAAGGTACCTTTTCAGGTGCCATCTTTAAACACTAAAGCCTTTAGCTGTAGAAGCAGTCTAACCTCACCCTAGTGAAATCCTCAACCCCTCAGGAGTACAATTTTTGTTTATCAGAGACAAAGGCAGGGGTCCAAATCAGAGTCAGAAACCTGAAGGTCATTTAACAAGACAGTTTCCAACAATGCACAAACCATGCCTTCCTGTGAGTGCGGGTAAACATAAGTTTGGCTACACACACACACACACACACACACACACACGCACACGCACAAAGCTAGCCTACCCAAAGGCAGCTGGCCTTGCCTCTGCATACCACCACCAAGCAGGTTGCAGCTGCCCCAACTCACTGCCCCAACCACAAGGAAAGTATTTCTTATGCTCTTTTTCAAAATACAAGGCAGCTGGCAAAATTGAGATCAACTTTGAATTACAACAGCTAACAGGAGCCCATAGTCAGTATCTTCCTTTCCATTTGCAAGAAAGAAAAAAAAAAAGATTTTTTTCAATTGTCCATTTAAATTATTCAAGTCAAAAACTGCTCCTTCCCAATTTTGTTCTGGAAATCTAAAGTTAAGCTCCATGGAAGTTTTCTACTTTGCAACATCTGCTGCAGTTCCAAGCCCACTTGTCTTCTTTTTTAGAGTGATATGAACTCACTCTGCAGTTTAAGGTCACTGGCAACACTGTTTACTTCCACAGAACTAAGAGTTGCCAGAGTCTGAAAGTAAAATACTAGTATAAGAGGTATATTATAATAAGACTTCTTGCCCTGCCTTTTCTCATAAAAGGCCAATTACCCAAAAACATGAAACCCAAGAAGATCCTGAATCTCATATACACCTAAAAGGGGGAAAAAAAATGCATAGCCTTGCTAGCAATGTTACAAAAGGCTTAATTTTTTGATAACCATACATTTTATTCAGTTGTGCAAATATAAACAGTTACAGTCTCAAGCAGTTTGATGACTTCATCTCAACACAATGTAACACTTTAAACTGTTCAAGGAGCTTTTAAAAGATGATTTATTGAATCCCACAATTCAAACTTTGAGTTAAGGACTAGATCCCCTGTCTGTTGGGGATGTAGATTTGGGGAGTTTTTGGTTTTACTGGATGAGGACCAAAAACTGCAAATCTTGTTATCTTATTTCCAAATAGATTTTGCTAGTTTAGCCCCTGATCAAACCCAATCTTTTTAAAGCAGTCATCCCTCACTAAAATTTTTCCATAGTACATACTAAAGCTAAGTTAGTCATAAATGCTAGTAAATAGGATTAGCTTTCTTACAGCATGAAACAATTAGACTGAAGACACTTTCTGGTTTTGAATGTGCACTCAGACAACGCTTGTGTATTTGGAAGGCTGTTTTTTAAAAACCCACTCAGCCCGTTTGTTTGCCTTTGGCCACCATCCAAATCAAAGAAATGCTGCCAGAAATGTAAACAGGATACATTTCTTTAAGTTAATGAATCCAGCAAGCAAAGACAGGCAGTACCCTCTTAGTTTCTCTTTGGACTTGAAGTGCAGGGTACTTTCTCATCTAAAGGTCAGAGAGTGAGAAAGCAAGCAAGGGAGGCAGACAAACCTGTCCCTAAGACCCAACCAGTTACAGTGGAAAGCTGGATGGGTTCCTAGTCTCCTGTGGTCTCCGTAACTCTTCATGGATGCTTTCCGAGACAAACACATTGTATAGAACTGGCATACATATTATTTCACTAGGGAAGCCACCCGCAGAGTTTTACCAACAATGACACCAAGGGCCTGCCTGGGGGCAAAGGGAAGTACCAGCTAACAGGAAGAAAATCCAAGAGGTGGGTAAGCATGGCCCTTGTTCTCAGCGGTGGGACAGAGCACAGCAGATATGCCACTGGCACATCAGCTATGGACTCCAGAGACAGAGGCCCCAACTGAAGGTCAGAACAATGCTAGGGAAGACCAGAAATGTCACTGCTAGTGAAAGGAGCTAAAGACAGAGTGAGGTAAGCTAAGAAATCTGAACTTCTCCTGAAGAATCAGGTCAAACAATGTTTGGACCTCTAACAAGGTTAGAGTTCGCTGTATCTGAGGGGTGAATAGCACAGGGTGCAAGAGAAAGAGGTCTTCCAAGGCAGGATGGCCATAGAAGGACATCAAGTTCCTTCACTTGGTGAAGAATGGGGTGGGGCGGAAAGCAGCGGACAGCCACCAGGCCTCAGGGTTTGTCTGGAAGAGGTGTAGTTGGGGAAGGTGACTCTTAGATGGGTGAGTGTTTGACAAAATTAATGGGACTGAGGGAAATTCCAGGTAAATATTTAAGGAAATGAATGGAACCATGGGAAACATTCTGGGTTCAGGAAGTGGACACAAGAAATGAGCTGTGGCCATTATCTTTTTCAGGATGCCTAAGAAAGGTTTTTCTGAGACTCAAAGGAAAAAAAGAAAAAGGAATTCAGCACCAGCTCAGATTTCCTCAGCTCTCCAGAACTGGAATGTGGAAAAGCCTTGCTGTGTTTTAGAGCCCGAGAGCTGGAGACTTCTGGGGCTGCCTCCCGGAGCCACGTGCTGACCACGTTTTCTTCTCTTTTGTTCTTCCAGGTGTCAGGCTATGAGCCTTTAAATATTTCATAGGAAAAAAATAAAGAAAAATAAAAACCAGACAAATATTTGTATGGAGGAAAAGGAAACCATTTTGTAAAGTACACAAATACCTAGAGAAATCTGAGAATACTAAAAATCACTTAAAGGCGGTGGCGGGGGAGCCTGCAAAGATGGGTAATAACAGCTTAATGTGCTAATGCAGTGTTTTTAGATTCTAGCCAGGAACACCATGTGAAATAATCTAACAGGTATTTTTTAAAAAATGAAATATAATTGTAAATGCCTAAATATATTATAAATAGTATAGTAGTATAGGTGTTTCATAGAATGTTTTAGGATATCTATCTATCTATCTATCTAAATCTGGAGAACAGGTATGTGTGTCTGTGTTTTCACACAGGAACACACTGGCTTCCAACCATAAAAATGTGATTTTTTTCTGTGGCGAGAACCCTGACAGCTACTAGGTCAGATCCTCATAGTTGAGCCTGCTTTGAGCCTGGCCCTTTCTCTTGCTTCTTGCTTCAAATCTAGCAGAACTGGCTCTGAGTTAAAAGCCCTAACTCAATAAGCTGGGTTTTGTGACAAACTGACAACAAAGTGGAAAGGAGCCGTGCAGAGGTGTGGAAAATTGTGAAATCTTAGTCCTTTGGGGGCAATAGTACAGGTTGGTTTTGAAAGAAACCAATTATGTTCCTGTTGTTAAGGTCACGCTGGACTAAAGGTGAGGCCTGGCCCACAGGGCCGCCACATCTTCTCCGTCACTGAGGGCACAGATGATCAGTCTACGCTCTCTGTGGAGAGACAGCCTGCTGATGTATGCAGACCTGACCGAGCTTGAAACCTGGGTCAAATGTAGTAAACACAAGCCCAGGGACGAAAAGTGACTGAAAAGCTTTCCCATAAAGCCTTTAAATATTGATAGAAATGTCAAATTCACAAGCAGATGCAGATGTAAGTTCATGGTAGTCTGACAATAAAAATGCTGCTTCAGAAAGCTGTAGAGATACAGGACATTTGTGACACCTAGTACCTGCCATGGGGAATCACACTGTGTGACCTGCAGAAAATCTATTGGTTTGTTGGCTCTTTACAACTCTGTGAGAACAGTCTTATATGCATTTTACAGGTGAGAAAACTGCAACTCAAAGCCCTACAGCTATAACGTGTGATTCAGTGGTTTCAAGCTAGAATTTTTAAAAGCTATATTCTATGCTGTGGTGGGTACGTCTGAGGACAAGGGAGCAGAGAGAGGCAAAAAGCAGAAAGTGTCCTGCTGGCCTCCTGCTCTCACACAACCACCAGTAGGTTCCAGACTCGAACCAGAGCCAAGCTGACCTTGGCTAACCCAACATTTCCAGTATTCTCCAGACTAGTTTTTATGAGATAGTAATTAAAATCTAAAGTATGGGATATGCTGTAAGGTTGGCTAAAGCAGAACACATTCCATGAGGACATATACAGCTTCAGTCTACTCTTCAAACCATAGGAAATGACCTTCTTTTCCAATGTATTCAGTAACACAGAGTTAGAACAACCCATGGCAACTCTGTCCTGACTACTGTGGACACTGACCAGTGGAAGCATGACAGTCTGAACGGTGATGCATTACAGACACATACTGGGTTTCAAATGACAGCATGAAAAATAAATGAAGCATCTCTCTGCTAATATGATTACATGTTGGAATTACAGTATTTTTCATATTCTGAGTTAAGTAAAATACATTATTAAAATCAATTTTTATGTTTCCTCTTGATGTGGCAAATAGAAAACATATTCACGACAGGGCTGTAATTTGTATCTCTCACTGCCAGGTGGCTATGATTTGAACTTCACTGTCTGATGGTGGTTCAAGCTGCTGGATGGGATAGTCATGCGCTTACCACCCATGTTCAAGCTGGCAAGAACACGTTAAAGTGCACACAGCTCGTGGTCAACACTTTTTATTAGATAGCACTGCTCCACGGTAACATTCCTGAAAATGGAAACTGTCTCTTTCAAATTACACAAATGATATATTTTTAGTGCAGAAAGTAGAGGAAATACAGAAATGCATAAAAAAGAAACCATTAAAACAATGATGCTTAGAAATAACTTACTAACATCTTGGGATGTTCATGGTCTCATGCTGCACAGCAACTGTTTTTGTCTGTGTAAACACACATAAACATTTTATAATCCTTGAAGAATATTTCTAGCACTATATTACCACCCCTGCCCCAAGTCACTGAACATTTCAAACTGCTTTATAGTAGGCCAATGTGCGTGCCATGCAATAGTTACATAAATCTCCCTCTTTTAAACATCAGAGCCATTTCCAACACATGGAAAGTACAAACAATCATGCGAAGACCTCCTTGGTCAGATGCACTGCATCTGCACATACCATCTTCTTGTGATAAATTAACAGAAGCCAAATTATGGACTTGCTGCATCAAAAGTATGCACATACTTTTCATTTTCCTTTAGCTTCCCTTAAATTGTTTTAATTGATCTGTTCACTAAACCTGTCCTCCAATAACATTCAAGCAGTCACATCCTCAAATTGGAGCTAAGAGTAATCATGCTAATTGAAATGAAAATGTAGTAAGTTTAGCAAATGTACTTCAATAATCTAAAATAAAAACCAACCAACCAACCCAGAAACAACAGATACTGGCTTCTATACTTCAAATAAGCTTTCATATACATTGCCTCTAATTATCAACAAAATAGCCATTTAATAAATAATAGGTAAAATAATAAAATAACTAGTTCCAAATGCTTAATTTCACAGGTCTAAGGTTTCTTGTTTCCAATTCCAGAAAAAGTTCAGTCGACACTTCTCATAAAACTTTTCATATCAAGGCAAAGAATAATGTAAAACATTTAGCCTGAGATCTTTGAAGTTTCAAAATCAGGAGTACCTTGAATTTGATGGGAGGGTTAACATTAAGAATTATTTATTTGAACAGAAATTCCTTTGAAATAATGATGCATTAAAATAGAGGAAACAGCCAGAGTGATAAGCCAGCTTGCTTACCAATCTGTTCCTTTTCTCGAACTGTGAACATGGAGGGCTGGAGTATGGCTCACACAGACCACTGCCTAACATGCTTGAGGCTCTTGGTTCCAGCCCCAGCACTGTAAAACAAACCAACTGATCAACGACCAAGACCAACCCGACCAACTGTACATTCACACACACAAACTTATCTGGTGGAAATTCTGAAGCTGATAAGACCAACTGGAGAAAAATTTAAAGAAGATAAGATTACTATTGTACAAAATAAACTCAATGGTTAACATAAACAGCACCAAACTTGCACTTGGACATGTCAATAAACGAAGTATCAGCATGATGCAGACTAGCACCCAACTGTCACATTGAGGCATTTCAATTAAGGGGCAAGTCCTAGGCATAGAGGCTCAGGAGACAGCAACTACTAAAGTTTTAAAAGCCAAACCAAACCAAGCCAAACCTCAGCACTAGGGCCATGCATGGGTGTGTGTGTGTGTGTGTGTGTGTGTGTGTGTGACACCTCTAATGCCAGAGACTCAGGAGGCCGAGGCAGCAGGATCCTAAGTTTGAGGACAGTGTGGGCAACTTAGTGAAACCTTGTCTCAAAATGATTTTAAAAAGGACTGAGAGTATAGTTCAGGCACTGAACTCAATTTTGGTTAAGGGGTGGGAGGAACTTCTTAGGAAAATGACATACCATTCCTTTGCCCTGTGGAAAGGCTATGGGAAAGGATTATTTGAAATCACCTGGCTGTTCCCTTCATTCCACCACTAGGGCAAAACCCCTATTCCTCAGGCATCTGTCCCCATGGGCTGGGCAGGTAACAGTTTAGATAGCTAAATCTAAATTACACTTAATTAGCACTTACATAAAAGCAAAGAGCTGGTCTCTACAATTTTCAGTATCTATTTCAGGAACCTGTTAATATATTTTCTCCTCACTCATACCCCACTTCCTTCCTTAAATAGAGTGACCATTGTGTACTGTGACTTCCAATACTGCATATAGCAGTCCAGGTCAGTGGTTAACCTGGCTTAGGTGGAGCTGGATCCGGCAGTTCAGGGCCCTGCCCTCACTGTGTCTTTGGAGAAGTTCCCCCAGAAGCCTCTGTGGCTCGCCAAAGGCACAGGGCAAGTGAGCCCATGTGCCTTTCCCTGGGGGCTGGCTCCCGGCAGCAGCAAGACTGTGTCCAGCAGTCTTGAGTTAGCAACCCTGAAGGCCTGGAGTCAGGGGTTGGGGCCTGTCCTGGACAGGGGAGGCTCATGTTCCCTGAGGGCCTCTGCCAGGGGTGATGTATCCTACTTGCCCTATCCCGTGTGCCTGGCAGCAATGCTGGTATCTACACCCCACCATTCCCACATTTGCTTTGGCTCAGCCACCACCATCTCTCCGCTAGAATACTGCAAGCCTTCTAATTGGTCTCCTTGTGTGTACACTTGCCTCTGCCAGTCTATTATCAACACCAGCTGGCAGGCCAGCCTGTTAAACCAAGTCACTCCCCTCAAATGCCTACCAGACCCCTCCTCACTCAGAGCACAAGCTCAGGCCTCCTAAAGGCCCAGAAATTTCTGTGACCTGTCCTGCTTTTCCCTATTCCATTCCTTCCACTTGGCCAGCGGCTGCTGTACCCAGTCTCTGTCTCCTTGTCTCTGCTTCGGGTTCTTTGCACTTCTGTTTCCTGACAACTAGAGCCCCCTGCCCCTATATACATGGGGCTCATGCCTCAGTGTTCTTGTGAACATCAGCTTTTCAGCAAGGCCTGTCTTTGATGTGTACCAAGTCACAACTGTCACCCACACCATGCCCATCTTCCCCCATGCCTTCCTTGCATTGTTTTCTCTTCAGCTGATACACGTCATAGTTCACTCTTGTTTCTTATCTGCCCTTCCTGGAAAGTAAGCCCCATGAGGACAGGACTCTCTGTTCTGCTCTCTTCCTGTATTCTCAGGCTCTGCCATACACAGCAAATGCCCTGCATGGAGAGGAGGAAGGGTCCTCACCTGTGGGACAAGAACAGACGTGACAGTGCTGAGATTTATGCTGTATATTATTGCCACACACAGCAAATGCCCTGCATGGAGAGGAGGAAAGGGTCCTCACCTGTGGGACAAGGACAGTGCTGAGATTTATGCTATATATTGTTTACATTAGCAAGATCTACCTTGTACCAACACTGTTGGACAGGAAACAAATCAAACACCACTAGTCACTTCATTTCCCATTACACATCCCACCACACAAGTGCTCGTTATTTAGCTTAATAGATGGATGCTGGTCTATCCCATAGTTGTTTTGTTGTTTAATCAGCCTGGAAATTCCTTTTATAAATATCTCCTTTTTATACGTCAAAGATAAAAGAGAAAAGCCAATGACAGGAAGAGTTCAACCAGAGAGATGACAACTTAGTTTATTGTTGTGGTTATATGAAAATTGCAAAGTGACTGATGGCATTTACAGAGATGCTATTTCCCCACATCTAGGTTTTACTCCTTTTCAGAGCCATGTGGGTACCTTTAATGATTAATAAGTTGCAGACCCTCCTTCAGTGGCATTACAGAACCTGGCCGTCCTCTGGTATCACACCCTAGTCACACTCTACATGCACAGCTCCTTGCTTGCAGAAAATGGCTGGACCCTAGAAAGAGATCAGTCCTGGGAAGGAAGGGATCTTCTATGAGTGTTTAGCTTGCTTTTTCAGGGTTCACTGCATATTTTAATCCATATGGGCTGCTACAGCAAAACACCGTAGACTGAGTAACTTATAAACCACAGAAACTTATTTCTCACATCTGGAGGTAGGGAACCCAAGGTGAAAGCAGACTTTGGTGAGTGTGGAGCCCTGGGTCACCCAGGGTGCCTCCTGCACGGTTCCTAGTGTGGTGGAAGTGATGAACGACCTAGACCCTTCCTGAAAAGTCCCATGTCTTCTAAAGTGTCACCTTCGGGTTAAAACGTCAACATATGAATTTGGAAGGTACACACTCAGATCACTGTACCACACACGGGTAAAGAACGATAGCAGCATTAATACTACTACTGCCAGTAATCATGTCATACTCTAAGGAGCAACTTAGCTCTGGATGATTATAATACTAAGTTGGATGCCTGCAGTCCTGGCAAGACAAAGAAATAGATGTGGAAGTAAGTCCCCTCAGAGAGTTCTAACTCAGCTGGACAACACTATGCAAACAGCTTGGCCTCTGGGAAATCAAAGAAATAGTTGTTTCTTAAGAAGGCAGTAAGGGGATTTCACTCCCTAATACCAAAAGATCAGAATTTGAAAGAAAATACAGGCTTACAGAAACCCTAGCTGGATACCAGCAGGTTCAGGGGAGCAGCTTTAGACCCAGAAGAAAGGCCCAGCCTTTATGCCTGGCAGCACTGGATTCTTCTTGTTCTCTGCCCATGACCAGGTGTCTTCCTTTCCCTGTCCCCAGAGCATGTCACCAGTGCTGTAGTCAGAAAGTGAGCAAGCTGCTGTCACACCAACTCACAGGAGGACCGGAGAGCCTCAGGACTGCCAGAGAAAGCCTGGGACAACTAGAAGTGCCAACAGGTTCCCAAGGAGCAGGAAAATACGTCTGCTTCTTCGCACTCTGTAGGTGACTTTTTTTCTCTTACTTTTTCCCTCATAAGAGACAGAGACTCACTATGTTCCCAGGCTGGCCTTGAACTCCTGGGTTCTAGTGATCCTCCTACTTCAGCCTCCTGAGTGGATGGGACTATAGATAAGTAACACTATGCCTCGCTACTCTGCTGACTAAAATAACTTTCACTAGTTTTTTTTTTTTGGACACAAGGTCTTGGTAAGTTGCTGTGGCTGCTCCTGGCTCAGTCTCCCAGACAGTTGGGATTACAGGTGGACACTATCATGCCCAGCTTCAAATTTAGTATGACTCAAAAAATATATACATATCACCTGCAAAAGACCAGAGTAACATCAGTTTACCTAAGCATTCTCTGCACATACTGAATGAGGTGATAATGCAGTAACGAGGACTTAACAATAATGTGGGCCCTATGGAGAGCCCACAAGGCCAGCACAGAACATGACCTAGAGCCCAGCAAGCACAGATGTGGTGCCTGAGGTCCAACCTCAGCAGCACAAGCACTGCCGAGATCAGACTCTCTCCATGCGGATTGTGCTGGCGGCCAGAAAACTGGTCAGCTGCCTGCACTGGTCACCAGTGCCCATTTCTCAACATGCATCTTCCACTTAGGGCAGTTTGGGCAGGCAAGAGGTGCTGTTCTCCTCCGTGTGAAGCAGGACGTCAGTTACTTGGCACACAAGGCACTGGGTAAAGACGTGTGGGTGCTGCTCCTGTAAGCTGCCCTGAGAGACTGTACCCCAGTTCCTGAAGGCACCAGGACATCAGTGCTACCCAGAACCACTTTACCAGAAAAGCAAAACTGAGCAAATGAGCCCCAGTGTTATTAATTCTGAGAAAACCAATTTCAGTCTTCAAGGAAGAAAGAATTCCTTCCTTATGGACTGCCATTTGCTTTTCCTAAAAATTATGACAAGCCATTTAGCCTGTGTTGTTTTGAGCTTACTTTCTTTTCCTTCTAAAGGTACTAAGAGCCTAGCGGAGCCTTCAGGCCCTGGTGCTTTGCTGACAGCAGGGACTTTATGCCCCTGCTTAGGCAGAGACTCTTTCTGCGACGGTCCCTGACCAATGCACAGAAAAATGCTTAGACATTCATCAAATCTCAGAGTCTGTCTCAATATCTAGAAAAACCTCAACCTCTAACTAATAAAGCTAGCAAACACAGTACAGTTATGGGGCTATTCTGGTGGACTGTAAGGGTAAATACATATATAAAGTCAGAAAAACTCAGCAACCTTTCAGATATAATCATTTCAACCCAGTAATAAGTTAAACTGAGGACCAGGGATTTAGCTCAGTGGTACAGACCCTGCCTGGTAAGCATGAGGTCCTGAGTTCGAGTCCCAGTCCCTCACCCCCAAAAGTTAAACTGTTTTCTAGCTTTGGGATGAAACAATGTTTCAAAAGTGTTAATGTTTATAAATTTTGAGGAAATAATGCCTTTTCTCAACAGAGTGATGTGTTTATTTTAAAAAGTAGACGCACACACACCCATAGTACAGATTTCATAAGGCACATAGAGGTGTCCAGGGAAGCCTCCCTCCCATCAGGTCCTCCCAAGTGGAACATCACTGTCCCTGAAGTGAAGGACACATGAGAGAAGCAAACTATGATGCCCTTAAATCTTGGCAGGGAGTCCATGAAAGAAATAAGGGATGGGAGATAAGGTAGTGCCCAGTGCAAGGTGGTGGTAGGAATGCTCTGGTGTGCAGGTGTGGGATCTGAGGCAGTGCCTCCAAATGCCCATCTACAGATCGAGATGGCTATACACGTCACATGACGGGCGTCTTGTTTCTGAGTGTGCCTATGGGGTGTCCCAGGGCAGACTCAGTAGAGCAGACAGCCCCCTGATGTAGGTAGGCAGCCTCTGTTCCCTTAACAGGACCAAAAGATAGAGGAAGGAGGGATTCACCACTCTCATTTCTACTGCCTAAGCTGGGACATCTCACACATTTCCTCCCTTAGTTAGGCTCCCTACCATTGGGTCCCTGGGCTCTCAGGCCTCTGGCCGATTTTACCACCAGCCTCCCTGAGTCCCTAGCTCACAGACGTAGATCCTGGGACATCTTGGCCTCTATGATCAGAGAGCCAATGTTCATACAAAATCTCCTTTCAGTTCTCTACACCTCCTCCTGGCTGTTTCCCTGGAGAAGCCTGGCTGATAGTGACAGCACGCCTTGTCTGGGAGCTGAGTGGACTCCAGCCCAGCCCAGGGTAGGACTTAAATGTACCCCAAGGACCAGTCATTTCCAGTCCATGTTCCATAGGGTAAGTTCCCTAGCAATATGAACCAATGTTATCTTAAGAATCCCAATGACCTGGAGCACAGATAATTAAACACATCAGAACAAACGCCTCTCTCAATTCCCTCCAAAGTCAAAGTCGCAAACCAGGACTTTTAGGAAATTTCTCACCCATGAAGTATTTACTCAAAAGGCCTTCTCAGGGGGATTTTACCTGTCTATCCCATTTAAAACCACAGTTGCCATCACAAAACTCCTTATTTCCTTTTTCCCCCCTACCCCACCACATGGCACAGGCTCTCACAGAACTGCAGAGCTGGGAGAAACTCTAAAAGGTACTGCATCTCAACTCTTTCCAGATGTGAGCTCCCTGTGTATGTAGATAACAGTCTCATAAAATGTGTCAGCTTGTACCTGACACCATCTCTGGAAAGAGCCCCAAATCACTCACAAGCTTTACTCAACCCTGTGTGGATTGTACCCCTACCCAGCTGCTGAAGTGGCCCCCAATTTGGCCTGCTTGGCTATACTCTTACACTTTCTGTGACATGCCGACCATCTTCTAGTGTGTAACAGCAGGCATGCTGTTGGAGACACAGGTGACAAGGAATTGCTTTTATCCTGAGGCAGCCCCTCCATCCAACTCAGTTTACCCCCAAACTAAATACATGTCCATACTGGGGCAACACCTGGGCCACAGTGAACAACAGATGGGGCCTAGGCCCTTGTGCAACTCTACTGTGCCAGCCCAGGCCTGCTCTGCAGAGAGCCAGTTCACTGAGGGAAGGAGCCCAGGAGCTATAGTTTAGCTCTGAGAGTGCTGAGAAAGTGGCACTGGCATCTTTGCCAAGGTGGAAGCACCTTGAGGGTAAGTGTCCTGAGCTTTGTATTTTTGAAACTAAATGCTTAAGTGGTGAGCAGATTCTCAAGGCAGTGGAGAGTGCGGTACTGTGTGTGGTAGCACCCAGGATCCATGTTGGTTTTTCTGATTTCTCCTTCACTGTTGTATGAAAATACTACAAAATAATTTGGGATAGGAGAAATTTAATGTTGAAATGTCATTCTATCAAAAAAATTTTTTTGAAAATTTGTCCAAGTAGCCTCAGAAACTGCCCATGTGTGAGCTCAGCATTTTGGGTTACGTGTTCATCTAGGTATGAAAGACAAAGGCTCACCCAGATGAGTCCCAGTTGGTCCAGACAGTGATACACTGGAGAAGTCCGCTTGTATATGTTGTTACACACAATACCAGATCTAAGGGAGTCAGGACTTTAAAACATTTTCTATGTTGACCCACAGAAGCCCCGGTCTTCACCTTCCCTCTAAGATCATCTGAGACTTCTTCAAGCTGAGCTTTGTTGTACAGTCGGCAATTGGGTCTGAATCTCAGAATAAAAACACCAAACCTCAGAGATTTCTAAGTGGGTCTATATTATACTATCACAAAACCAAAGAATAGAATTAGTTTCCCTCTACCCAATACAGCCCTCAGCCAAGAACTGGCAAGAAGAAGGGGAGAAAGGTAAAAGGGGGCTGGATCTGTGAACTGAGTTCAGCACAGGACAGGCAGCTGTGCCTGCTTATCTCCTAGGGGACAGGCAGGACAAACCCACTCCATCACCTGGAGGGGTTATTTTGAGATAGGGTCTTATAAAGTATTCCACACTGGCCTTGAACTCACTACACAGCTCACGCTGGCCTGAACTCTCGGTCATCTGAGTGTTAGGATTACAGGCATTCACCATCGTGTCTGGCATCTCTGTTTTTGTCTTGCCCAAGAGCTAGGAAAGGTTTTTACAAGAGAATATTTGCAACTGACTTCAGGGTTAGGAGCATTAACTGAAATGTTATCCCCACTCCCCAGAAAGTACCATGCTTCTCAGGGGGATAACTGTATTACAAAAAGCTGTACTCTATCATCATCATTACATTTTGAATTTCATCAGTAAGAATTTGTTTTCTCTTGTCACGTAGATATCAACATAGAATCCTTGATATTTCCTCTTGGCCTGCAGAGGCTGCAATTTTCATTATCTTGTCTTTTCAGAAAAAGAATGATGACTCCCGGGCTTTGGTTTCTTCCCTCAAGGTGAGTCACCTCTGCTAGAATCCTAAGCAGGTTGGCAGACCCGTCTCTCCAGCTCAGGACTTCTCAGCCTTGGCAGCACTTCAGAATCATCTGGCTCCAGGCTGCACCCCAGACCTCTTGAATCAGGGTGCCTGGGGCTGGAGTCCAAGCTGAGCTCTTCTGAGGGCCCCCAAGAGCTTTCCTTCCCAAACTGGTCCAGTGAGTGGAGGAGAAACCAACCTGTGTTCTCAATGCTCCAGGTCTGTGGAATGCTTCTCTTTGGATTGCTTTTTATAGTCATCATGTTTTCTACTTTCTCACAGGGCTTTGATCTTGAGGTTTTGCTAATCCTGGAGACACTGTCCCAGGAACAGGAAGGATTCCTCTGTGAGAAACTGTTCATGATGAGCCAGTGTGGACCCCACACTCCTCCACCTGGCCTGCGTGATGGTGATGGTGCTCTGCCCCACTCACCCCAAACTGGGGCCCACCCTACAGCCCACTCCCAGGGTGCCCACTGCACAGTCTCCTGTTTGTCCTGCTCTGCCTCTGTCTTCATGCTCATGGCTCCCCTGTTCCCTCTACCTCCTGACCTATCCACCCTGGCTCTTCCCCAGGTGACTCACATGGTGTCTCTCCTGTTTCAGGGTTCAGTGAGTGTAAACTCCTCTTCCACTACAGTCATCTTCATGAGTGCCTATCTTGTCATCCCAGAGTAAAACAACACTCCTCTCCCCATTGATGCAGCACATGTATTCACTAAGTCCCAATAATCTACCTAATGAATTTTTCATTAATCTAAAATAAGTAATGTGGTTTCCCAAGTGAGTGAATAGTCGTGTTAATGAGACTCCTGGAGCAGCAGTACTGGCTGCAATTGGTGAGGTGGGCCTGCCCACAGCTCCAGCCCGCAGGCCCACATCTAAGCACATGTTCCAGAGAAACCCTGGCCACACAGCACACTGGGGGCCGTGGATGAGAACATAGTGCTGCACTGTCATTGCAGAGAAAATGGCAAACAAGCTTACTGTGCACCAGCAAAGGACTGGATCACAGCACAAATTACGAGGTTAGAGGTGCAGATCAGGCCCACCATGCCTCTGTGGAGAGATGCAAAGGGGAGGCTGGGCAAATCAGTTTCTAAGCAGAATATTCAAAATGATACCATGTATATAAATTCTTAAAGGCAAATAAACACATACTTATGGGCACACATAGGTAATGGAAGTATAGAAACATGGGCTGAACAAATAGTGAATTCGTGACGGTGGCTGCTGTTGGGGAAGGATAGCAGCAATAGTAAGAATAATAATGATGCTGTTATATGGACCTTGCTGTGCCAGGCACAAGTCTACAGGTGCTAACTCTATTCCAAAGGCAACCGTGAAGGAGCAATGTCATTATCCCTGGTTCCTAGGGGACCAGTGTGAGAGGCCTGGGAAGTGATGGAAACTGAGGTGACTTCTGGTAACTTACCACAAACGATGCTCCTACCTGGCTGACAACCAGGGGTGAGTGTGGAGCACAGTGTCTGCCCAAGGATGGCCCTTCTCTCCCCTTGCCCACACAGCCACAGCCACCTGCTCCACTTTTCAAAAGTGCTCCTTTTAAAGCCGAAGTAAAATTATTTTGTTTCTCTACTTAGACTTGAAGGCTTTCCATCATATTCCACTTTAAATAAAAATCCTTATGGTTCATACCTTTCTCCATGCCTCAGGTTGGCTCTCTGCCGCTTGTTCACCGTACTAGGCTCTCAGTCCTGTCCCCACTGCCTGGGGCGCTCTCATCCTGCATGGCAAAACTTCTGATGTCTCTGCTCATGTATCACTGAGCTGGAAGCCAGCCTTCCAAAGCAGCATGAACCATACCCCACTCTAAGCAATGTTTATTCCCCTGTGGCCTGCCTTATTTTTCCTGAGATCACTTATCACCTGATATTAATATTTTTTAAAAACTATTCTTCATCCCTAGACTGCCCATCCCAAGAACATAAGCACAATGACAGAGAGGATCCTGTTTGGGCCATTGCTATCTTCTCACCACTGCACTCCGCACTGGTGGAATGAATAAATGAAGTCACTCCTCTGAGGTCACAGAGCTTGTAGAGGGTGAAGTCAAAATTCTAGCTTAAGCAGTCTGGTGCCAGGACTAGGAGTGGGGAGGAGGAGTACAGAGGAAACATCAGAAGCAAATAGAAGGGAAGACAAATCTAGAATAAATGTGACAAACTATGGATTTGGTATTAATTGTGGATAATGAATACTTGGGATGTTTATTACATTACCTCTCTCCCTTCCTTTTCTCTTTCACTTCCTACCTTCCTCCCACTTCCTTCCTTCTTAGGTAGTATCATTTCTAAGTCTCTTTAAGTACACCACATGAGTTACTAGTTTAAAATGCTCTAGAACACCATGAAATTATTCTTAACAATTGAAATGGCACTAAAATTCAATGTAGTAAATTAAAATTAATTCACTGAACATAGAGTGACTGTCACGACCAAAAGGAAGTGTCAGGTTTTGGTAGGTTCCAAGGGAGTCAGTATCAAGAACATTATTTACAGCCAGGAGTGGTGGCACATGCCTGTAAAACCAGCACTCTGGGAGGCTGACGCAGCAGGATCACAAGTGTGAGTCCCAGTACAGGAAACTTAGAACATGTTTTAAGATCTAAAAAAAGGCTAGGATGTAGCTTAGCATGAAGGCCCTGGATTCAATGCCTAGTGCCAAAAACAAAAAAATAAAAAACAGACAAAAAACTTCCCCCAAAAGAACATTATTTATATACAAAGCAAGCCTTCCATTTAAAAATATTTCATGTCACACAGCAAGGCTTCTCTCCTAGACACTACTGGCCTTAGGGCTGGGTGATTTTTGTTGCAGAGAGCTGTCGTCTGTCCTGTAGGACATTTGGCAGCAGCTTTATCCACTGGATGCTTGTAGCACTGACCAGCAGTGACAACCAGAAATGTGGGCAGACAATGCCAAATGTTCCCCTGGATACAAAAAACCCCAATGGAGAATCACTGGTGAAACAACTAAACAGATTTACTGCAGTTTCTAATGAGAAAAATATCCCTGAAATCCTAGCACTCGGAAGGCAGGAAGATCATGACTTCTAGGCCAGCCTGGGCTATTTAGTGAGATCCTAATATTCAAAAAAGAAAAAAAAAATCAAAACAAAAACAAAGACAGGAGGAGTATATCAAATCAGTCTTGCTTGAGTTCTACCCCACCCCCTGCCCATCCCTATACTGGGGATCAAACTCATGCTGCTTGACAAGTGCTCTACTACTGGGCTACACTGTCATCATTTTTTGGGGGGGGGTACTGGGAATCACACTCAGGACCTCACACTTGCCACACAGGTGCTGTGCTATGTCAGTCATTATTTTGAGGCCGGGGTCTTGTCAGGTTGCTCAGGCTGGGCTTAAATTTGTGATTGCTTTGCCTCAATCTCCAAAGTAGCTGGGATTTTAGGCATGTGCCATGAGTAGCACTTGTAGTTTTATTTTCTCAGTGTCTATGTGTTCTCTCTAAACAGACCCCAATTTTTGTTTGTCCCTGACCAACAATGCCATGTATGGTCACAAGCTCTTGGAGTACGTGGAATTTAAAGATGACCTTCCTTGGTCAAGGAAATACTATCTACTAAGGTGAAAGGATTTTGCAGATGTAATTAAGGTTGCCCATGGATTGACCTTAAAATAGCGAGATTATCCTGGATTGTTTCCTGGCCTGATGCAATCACATGAATCCTTATAAACTGGGAGGGTGAAGTCAAACAGATTCTAAGTGTGGCAGGATTCCACCCACCACCTCAGATGCTGAGACGCAAGGGCTATGTGCAAGAGCAGAGGAAGGCCCTGGTTCACAGCCAGTAGACGGGGACGTCGGTTCTCAACCATAAGGAACTAAAACCTGCCACCACCTGAATGGACTTGGAGGCTCAGTCTTCCCAGAGTCTCCACAAAGGAGCACAGTCAAGTTGACAACTTCGTTTCAGGCCCCTGAGACCTGCACAGGGATGGAGCCATACTGTACCCACACTTCTGACCCAAGAAACTGTGAGCTGACAAATCTGTGCTGTAAGTCTCTAAGTCTGTGGGAATTTGTTAGAGCAGCAACAGCAAATTAAAACAGTTCTGGAGGTATATTTGCTAAAAAGTGAGATGCACAACAATCAGAACAGACTGGTCTCCATAATAAAAGAGCAATCCAGTGCTCAATTTGGCAGCATATATATGATAATAAAATAACAACTCAAATGTGCACTGCCTGAGGAATGGATAAACAAAATGTGGAATATCAAAATGGAAAACCACTGGGCCAGATAAAAGAATGAAGGTATCATTCTACGATGTGGAATAACTTCAAGAGAATCACGCTAAGGAGTCAGTCACAAAAGACCACATATGGTGTAGCTCCACTTATGTGAAATGAGCAGAAAAAGTAATCAGCAGAGACAGAAAGGCACACTGCCTGTGGCTGGGGAAGGAATCTGGGGTGGGAGAGCTGTCAGTGGTACAGCGTTGCTTTTTGGGGTGATAAAAATGCCCAAAAATTGACTGCAGTGATGGCCATACACTAAAATGTACTGTAAATATACTAAAACCTACTGAACTTTAGACTTGAAATCAATGAATAGTATGGTGTACGAGTTACAGGTCTATAAACATCTTTTTTTGGTGGTGGTGGTGGGGAGTATAGGGAATTGAACCCAGGGCCTTTCTGAAATAGGATCTTGCTAAGTTAAGTTGCCCAAGCTGGGGTTGACCTTGCAATCCCCCAGTGATGTGGCGCAGAGTATGAAAATGACAATCAGAGAGGTGTTTGTTTCCTTATCTGTTCTCACCAATCTGTTACCATCTCTCAGTCAACTGGTAGATTCTGTTTCATGACCTTATAAACTACTATCACATTCTAATTAACAAGGAAAAAACTTCACTCTATCCAAATGTTCAAGGCATTACTCCCCTCTACTCAACTGTTAAGTGAAAGGTGCTAATCAGTGGTTTTCTAATCAATATCCTACTTATCCTAGGCTTAAGAATTTTTGTGACAACACTTAGATTACAGTTGTTCTATAAAGTCAGCTGAGAAATCCAATCACTCTGGCTTGGGTTTCCTGAGATGACTCCCTCTTCTCTCAATAGTAGGGACATGCTGCCCTCTGTGGCTAGGTGCCCATCTTGGTTCCCTACAGAAAGACCATGGGAATGAACTAACCAAAGAGCACTCCCTTCAGTAGTAAAAAGGGAGTGTGAGAAAATGGATATCAGCTTCAGCTGATGGCAGAGAAATTACACCCACGTGTTGTAAGTTCCAGAGAATAATGAGTAGAGGATGGCTTTTATCCTCTGCTCGTGCAATGCCCAGGCTGTATGAATGATGCTACATATGGAAACAGGGCCTGCCTCCCAACTCACTGGGTGGCCCCAGGCAAGACAATGCACCCCTGAAAAATTTTCCCAAAGGACAACAGAAATTTCTCTAGTTATTCTATTTTCTCAACTCTCTGCTCCACTGTCCCCTCCACTTCAGCAAAAGAGTGATAATACATGATAGCAGGTAAACTATTTTCTTCCTTTGGCAAGTTGATTAGCAAAGGGCTAGCTGGCTACATCATATTTCTGACCACAGAACCCTGATCTTCATGTTACTAAAACATAGCAGAGCTTTTGTTTACAAGACTGTCAATATTAAAATTTAGTTTTCAATTTCCCTCAGATTTTTTCCTCTAGAAATAGTTATTTTTTTGGCTGACAAATATCTGAATGTGGGCTATGTCCTAGCACTGCATCAGGCCCAGGTATACAAGGAAATCAGACCATGTCCTGCGCATGGCCCAGGACGATATTCTGGGATGCACTGTCACTCATAGTGTCACAGAAGCACTGCCTTGGACTATGTCAAACAGTACGCGCACAAAGAAAGATTTAAATTAACACCAACACTTCTTGAAAAATCTAGCTAGAAATGTTGGACTGTATTTATTCACCTTTCCCAAGCTCCGTTTTATAACTTTACTGTGCTGGGGGTGTAGGTTGGGGTAGATCACTTGACTAGCATTCATAAGGTGGAACCCTCACCATTGAAACAAACACACGCACACACCTTTTTGCTTAAACCTGCCAATCTTGAAGCTACTACTGGATACTTTTCTTTGAGATGTTTCCTTTAGAGGTTTTTTTATGTTTCACCTGTCAGGTTTCACTGGGCTCATTTTTCCAGAATTCAAAGATCCATCTGTTGGGTCCACTATCTGTACACTGTCCAGTAACCAAGAATAAGAATTTGGCATTCTCTTATCAACTGAGTCTGAGCTGTAACTTAAGCGAGGTCTTTCTCAAATCCTAATAAAGATCAAAGGCAGGAACTTGCAAAGGAGTCAAACAAAATAAACTTTCTAGAGCCCCCAATCCTAACACAGTCTGCTAAAACCATTCCTCAGAACACTAACAAATGAGATGCTCCATGAATTTGTCATCAGAGTGCTCTGTCCACCCGTGACCTCACATTGACTGGAATTCAGTGTGGTTTGAGAGATTAGAGACAATAGGTCTTTCAGGAACACAGTTACCATCCACCATAATGGCCTTGGAAAAGTAAGTAGTTTTTATGTTCAGGACCTTCTCATATATTATTTGTAACAAAAAACAGCTGGGTGTGAGCCATGTGTGGCAAGCTGTGTTGGAGGGACCTTTTCCACATTTCAAGCTGCCTAGTCCTGATGTGCATCCTCCCCACTTCACACAATACACACAAACAAGCCCAAGGGACCCATTTGCTAACTGCAGAAACAAGAGGGAAGTATTTACACAAAAGGGGGCTTATCTGACTGCAAGATGGTAGGGAAGAGATGTGCACTGACACTGTAGCTTCTAGAAGCACAAATTATGCTGCATGTGTGTTTTGGCAGTACTGGGGAGTGAACCCAGGACTTTCACACTGAGGCTAAGGCCTTATTTATTTTTAATTTTGAGTCAAGGTCTTACTAAATTTCTAAATTGTACAAGGTGGGCTTAAACTTGAGATCTTCCTGCTTCTGCCTCCCACAGAGCTGGGAATTGAGGCCTGTGCTACTACACCACTGGCTTCAAATTAAGAATTTTGGATGGTGTATGGGAGAACCTTTGGGGCAGGTGGTAAGAACAACACATACAGGGAGAGGAAATGAGACCCATAATAAAGACAAACATCTTTGGTCTTCCAGCCATCCTAATAATAACCTTCCGCAGATTTAGAAAAATAAAACTGCTTTGGAAGAAGCCTGGCAGGACTTGAAATCAGAACAATTCATTCAAAAAGCGCTTAGAAACAATCTGCCACAAGGACAGAGAAATCAAATGCAACCCTGCACTTCAAAGGAGCTGGCTTTCTAGTTGGCGAGACAAACAACTACTGAACAGAATTTAAAAGGCATACTGCAGACATAATGAAGCACAAGCCACATTCTGGTATCTGTGAAGTGCAATGCAAATGAGTAATCTTGGAATCAGGAGCATGTAGTGAATTACACAAAGAAGCAGAAGTCTTTTGAAAGTTTTAATTTTCTAAAATAATAATGTGCTTTCTAGAAAATAAAAGCCAAAATAAAAATAATTCCGCTTTAGAGATAAATACTCATTATTTTATTAATGTCATTCTACCCTATTCATCACAATTTCTTTCTCCTGGTGCTGGAAACTGAACACAGTGCCTTTGCATAGAGCTTTATTCCATCTTGCATTTTAAATTTTATTTTTTTGAGACAAGGTCTTACTAAGTCACTGCATTGTCCACACTAGTCTTGAACTTTTGAACCTGCTGGAATTATAGGTATGAGCCACAATGTCTGGCAACCTATTTTTATTTAAACACTGCAGAAAGTTTACTCCTTTCCCAGTTAAATATCACAATCATGTTTCCATGTCTCAAAAAGCTAATTTTCAACATCGGGACCTTCCAAACACGTCCAGACTCTGATTACTTTTCCCCACCTCCACTCTGGTCTCTTGCATCACAAGCACGCCCTCCAACATCTACCCACGTGCCACCCCTACCTCCCTGTAGTGCCAGCATCCAGAGTTGTCCTCTAAGTGTCACTCAGTTGCTGAAATCTTCCAAAGCGTTCCCATACCTCTCAGAGCTGGTGCCTGAGTGCCTCTAGGGATTCACAGCTGTCTCTGCTCTCCTCCCACACCAGCCACATTGGCCCCTTTGGGCTCCTCCTGCCCAGCATTGGACTCACCTGCGCTCTTTTGTACACGTGCCTCCCCTACTTCCTCACTACTTGCTCTAACGTCAACCCGGAGAGCAGCCTCTCTACCACCCACCTACTCCCTGGCCTGGTTCTTTCTCTTGTCCAGGGCACTCTTTCTAACATTTTAAACATTTCCCTGCTTATTGTACTGATGTATGCATCCTGCACAGGACTGTAAGCTCTCTGAGGCAACAATTTTTTTTCCCATGATACATACATTCTAAGCACCTGGCAGAGAGCAGCTGCTCACTAAACATCAGGTGACTGTCTAAATGGCCCTCATGTCTCCCCTGCTGTTAGCAGTCAGGCTGTTACAGGGTTTTAGTGTTGTGAACATCCCTGCTACTCAGTGTAGTCCACCAGAACTTAAAGCAGAGTCAAGCCCCAGGCCCATTCCGGTCCTGCTCAATCAGAATCTGCATTTTAATAAGATTGCCAAGTGATTACACACATGGGAGTGGTTAAGCCACACAACTGGACTAAGGCGCTGCAAGGAGGCCTGCCCCATTCTCTGGCCATGCATCGGACAGGGAACAAATAGCTTCGCTCTGAACCACAGATCTTGCGATTGCCTTCGGAAGAGAAGTTACAGCAGCCTACACTCTAACTCACGCTGGTGCCCAACAGGAAATCAAACAGCACGCTCAAATTAGTGAATTACAGAGTGAGGCTCCATAAGAAATAGTGCTGGAGGTGGGGCTGGGGATGTAGTTCAGTGGGAGAGTTCTTGCCTTGCATGCATAAGGCCCTGGGTTCAATCCCCAGCACCATCAGGAAAACAGGAAAGAACAAAAAAAGGTGCTGAAGAAATCTCTTTCTCTTGATCACCTGCCAGACCCACTCCATTCATGCAGCAGTCAGAAAGCAGAAACTTGCTACTATCATCTGCCAGGGCAGAGCATGGGCAAAGTGGCTCTCTGAAGCCTCTCAGCAATGTGCTGGGAAGCTCTTTTTTCCTTATAACACTAAGCAGCCAAGCTATGGAGAAAGTGTAGAGAAAGTGTAAAGAAGGCACTGGTGAGGAGGCGCTATCTTAGCAAGGAGGGGAAAGACAGTATAGCAATTGTGGTTACTTCTGGCTTAGAGATGAATAGATCTGGCTCCCTGTTTCCTGGCTGCATGAGGACTGTGGAATTTGCAGATGTATTTCTAATGTCCTCAGAGATGATTTTTCTAGTTTTAGTCAACTATTATACCCATAAGATGTATAAAAGCCATGTGATTTGATGGTGATAGGGCATGTTTTAGTCACTTTCCTCAATGCTGGGACAAAATACCTGACATTGGCAACCTAGAGGATGAGAGGTTTATTTTGGCTCATGTTTTAGAAGTTTCAGTCCTTGCATCATTAACCTGCTCCACGCAGAAGTGGCATGGTGGAAGGGCCTCATGGCAGCCAGGAAGTAGAGTCAAGGGAGGAAAAGAGCAGGGAGATAAACACTTCTGGGTCAAGACCACAGTGATCCACCCCTTATAAGCAAACCCCACCTCCTAATAGCCAGTCAGGCGTAACACCCCATAATCCAGTCCCCTTTCAGACACATGAAGCTTTGAGGGCCATTTTAGATCTAAACCTTAACAGAGTCCAGTACACAAAAGACACATAAAAGCAGGAAAAGAAATTAGTTGGTCTGATGGGGAATTAAGGCCCATTGTAACTTCATAAGCAGAAAAACAGCTTTATGAAGAATGTCTGAGCTGGGCATGATGGTGCACTATAATCCCAGCACTCTGTGAAGCTTAGACAGCAGGATAGAAAGTTTGAGCCCATAGCAGGAAACTTAGCAAGATTCTGTCTCAGAATTTAAAAGAAAAAAAAAATTTAAAAAGAGCCAGGATCTAAGTCAGTGCAAAGACCCTTAGTTCAGTTACCAGTACTGGGGTGTGCGGGGGGGGGGGAGATGTCTGAAAAAGCTCTTGAGGATAGCAGGTATGCCCAGGACTCCCCAGGGAGCTGGAGGGAGAAGAGAAACATCAGCAGAATGGTGGTCGTGGAGATATCTGTAGGACACAGTAATGACTGACATAATTGTCAGAAGCTACAGAATTAGCCAGGTGGTACACACCTGTAATCCTAGCACTTGGGAGGCTGATGAGGTAGGAAGGGAGGTTATGAGGTCAGCCCTAAACTACATGGCAAGGTCTTGCCTCAAAAAAACAGAACCAAACAAAAACAAAACCCAAAAATTCAACCCCATAGGACTATACAACACAAACAGCAAATCCTGATGTATACTATGAACTTCAGTTAATAATGTATCAACACTGGTTCATCAGTTATGAAAAATGTATCACATGAATGCAAGATGTTACTAATAGGGGAAACATTGGTCAGGGGAGAGACGTGGGGAATGTGGGAGCTCAGGCAAGCTACCAAGAATTAAGACAAGTTTCCAATTTAAAAAAATGCTGAAGATGTTGTGGTTTGCCTGGCAAATATTTATACATTCTGAAAATAGTCAAGATTACAAAAATTCTAAAGCTAGATTCAAACCAGAAATTAAGTTACGACACCTACAATTCAAAACGAAAATTTCCGGATAACTGCAGAGGAATTCACATGAGCAGAAAAGGCTTTAATCACCAGTGGACAGTTAAATCTTATTCCTAGGGATTCATGTCTTCAAACTGCTATTATCAATGCAGCTTCTAAAATACTATTACTGTAGAAAATATATTTTTAAAAATGACAAGTCCACAAAAATAAAAACAAAACAAACCCAAAACAAACAAAAAGTGACAAGTCCATAATTGTAACATAGAAATAAGGCTTTTTTTCCTAGATATAGTTACATACATCCTTACTATAGGACAATAGTACTTGAAGTGTCTTGTGTGTGTGTCTGAGTTTTGTGAGAGCAGGAATGTGTATCAAGGTGATGGATGAGTGTGTACGCTGCATGTGATTCACTCAGAATTTTGCACTGTCCTCCAGGAGATAGAGCTGTACTGTTTTCACTTGTAGCAATTATCACACTGGGCAAGAGAGTTCCAGCAGCTAACACTGCCTCACAGAACAAGGAACAACTACTGCTGCCGACATCACCCTTTCTGCAACACTCCCACATTTCAGGGAGACTGAGCTCAAGTAGCCCGACACAGCCCACTAACACTAACATCCCAACAGGCAGTCACGTGCTACAAAGGGCTGCCAGCTCCGTTTTCTCATCTGAAACATGACCCTTGCCTCGCCTACCCCCAGTCACTGTGGGGCCGCTGTGGTTAACAAACAAGGGATTACGTGAAAAGGGGGTTGGGCGCTGTCAAGCCGGACATGGGAATTTTTTCAGGACTGTTACAAGGTGCCAAGGAAAAAGAGCCAGAGCTGCTGACTCAATGTGCTGCAGGTGCCACCCAAGTGGCCTTCTGTTCCCATTATGCATGGGTACCTGGGTAAATGGTAGAGGGAAAAAAAAAAACCAACTGATCACATCACCCCTGCTTCTAAAGGACCTAAGTTTAGCAGCTGGCCAACAAAATCAACTTCCCTCTGCTTGAATGGGCTCTTCTTTAATGGACGTAACCACAATCAAAACGGCCAGCTCTCTGCAGTGAAGTATAAAGGGCTCACAGCAGTGCCAGCAGAGATGGGCTAGGAGGACAAAAGGCCACCACTTACCACCTCTGGCCCTGACAACCAGCTTGCTGCCTTGGGCAGTTCACACCCAGAGAAATGAAGGAGAAAGAAGCCTTTACATCGGCAGACACCCCTATTTTCCCCTGTGAGGGAAGACTGCACCAAGCCTTCTTTGGACACTGATGTAAGGTGTCTGTTGTACAGATGTCTGAAGGAGTCTAGCGTCTGGAGACTCCTAACTCTGCAACTGTGTGGACATGGATGGTGAGTGGGACTGGGACATGTGCCCCTGCTGTCCACATTAACTTACTCTTCAGCTGTTTCGTTCCTTCCTGTTTGTGACTTATCTATATGCTTGTTATTCTTACATAATGCAAAGCACTCTCAAGCAATCTGCTTCTGTTTCGGTTTGCCTTTTTCCCAGACACAGTATTCCATCTGTCTTTGCATGCTATCCTCCCCACACCTCCTTTCGGCTACAGCACTTAAGAGTTGCCATGTCATTTCTTTTTAACTTTCCCATGCTTTGCTCTTTGCCAGCCCACTCCCTCAGAAGCATTCTGGCCAATTTTCCTGACATTATTTTCACCTACTTGTCTTCTCAGGTCAGAGCAGACTCTACTTTCAGTCCACATCTAAGGAAGGAGGTGAATAAAGCTCAAAACTGGCCTGGACTGAATGGGTTTTCTTCTGAAGTTCTGCTGGTATCCTAGACCTCCAGCCTACTCGCCAGACTCCTGAGCTTGAGTTCAGAACATTTTTGCCTCTGCCATGGTCCTCTGGGTTTGAGGCCCTCTGCTTTTTTCCTGAGCTTATGTTCCAGATCCCTGGGCCTGCTATTCCCCAGGCTGGAGGGCGTTAGGGAGACTATTCAGTATGGTAGTGACTAAGCCGGAGCTCAAGAGAAGTGCTATCCACATCCTAGAATCCTCCTTCTCTGCCCTTGGCTGTGGTGTTCAGACTGGTTTAAGACTCAGTTTGTCATCTTTTGTTCCCAACATTAGAACCAATTCGATAGTTAAAACAGGAGTCAGAGAGATGAAGATCAAACTCCTGGCTGTTTTGTTAAAGAGATTAGTTTGCAGCCAAGTTGGCCTGTTCTCCTGCACAGCTGGAAAAACAGGGGCAAGCAGGCCCTATACCCAGTAGCATGAAGAACACATGCTCCTGTGGGCAGGTGGTTCTGAAGGCAGTGTGCCCAGTGGGTTGCTCACTCATTTCTGGAGTTGCCAGTCTAGCAAATCAGTTCTCTTCTCTGAACAGAGGGCTAGAGAATCAGGCAGCTAAACTCCCTTCCCAAGGGAGCATCAATTGGGAAAGTAAAGTTCCTAGTTCTTGGAGAACTCCTCACCTCTGACAGAGTTACTAAAGGAGC
Organism: Dolichotis patagonum; assembly: GCA_004027295.1. Classification (NCBI taxonomy): domain Eukaryota; kingdom Metazoa; phylum Chordata; class Mammalia; order Rodentia; family Caviidae; genus Dolichotis; species Dolichotis patagonum. Next base: position 139,787 of record PVJX010000398.1, on the reverse strand, counting down.
AAACACCATCACAGAGAAGGGCCCCCCCTCCCCCACAGGAGGTTTCCCTGCTGGGCTGGCTGCCTCATCTTTGTAGTTTTGGCAGCACCAAGCACAGAGAGGCACTTCATAGGTGCTTGCTGACTTGGCTTCTGAAGATGATTTCTTTTAATAAGGCATCTGCTCTAACTAGTATGTTCTGCTAGCCCTAGTATGTTTGCTTAAAAACAATCTCATTATAGTTGTACCAAGTATGTACTGATAAGAAGGTAAATGACCAGTTTTCTGTTTTTCAATTCTGACCAGCTAATCTCCCCAGGAGTCTCTCATCCTGGCCCGTATCATTCCACACTTTTAACAGAGTTTTTGACCTATAGCTATCTCATCAAGTCATCAGAACCCTGGGGAAAAACATTTCCTCTCCCATCCTAACACTAAAATTATGGGAACTTTATTTCCTTGAAGAAAAAAAAAACATTTAAGTGGCCACAAAAATATAAACACTTACTGATTATCTGTGTGTGCCAAGAATTATAGATATAAAACAGTATGAGCAGGAGCCATGTGTGGTGCTACAGGCCAGTAATCCCAGCACTCGAGAAACTAAGGCAGTATCATCACTGCAAGTTCAAGGCCAGCCTGGGCTGTATTGTGAGTTCAAGGCCAGGCTGAACTACATACTGAGACTGTCTCAAAAAAAACAAAAACAAAAACAAAACAAAAATCCCACCACTATGAGTGGAAAATACAGATTAAAGTTTTGTTAACAAGTATTATAAAAATTCTAAACACAAATGTCTGAAGTGTTTGGTCAAGTCACATATAAGGTGAGACTTTAAACAATGACTTTCTTTTCTCAGTTAATGTCAATTCTTTCATTTGGAACACTGTGTATCCTGTCTGTAAAGACAAACATAATTCCAGCGTGATGATCAATGCAGTTTGCATCTCGTCATGCCTTGTCAATGACTGTGGCAGTATGCTCACTGTGACCAAAGATAATCACTGGACTCTTGCATCAGAAATTCCTCAGTGGTCAGAATCACAGCCCCCGGACACCACTCACCTGGTCTGGACAAATTTCATCACATGTCCCATTGATGGCAGATAGCTCCATGAGACCAGGACTGCGTCTCTTCTACCTAAGCTATATACATAGCAAGGCACAAAGTACCTGCCCTGAATTATCGAGCAGGTTTGTTGCTGTAGAAAGGTAGAAGTTAGGAATACTACCTTACCTGCACACCTGGAACAACCATTTGTGCTGCCTTGAACTACTTCTACCTGCTCACAAACCCTCCCAAGAGTAAGGACCATTGTCTTACTGTGCTGTAGACATTATACCCTCAAAGCTCAAGTTCCAAACAGTGGAACTATGGAACCACCACAGAGGCATTGGCTTCTCTACCAGATAAGCTGATACAGAGTGCAACATATGTCTTCCACAATGACAGTGAGCCTAGACATACTCAAACAGTTATCCTAATGCAGACGTAGACAATCCAGTACTTTTCTTTTTTTGTGATGCTGGGGATGGAACCCAGGGCACATGCTTAACATATACGCTACTCCTGAGCCACACCTCTAGTTCCAAGACAATGATCTTAATTGGCAAATGAAACATACAGAAAGACTAGCACACAGGTCAGCAACTACCATTTACACTCTGCTCATCCCTAATAGGACACTTGGTTGGTGCCAAGTGGCAGTTTTTCCAGTTCTGGTTTCTTCTCCTGTGGTGCTGGGGATTTAATTCAGGTTCTTTGCATCAAGCTATTTCCTAAACCCTTTAAAAATTTTTTGTTTAAAAATTTTGAGATAAAATCTCACTAAATCACTAAGTTCCCCACATTGGGCTGGACCTGGCTATCCTGCCTCACCCTGCTGGAGTGCTGAGATTCCAGCCCTTTTGATAGAGATGCAAAGAAGACTTCAGTTCTTTGTTTTAAATTCAAGCAGTAATCTTTACAGTATGAAATGAACCCACCTGTTGTTAGGGGCTGGCATAGCCTTTCAGGTAACACAAGCGGCACACCTGGTCCATTACACAGCATTAGCTTCTTTGGCTTGAAAAATTGCCCTATAATTACATCTCTAGATAAGCCTTAAGTTGAATTCTGTAGACCCATTTGTAAGAGATACAATCCAGGGATCCACTCTTAACTATGTAATAACAAAATAATTATGAGCTACCAACAGAGCACTACCTGGCATCAAGCACAACTATATTCCAAATCTCACATGATAGATGACGGAAGGACTTCTCTCACAAGATCTGGTTACAATAATCAACCTGTAAACTTGGAAGCTGGAGGACAAGCCTTAACCTTTACAGCTCTGTATCCCCAGCATGGCTAAAGGGGTCTCTGGGTTTTCTTTCAACTGATTGAATGATTTTTTTTTTTGGCATTATAAAAGGACCAACCATGTGTGCTCAAGTGTAAAAGTAAACTTGCTTACTTAAATGCAATTTGCCAACAGGGCAATAAAAATCCAACTGGGCTCCAGATCCCAGAAGCTGATTTATTCTTTTGCTCTCATACAAATCTAGTAAAGCATCCAAGTAGTGCTTCTGAGCTCTAGAAATACAGGCTCTTACAGGACAGAAACTCCAAAGTGCTTTACAAAATACAATGGAAGTTTCTTCTAAGTCTAAACACCTTAGTGAAAAGTATGATACAACAAACAAAAAAATGAAACTTGAGTTAATAGATATTCTACAATAAAAGATGCTAATCTGCAGTCCACAGGCCACTTGTAGGCCCACTCTTGGGATTTAGGATGTCCAGGGAACTTGAAACTATACACACGTATGAGTTCTCTAGGGAGAATGTCCACCGCTTCAGTCAGAGTGCTGTGAGCAGTGTCTACAGCAAGCCACCACATTCTGACCACTCCTTTGGATTTAGAAGTCCCACCTGGCTTTTATGCTGTTTCTGTTTCACTATCTGTACCTGTTAGAATTTTCTTAGTTGGTAGGCAAATGTAGAGCTCCAAGATGTTCTCATTTGTGTGTTCTTCTTTATCTCTTGAAATCTTACACAGCCTTCGAAGGCCAGTTCAGATTCACTTCCTGTACAAGGCCTCTTCCAATACCCCAGTCAGAAGTAATCTTCCCCCGAGCCACCTCTGGACCTCCAAGGTAGCCTTTAACACGGTATCCATTTCTACTCTGCACTGTAGTCGCAGGCACAACCATCTTCCCAGCCTCAGGAATGCTGGAAGAGTTAGGAATAGGCAGTATTCACTCTGCCTTTCTCTGGTAATTTTCTCTACATGGAAGTCTACTTTATCAGATATTTTAATGCACAGTACTCACTTGTTTTCACTAATGCTGTCAGGGTATCTGGTTTTTTTTCCCCCATCCTTCACTTTTAACTTAATCCATGTTACTTTGAAGTGAATTTCATACAGACAGTTTTTTATCTACTGTGGCAATCTCAGTTAATTTATATGTTTAGATAATTTACATTTAAAATAAGTTCATTAATAATGTGTTAGGGCATAATTTGCCCCTACCCCTTTCCTGGTTTGTTCTGTTCTTTTGGATTATTTTAGCATGTTTTAGGATTCTATATTATCAATTGACTTTGTTTTGTTTTTTTGAGATAGGGCCTTGCTTTGCAGTTCTAGCTGGCCCTGCCCTGAACTCGTGATATAGCCTCCAGCTGGCCTTCAGTGACCCTCCTGCTTCAGCTTCCTGAATCGTAGGATTACAGGTGTGTGTCACTACACCCCACTTACCAGTTGATTTTTGAATGTAACATTTTGAACTATTTTCTTGGTAGTTCTAGGCTTACAATACCAACATGTAACTTATCCAAGTCTGCTGACACTGGTGTTTTACAATTTAGGTGAAGAGTAGAAACTTTACTTTCATTCAGGTCACTTCACGACCTTTACTTTTTAAATACAAATATTTTATATATCTTATTAGACTTTAAGTGCCACATTGGGTTTTACTTTAGTCATTAATTATGATTTATGAAACATAAGAAATAGGATTTTCTATTTATATCCTCTTCTTACCTATTACTAGGGTTTACTCAGCTTCTTGAGTCTGTACATTTATATCTTTTGCCAAATTTGGGAATTTTTTAGGCATGATTTATGCAAATACTTTGCAGTCTCATTCATTCACTCTTCTTCTCCTGGGACTCTGATAACAAGGCTATTTGCTTTCAGGCTATAAGACTTCTAGGTCCCTGGGCCACTTGCCTTGTTGAGTAGTTTTGCTATATCAGCCCACTCTAGGCTTGGCTGGAGGCCAGGAATGAGAGGGAACAACAGAATGACAACCAGCCAGCTTCTCCTCTGTCTGTGTCATGGTCCTGGGTGAGGAGCCCCGTGGATCCTCTCCAGTGAGAGAACTGGAGCAGCCTTCACTGCTTCCAGGTGACAGCTTAGATCCCTGCCTGACCCTGCCACCACTACCTGCTAGGCCACTTGGGACATCACTTGGGGTAGGAAGGAGGAGAGAAAGCAGCTTCCCCTCAATCCTGCTGAAACCTCAGGGGATGGCACATGTAGTTTTCTCTTGGAATTTTCCTGGAGGAGGATGGGCACTGCTGTAAGGGTCTTCTGAATACGTTCACCCCTCTTCTGGGTCTGTTAGCCAGGAACAGGCCCATTTTGAGTTCTTTTCTTCTGTGTCTCTTAGCTGTTTCTGCAGCGGCAGGCAGGAGGAAGAGGACACCCAGGGTACTCACTGCTTGTCCTTGCGCAAATTCTTAAGTCACTGGGACACCTGTCTTTCCACTTTGTTTTTCATGCTTGTTGCACTGTGTCTAAAGTCTTTTTTAGAAATGGAGCTGCCCTCTCTTGGTGGAATAAGGAGTCTCCAACACTCTGGTCTTTTGGTTCCAGGTATAGGGCTCTTCTTTCTGGTCATAGGTGAGCCTGAATTTGAATATAGGAATTGCTTGACTTCTTTACTTTCAACTATCCTCTGCAACTGGTCATTTGAATTTCCTAGTTGCTTGTGCTTTGGCATGCTAGAAATAATACCAGGAGGATTATGTGGTTTCTTTCTTTCTTTTTCTCTTTCTTTTCCTGTCCCTCCCTTTCTGGCTTCTTTTTATTTTGTAATCTTAAAGGGATAGTCTCTAACTTCCAGAGTGGCCTCTCCTTTAAAGCTCATGTATTTGGTGTTTTGAAAATTGTGTAATAATGTGTATTTTAAAAATATAATGGAGTACTATTCAGCCATAAAGAAGGATAAAATTGAGACATTCCTAGGTAAATGGATGCACCTTGAGACCATGTTGTTAAGTGAGTAAACTGAACACATGTGTGAATATTGGATTGTTTCTCTGGAGTGAGAAACCAAAAATATAAATAAGAACCAAAATGTATAATAAATATTGTGAAGTAGAAAGAACATATTCAAATAGGAAGGGAAACTAGGGAGGGAGGGAGGAGGGGGAAAGGAATGAAGGAAAAAAATGAGAAAAGAAGAAAAAGATGGACACAAAGCTTTTGTAAATAAGAAAGGGAAGAAGGACTGAAGAAAGGGAAAAGGAAGGGAATGGGAAAGAAAGAATTAGGATATATCACATACAGGTACAAATTCCCTATGATAAATGTGATCATTATGTATATCTAAAATGTACCAATAAACTTAATTAAAGAAATAATGCCTGTGATGACAGTATGTGCCTCAGCCTGGTAGAAGCTCAGTCAAGCTTTAATTTGTCTCACAGAGGTTCCACTCCCTGATCTATATGTGATGCATTACACTGCAAGAGCATTTTTAAATACCGAATTTCACATCCAGTTAGATGGAAGCAGATGGTTTTTTGCTACATGGATGAGAAATCACAACACCACACATATATAGTAAGTGTATTCATATCCACTTAATCATTGCAACACATACCTGCTTTATATGTAGATGTACTGCTGATTTTAGGACTATCTTAAAGAATCAGATTTTTTTTTTTCTTTTTAAGACAGGGTCTCGCTATGTGGTTCAGGCTGGCCTTGGGCTCACTTTGTAGCCCAGGCTGGTCTTGAACTTGCAGTGACCCTCCTGCCTCAGCCTCACAAATGCTGGGATTACAAGAGTGTGCCACCACGCCCGGTTTAAGAATCAGATTATTATACTGTGTAGTCTTTTGTTGACACTGAAACAAAATAATTAAATTTGACAAAATATTCAAGGCTTTGTGTTGGGTGTTGATGAGGCAAGGGACAGAGAAAGCTTCCTAACTTACCAGGATTCAAATTATGATTTTTTGACTTTTATGAAGTACAAAAGTCAGACATATCCAGTGGAAACCTATTTCAAATTTGGAATGTTGGTTTTTCTGGGGCTCTTGAAATGCACTAAGATACTCGTGATTATGGGCAGCAGCACCATGTTGTAGATTCCAGCTGCATACAGTTGTGAGGGTAAAAATTACTCTTCCGTAGCTGTGGTGTTCCTAAGACAGTGTGCTTGTTAGCTTAAATGTATATTAAGTGAATTTTCAACTGGCAATGAGTTTATTGGGAAATAATCCCACTATAATTTAAGGGGTATCTAGAAAGACCAAGAGGGACATTACATATTGACAAAAGGTCAATCTACCAGGTGGACATAATAATCCTAAATGGTTATGTACCACATAAAAATGGATCTCAAAATACATGAAGTAAAAAGTGATAGAACTAAAGGAGAAATAGGTAAATCCATCATTACAGGCAAGGACTTCATTATTCCATCCTCAGCAAGTGACCAAATTACTAAACAGAAATTCATTAAGCTGAGCTCAACACTGCTGTGAACCAAGAACATCCACTGGCAAAGCAGAACAACAGAATATACATTTTTCTGAAGTGTCTCAGGAAACCTACCAATGTAGGACCATAAAACATACACCAAATAGATCATAAGCTAGGCCATAAAACAAACCTATGCGGATTTAAAAGAACTAAAAACATACAAAGTGTGTTCTCTCACCATAATGGAGTAAAACTACAATTCAATAACAGAAACAAGAAAATTGCTAAGCATTTGGAAACTACAAAACACTTATAAATAATTCACGAGTAAAAGAAGACATTTCAAAAGAAATAAAATGCACATGAAACTGAATACAAATAAAAGTACGACGTTTCAAAATACAAGGACACAGCTAAAGCAGTGCAGAGAGGGAAATTAATAGTCCTTAAAATGTTTATATTAGAAAAGAGGCAAAATCTTAGTAATCTTTGCCTCTACCTAAGCAACTAAGAAAAAAACAAACAAAATAAATCCAAAGTAAATGGGATAAAAATAGTAAAGAAGAGAAATAAATGCAGGAAAACCATTGATAGGAAAAAATAAAATCCATAGTATAAAAAGCTGTTTCTGTTTAAGAAAAAAAAAAATCAGTGAAACTTTAAGCCTCTAGAAGACTGACAAAAAAAAAAAAAAATAGAGAAGACACAAATCACCAATGTCAGGAAATAACAAGACTTTCCTTACTAAGACTCAGTGTAACATTGGAAGTTCCAACCACTGCACTGAGGCAAGAATAAGAAACAAGCCAGGGGTTTAGCTCAGCGGCACAAGCGTCTGCCTGGCAAGCACAAGTTCATGAGTTCCGGCCCCATTACAAAAAAAAAAAAAAGAAAAAAAAGAAACAGGAGACATACCTATTGGGAAAGAGAAAACAGAACTGTCCCTACTTGTAGATAACATGCTAGTCTATGTAGAAAATTGCAAGGAATCCACAGGAAAGCTCTTACAACCATTGTGTTTAGAAAGGTCACAGGAAGTAAAAGCAGGGGCAAAATTCAATCACATTGTTTCACTAAAAGTGGGTAAGTGGAAACTGAAAGTAAAGACACAATATCCTTTCCAATTGTTTTAAAGAAAAGTAAACAATTAGGTGTAAACATAAAAGACACTGAAAAATGGAAAAGGCAGATGAATCAAAGACTTAAATGAATGAAGATAACAGTGTGTTCATAAACAGGCTGACTCAACAGAGTAAAGATGTTACTGTTCTCCAATTTGATCTAGAGATCTACTGCAATTACTACTAACTTTCCAACAAGTTTTTTTTTAAATACATATAGGCATCAACAAACTAATTTCTAGAATTTATGTGGAAAAAAGGCAAATGCCTTAGAATAACCAAAGCAATCTTGAGAAAGAGATAGTTGGAGAAATCACCCTATCTGATATTAATGCTCATTTACATAGCTACAGTAATCAACAGTGTAATAGTATTGGCACAAGGATTGTTATACAAATCAAGGGAACTAAAAAGAACTCAGAAACATACCGAATATGCCCAACTGATTGACAAACATACAAAAGCAATTCAATGGTAGGATGGCCTTTTCAACAAATAATACTGGAACCACTAAATAGTCACAGACAAACGCAAAACAAAAAAACTCAAATGTGATTTAAACCTCATGCCTCATATAAAAATTAACGCAAGGTAGATTATGTACTTGAATGTAAATCAATAAAGAAAAAAGGTAATAGAAAATCTTTGGAATCTAACGCTAAGCAGAATCCTCAGATTTAATACCAAAAGCAATTGTCCACAGCAGGAAAAATTAAAACTAGACCTCACTGAAATTAAATCATTTGCTACAGAAGACACTATTAAGAGGATAAAATAAAAATTACAGACTGAAAGAAAATCTATGCAAACCAATATGACAGAGGACTAGTATCTAGACTACATAAAGAATTTCCAAAACTCAACAATAAAAAATAAGCAACCTTATTAGATTATAAAGAAATATGAAGTGCTTGCTTCAGCAGCACAAGTGCTAAAATTGGAAAGAGACAAGAGAAGCAAATTCGTCAATTCGTCGAGTCCCACATTTTTGGGGCTGGGGATTTAGCTCAGTGGCATAAGCGCCTGCTTTGCAAGTGGGAGGTTGTGAGTTTGATCCCCGGTACCGAAAAACAAACAAACAAACAAACAAAAAACAAAAAAGGAAATATAAAGAAACATTTTATGGAAGAGGGTAAATGGATGGCAAATAAGCACATGAAAATATGTTCAACATCATTAGGCATGAAGGAAATGCAAATTCAAACCACAAGATTATCTTTACCCATCTACCAGAATGGCTAAAATTTAAAAACAAACAAAAAACAGCAACACCACCAAATACTGGCAAGGATGCAGAGAAACTAGATCTCTTCCACAATGCTGGTGGCAATGTAAACTGGCACCTCCCTCGGGAAACAGTCTATCCAACTAAACATGCAACTACCATGAGCCAATAACTGTACTCTTGAACATTTATCCCAGATGCATGAAAACTTATGTATACATGAAAGCATGTATGTGAATGTTTAAAGATTTTCTTCATAATGAGTAGAAACAGGAAACAACTCAGATATCCTTTAACAGGTGAATGGTGAAATGGTGTACTACTCAGCAATAAAAAGGCACAACTAATGATATTCACAGCCTGTTGATGTGACTCTTCAACGGATTATGCAAGTGGTAAAAGCCAATTCTAAGAGATCACATTGTGTATGATTCTATTTATATGATATTCTTGAAATGATTGACCTATAGAATTAGAGAACAGATTAGTCACCACTAGGTTCAGGGAGGGGTGGAAGAATGACTATAAAAGGGTGACATGAAGGACACTTTTAGTGATGGAACTGTTCTGTATCTTGACTATATCAGTGTCAGTATCTTGGTTATAAGCTATTCTACAGTTTTCCAAGATCTTAGCATCGTGTACAAGTGGGTAGACTGCACATGGGATCTCTGTGTTATTCTTACAATTGCATAGGACTCTACAATTATCTCAAAGTTAAAAATTTAATTTTAAAAAAAGATAAAGGACTAGGCTTGCTTCTTAGTTCTGCTACCTGATAATTAGGCAGCTGATCTAGAGCAGGTTTTAAATTCTTTATCCTCAATTTCCTCATTTATTAAATAAATGGGGTGATACCACTTGGAGCCTTATGAAAATGAAATGCCACATATGAAAGGCTCTGACCCAATACACATAGCACATAGTACTTTAAAAGAAATGTTAACACTAAAGCCCTATGTAAATATTATTCTAAACAGTATCGTTCAAATGCCCACAACTAAAGGCACTAGAAACAACTTATTTAAAAAGTCTCTCTTCAAAGTAATCTGGCAAAATTAAAACACTGGTGGAAAAAAGGAAAAAAATTTGGTTTTAATTGGAAAGATGAATTTCTAACTAGTATTAAAATGTTCACAAGAGAAATGAGTTTAATAAGAAACTACACTTAGTAAAATTTGGAAAGGAAAATGTAATACTAGTTTAACATGTCTTGTTTCTGTTGATAGGGAAGCCAAGAAAAGTTAACGTTTATATGCATCAGGAAAAAAGTTAGGATCGCACTTTTTTAATATACTTAATACACCAACTTAGATTCGTGATCTGTTTCTACGTATTTTCTCTGCTTCCCAAGTTGAACGAAACCAGAATTTAAACGGGAGATAGTCAGCTAGCCAAATCTGCCTAGTTCTGAGGTTCAGGACAGCAGCAAAAATAAAATCAGGCTCTTTGACAGCGAAGTTAGACAGCAGGCCTTGAGAGGCAATACTGCACACTTCACCCTGGAAGATGAGGGGAATTTTGAAACACACAATCGATCTCTAGTGAGCTGCAATGGGCGCCTGTCTTTAAAGCGGATGAGGTATTTCCCAGAGACCTCTCTTACTGTGAGAGAGGTGAAAAGGAAAGGGGTGTCTTACCATTTGAATTATTTTCTTCCCATTACAATCCCAAAAGAACTATATTTTTATCAAAATGAAGTATTTTAGAAACAAATTGTAAAGTCTGGAGTCCAGGATCTCAGTCCTAAGGCTGAGCCCAGAGATTCCCTGGGGCTGAAGTGAAAGAAAACGTCCCAGATGGGCTTCTAGTGTCCTTCGCTAGATTTAAAATCCCTCAGGCACCATATAAACTAGTCTCCAGGCAGGTTTTATGGTATGACAAACTTCTCTCCACCTCTGCTTCAAAATGACTTTGCTCAGACCTGCCTGTAAATTGGCTTCCCCAAAATAGGCTTGCATAAAAGTGAGGAGGGGGCAAGGAAAGGGTAGAGATAAGAAACTCAAAGAGGAAATGACCCAATCTAGGTGCAGTTCAGACTCTCCTTTTCCTATGTTAGTTTTCTTCAGATTTCCTTTGGGGCCTTTTCCACAACTTTCAGAGGTGATAGTGAGGCCCCCAGACTCTGTCAACTGCAGTGTTTCTTTCACAAATACTTCAAAGACTATAAAAGGAACAAGAAACAGAACCTGGAGATTCGTCACAATATAAGGATATTATCTGTATCCGGTTCAAACACATAAAACAATTGTGCAACAATGGGACAAATCTGGACGCTGAGTAGATATTCAGTGACATTATGGAGCCCTTACTATTTTTTAAGGTTGTTCGTGGTACTGTGATCATGTTTTTAAAACAAAGTCTTGTCTTTTAGCAACACATTAAAATATTTGCTAAAGCAACTATACAAGATCTGGGATTTGCTCCAAGAATGGGGGGCATAGGTGAAGGTCAGGGGCATGGAACTGATCACTGGTGAAGCTGGCAAATGGGTACCTTACAGTTTCTTTCACTCATCTTCTTTACTCTGGTATATGTTTGCAGTATGCCCACTAAAACGTAAGAAATTAAGACCAGTTTCCCTAGCCTACTGAGCTCTTAAGGGTCTGCTGGCGGGCAGGGGAAGTTCAGAGTCCTCACCCTAGGAAGTTACAGGGGAAACGGGGATGCCAGCCGAGGTCGGAGGGGGGGCGGTTCTCTCACACCAAGACGCCCTCCCTCAGTTCCCAAGTCCTCAGAAGTTGGCCAGCTTCCAGTCGCTATGTCCCCAAGCATCCGGGAAAGGGCAAAGCCATCAGGCCTTTGGAGGACTACACGGGGTGCACAGGGGCAGAGAAGCCCAGGTGACCCTGAAGTTGTCGCCCCCAGACACCGTGTTGGGAATACCTGGCCGCCGCCAAGCAGGGGACAACGGGGAGAATTAGGCCGGCGCCGCATCGACAACAAGGACAAAGCGGGCGGGGGCCGGCTACCTGCGCCCCACCTGGGCACAGGTGTGCGGCGGGTGGGCGGGGCCCCGCATCACCTTGAGGATGTTGTCGAAGATGGTGTCGCGGAACTCGAGCAGCGCCTTCTGGTCGAACTCGCGGCCGTGGATGATGCGCATCTGCTTGAGGAAGGTGGACTTGCCGCTCTCGCCCGCGCCCAGCAGCAGGATCTTGACGAGGCGCCGCACCGCGCGCCGCTCGCGAGCCAGCAGCGCGTCGATGTCGCGGCTGCGACGCCGGGCCTCGCGCTCCGCGTCGCCCGCCCTGCGCTCGCGGGCCCCGGCCTCGGCCGGCAGCAGGCAGCGGCTGAGGGTCCGCACCACCCCGGACATGGCCCCTCAGGCCGCAGCCGCGCCCCGCCGGGGCCCGCGCGCCATGGACGCTCGGCCTGCCGCTCCCTCAGGCCGCGTCCTCCGCCGCCGCCCGAGGCCCGCACTAGCCGGGCAGCAGCTCCGCCGGCGGAGGGGCGGGGAGAGGCGCCGCTCAAGGCTTCGCGGATTGGGCTGCTGTCCGTCCCTCAAGCCGAGAGAGCCCATCGATTGGCTCAGTTCGTGGGTGAGGGGCGGGCGCTCCTAGCGCCCTCGGGGCGGAGTCGGCGTCGAAAGAGGCGGGATTTTTTGGGTGGTGGCGCTTTTCATTGGACGTCGGGGCGAGGTTCTTTCTTTTAGAATGAAAGGGAGGCGGGGTCGGCGAGGAGGCGGAGTGGTTGCCTGCCACCACCAATTATAATTGCTCTGAGGACATGTCGATCGTAGTGGACAGGCTTGTAATTGGGAGTTTCGCGGGACGGGGCGTGGCTAGAAGTGCCAGGTGTACAGAAAGTCTCTCTTTTAAGTTCTCAGGTTGGGTCATCCAGTAAAACCAGCAGTCTCCCGGACCAAAGTGGGACGTGGCCCGCAAGTTGGGCCAACTACTCTTGTTAAGTATAAGAAAGCTGTTCCTAAATCATTTTCTTTCCAGAAACAGGGGGCGATAGGCCATATTTCAAACAAATGTACCATTTAGAGTTGCGTGGCCTCCAGTGGCTTTCCTAAAAGCTGGTTAACCATCAAAATCACTCGAAGCTCCTCGGAAAAAATCTTATATAAAGTAGTGATTGAGAGACGGGTCTGGAGTTGCTGGATTTCAGTTAAATTCTCAAGTAATTAGTTGTACTGGTTGCATAATTTAATTACTCCCCTTCCCCAGTGGTTGTGCCGATACAAACTGAGAACATAAACTTGTAAAACACAGTAGTGCCTCACCGAAAATAATTTTTTTTTTTTGTCTTTTTGAGACAAAGTTTCACTATGCAGTTTAGGCTGGCCTTAAATTCACTTTGTAGCGCAGGCTGGCCTTGAACTTGCTGCAATTCTCCTGCCTCAGCCTCCCAAGTGCTGAGATTACAGGCATGGGCCACCATGCTCGGCTGAAAATAAATTCTTGATAAATGTCAGCTGGTTTTAAGAGGTTCTTGACTGTCTGGGTGTACTGAATCAAAAAAACTCCTGGAAGGAGCATAGGTTTCCCTTAAGATCCTCTGGTATTTGGTTAGATTTGGGAACCAAGGTCTTAGAGATTATCTGACCCCCGACTCACCGTCTCCCAGGTACAGGTGAATATGATGAAGACTAGCAGAAAAATCACTGACCCAAGATCACACAAGGATAGGATGGAATTCTACTCTTTCACTAAATAAATCCTTCTGGTTAGAGAGGGATACAGTCAATAGAAAAAAATTAGTGGAAGTGATTTGTTAAATTCTATAAATAATCCTGAAAACAACAGGCAGTGGAGACTTCTGGAGAGGAATCTGAAGATACAAAAAATTCAGGCTTCACATGAAAAAGCTTGTTCTTTAGGGAGCTAGACTGCAAATCACTGAGTAAAGTGGAGACTAAAGAAGTCCTTACTTCTATCAGAGAAGTCAAGGATTTTTTTTTCTTTTTTTTTTTTTTTAGTACTGAGGATGGAACCTAGGACTTTCCCAGCAAGTTACATCGTCAGGCCTTTTTTTTTTTCCCCACTTTGAGACAGTGTCTCACTAAATTGCCCAGGCTGGGCTTGAATTTGCAATCCTCTTGCCTCAGCCTCTCAGAGTGTTGAGATTACAAGTGTGCACCACCACGCCCAACTAGTATTCAAGGATTTAAATCAGAAATCTAAACACCCAAGAATTTCCATTGGCTGTGATTTGTTGCATTTGTTATTTGCTACAATTATGGCATGAATTTGCAGCATTTCTACCCTGCTATATCTGATTTATTACACTTAACATAGCTGTGAAAATTATTGGGTTGTCTGCTATGTTATTGGTTTGGTTTTTTTTTTTTTGTATTGCTGAGTCATAATGTCCATTGTATAAATATATTTACTTTTTCTGTTGTTGATAAACATTTGAGGTGTTCAATAAGTTTTAAAATTTTTTTACGTCCTTTTCCCCTCTATTCCATTTTAGCTGTATTTTTTCCTACCTTCCTTTTCCCTCCTTCCATCTTTTTTCTATTGCTCTCTTTTATTTCAGTCTTTAGACAAAGCACATGGTGTTTAAGTTTGTGTATCTGATTTATTTCACTTAATATTATAGTTTGCAGGTACATCCATTTTCCCACTAATGACTCAGGTTATTCTTCTTTATAGCAGAGTAGTACTCCATTGCATATAAATACTGCATTTTCTTTATCTTTCACCTGTTAATGGACGTGTAGGCACTTTCAAGGTATAGCAATTGTGAATTGTGCTGCTATAAACGTGGCTATGCATGTATTACTGTAATATGATGCCCTTAACTCTTGGAAAGATACCTAGGAGGGGAATAGTTGGATTGAATGGAATTTCTTGTTTTAATATTTTGAGGCATCTCCATACTGATTTCCAGAGTAGTTATACATTCCTACCAAAAATGTAGGGGTTTTCCCCTGTATCTCTGGCAGCCTTGTTATCTGATTACTGTTATCTGATTTCTTGATGATTGCCATTTTTTCTGCTGCAAGATGGAATCTCAGTGTTGTTTTCAATTGCATTTCTCTAATGGCCAGAAATGTTGAACATTTTTTCATGTATTTATTGGCCCTTGGCCCCTTGTATTTCTTCTTCTAAGGAGTGTCTGTTCATTTCAGTTCCCTACTTGGGAGTCTTTTATTAGGGCAGGAGTCCATTTTCTAAGTTGTTTATATATTCTAGATGTTAGTCCATCAGAGGAGTAGCTGGCTATATCCCCCCCCCCCCATTCCTTAGGTTGTCTCTTTACTCTGTTGGTTGTTTCCTGTGGTGGTAAGAAGTTTTTTAATTTGATATGATCACATTTTTGCTTCTTAGTGTTATCTCTTGTCTTAATTGGGGTTCTGTTTCAAAGTCCTTGCCTATGCCTATGTCTTCAGGAATTTTATCTATTTTATCTTCTAGCAGATTAAATGTTTCTCTTTTATTACTTAGATTTTTGATACATTTTGATTTTAGTTTGATGCATGGTGAGAGATATGGGTCCAGATTCAATCTTCTACATGTGGATAGCCAGTTCTCCCAGGAAATTTGTTAAAGATTGTGTACTTTTGATCCCTTTGTCAAAAATCAAGTAGCTAAATGTGCTTAGAGTTATATGTACATCCTCTATTCTTTTCTGTTGACCAATTGTCTGTTTTTTATTTGTCTGCCAAACCATACTGTTTTTGTCGCTGTAGCTTCATTGATAATTTAAAGTCCAGAATTATGATTCCTCCTGCTTTGCCTTTGTTGTCTGGGATTGCTTTTGCTATTCCAGGTCTTTTCTGGTTCCATATGAATATTAGGATTGTTTTCTCTAGTTCTATGAGGAATGCAATTGATATTTTGATTGGAATCATATTAAATCGATATATTGGTTTTTTAATAAGGCCATTTTGACTACAGTGGTTGTGCCTATCTGGGAACAGGGGACATCTTTCCATTTTCTGAAGTCCTCTTTGATCTCATTTTTCAGAATATTGTAGTTTTGTTGTAGAGGTATTTTACTCCTTGGTTAGGTTGATTCCTGTGTATTTAATTTTTCTTGCTGCTATTGTGAAAGGTACTATTTCCCTCATTTCTTGCTTGGTGAATTTATTATTCATGTGCAGGAACACTATTGTTATTTATGTGTTGACTTTGTATCTTGCTATGCTACTGCATCTGGTTATAAATCTAGGAATCTTTTGGTGAAAGTTTTTGGGCCTTCTGTTTAACAGATCATGTCATCTGCAAATAATGATAATTTGAATTCTTTCCTATTTGTATTCTTTTTATTTCTTTCTCTGGCTGGATTGCTCTGGCCAATATTTTCAGAACTATATTGAACAGTAGTAGTAAAAGTGGACATCTTTGTCTTGTTTTTGATTTTAGAGGGAAAGCTTTCAACTTCTTCCTATTTAATATGATGTTGACCATTGGTTTGTCTTAATCAGCCTGTGGTTTGTGAGGGCCACCCTCTATTCTGGAGGCCCCTCTGTTTACCCAAGGCTGTGGCAATGTCCACACTGAGATGTGTCCTTGCTCATGTTAGTGGACAGGGAACACAGTTGGATTCAGATCTGACTGGATTTTGGCAGCAGGGCACAGGCTCAAGTACTAAATGCCAGCAGGCACTTTCAAATCCAGCTGGTTTTGAGTATGACTCAAGCTGGGTTTGGCTCCTCACTGCAGGGTATGGGGCCTGTGTCCTACCTGGCCTGAGTTTAAACTTCTCAGGGATCTCTTTCTAGTTTACTCCCTGACTGTATCTGTCTCTTATCCAGTCACTGTGGGAGAGTAATCCTAGAAGCCCCCAAGTGAAGTTGTTTGTTAGTTGTTCTGAGTCCCAAATTTAACTAATCAACCCCTTCCTGAAAGGCCACCTGACCAAGCAACATAGTGAGCACCCATGCTTGAATCCCTCTCTGACCTTTGCTCGCTTTATGGAAGGAGTAGCCTCAGAGCATACCCCCTTCCCCAATTCTGTAGTTCACAAAGGCTGCAGGCTCTGCTGTGGTTTCTCCCTAGATCTCACAGCTCTGGGTTCTTACCTTCCTTCTGGAGAGTCCCTCTCCACCCATTTGAGAGAGCTGGGGAGAAAGTTGTAAAAATATTTCCATCTTTTCTCTATGTTGTGGATCATCTTATTAACTTCTCTTTAGCTTCTAGTTTTTCCTGTTCGTGCCTTCCTGATTCCTGGTGATCTTTTTCTCTCTCTTTTTCCTTTAACAAGTTGTTATTTTCCAGAAAGTGTCTTGATTCTAGATCTCAGAGATGCTAAATTTTGCTACTGAACACCATTCTGCTATTTTATTTCTCTCCAAATTTGCAGCATTCTGAGTCAATATATTATCCA
Organism: Dolichotis patagonum; assembly: GCA_004027295.1. Taxonomy (NCBI): domain Eukaryota; kingdom Metazoa; phylum Chordata; class Mammalia; order Rodentia; family Caviidae; genus Dolichotis; species Dolichotis patagonum. Next base: position 122,471 of record PVJX010000398.1, on the reverse strand, counting down.
GTACTTTAAAATTTTTGAGAAATGATTAAAAAGGAAGTCTGTTTCTTTATAAAAATGACTTCTCACAGAAAGTCATTATGACAGAAGTGAAGAAAAAACCAAAAGGTGCAAGAAAGCAATGCTCTTAAGACAGAAAACAGGAAACTTTGAATAAAGAGAAAAGTGTAGAATTTAGAGCAGAGCTTGTCCCTTAGTTAAAAAAAAAAAACTAAGAAGTAATTCACATAACAGTTTCAGTAAGTGCTCAAGACAACATTTACAAATAGCTTTATATCTTTATAAATAGCCTGATGCCTCTGTTTATATAATCATTAAATATTTTAAAGGGTCACTTACATTTTTTAGTGACACATTATGGCATTTTATGGGAGAAATTATATGGTGTCAGCAGTATCTAATTTAGGAATTTGATGAGGTCTCCAGACATATCTGTCCCATTTGTTGAGGGGCTAAAAGTGCTTGAAATAAACAAGCTTATCTATGTACTCAATAATAATCTCTTACATTTATATGGCATGTTATAATTTTTAAAGTACTTCCCCATACATTATCCTATCTGTCCTCTGGCTCTGCTGGGAGGGAGGGAGGCAGTGCTGACTGAAACAGAAGACTCTGAGTCCCAGGTAGCTAACACTATTCACTGAGGTAAGTGTGGAACGGAAACTGCAGAACCTGGCCATGTGCGTTCTCTGTGGGTTGTGTGGGTTGGAGGAAAGCATGACAGCTTGGACACTTGGCTCCCTCTGCTAGTGCTGTGTGACTTTGAATGAGTAACTTAACATTTCTGAGACTTAGTTTCCTTATCTGTAAAATCGGGATAAAGCATAGGACCTTGGTAAGTATTAATAAGCTAACAAATACACCCCAGCTCAGGGCCTTGCACATGGTAGGTACTAAGTAATTTATAGTAAGATTTTTTTTTTAATCACAGAGTTTTGGGAATCAGGTACTGCAAATTTAGAGTAATGATAATGCATAAAGATGAATAATCTACAAGGATGACACATCATATGATGTTAGAAATTAAAAACCCAGTAGGCTGTGGGTGTAGCTCACTGGTAAAACTTGAGCGGCATGTGACCTGGTTTAATTGCCAACACTAAAAAAAGAAAATTAAAAAAAAATGAGACTGTCATGGTGGCAGGAGTCTATAGTCCCAGCTACTTGGGAGGCTGAGGCAAGATCTCTTGAGCCTAGGAGTTCAAGACCAGCCTGGGCAACATAACAGACCCATCTCTAAACAAACAAACAAACAAACAAAAGAACGCACAAAACTCTGTTTAAACAAATCTAAGTAAATCTGCATAATTGCAGTAACACAATTACTAAAAGAATAATCAAAACAGATTTGTAAGGATGTGATCCGCAGATACACTTTCTTAGGTTACCATGTGTTTAAAAATTGGTAGGGGATAACAGAGGTGCACTGAACGCTCCACCCAAGTTGTGTTCTGTTTCCTCTCTTAAGCTAAGGAATAGCCTGGAGGGAGAGTCCCACAGCAGGGCCTGGAACTTACGTGAGAAACAGAGGGTCCACAGGAAATCTCTAGAGAAGGGAGCAGCCACAGGAGTCACTGTCCAGCTGGGTGAGAGGGAGGGGCTCAGCAGCTCAGGGGCCTGGAGTACGGGTTTCTCCAGAGGATTAGGGTCCCCTTGGTCACATGCACTCTGCCTCCTCACGAGGACCTAGTAGGGTTCCCTGGGCTGGGGAGAAGTGAGAGCACTTCACGGGGTGAGAGGAGGCCCTCACCCTTTCCACCGCTGAGGCCCGGAGGTCCCTCTTGGTTCTCATCAGAGCAGCCCCATCTTGTGTGTTACCCTATCTTTATCTACTAAAAGTTTTCCCTGAAAGCCAAAGAGTGAAGAGTTACAAAATGGAGATAGACCTAAGGGGACCCAGGTGCCAAAGAGAAGATAAATAGTGGTGAATAGATAGAAAGCTCATATCCGTACCCCTGTCACCACCACTGCCATAACCGCCATTATCACAACCACCACTGTCACTCCCACCATCCTCTCACCAGGAGAGTGTTCGTGGCAGAAAATGACATTGTACTGACACAGACAGACACCGCCATAGGGACAGAGGACAAACTCCTGGGCCCTCAACCTATTACTCAGTAAAAGCATAATTTGTATTTTGTGCAGACATATTCAGGGACTTTAAAATAACAATAGCAAGAAAAATAGTGACCATTCAGTCAGGCCTACTGATAGCTAAAAGATATATAAACACAGAACTGGGAGAGATGGTACATTCTTGTGATCCTAGCACTCTGGGAGGCCGAAGCAGGAGGATGGCAAGTTTGTACCCAGCCTGGGCAACTTAGTGAGGTAACAAGACCCTGTCTCAAAATAAAAGGGTTGAGGATGTAGCTCAATAAAAAGGTCTACGTTTGATTCCCGGTATGGGGTGGGGGAATGAAGTGTGACTTTTATTTTATATCTGTCTCCTTTATGCTTTAAAGCATTGTGTCTCAGATCCCTGCTAGCTCTACATGGTAATCACTTGGGGGAATATCTGTCTAAAAGCTAGAAATACAAAGTTGATTAGTCCTCACTAACTTAGAACACCGACCTCACCCTTACTTTAAAACTCAGGACACAAAGATGAGACATGTATAGGCCATTCGAATACCAGTGAGAACCTGGAAGTCTTCAGTTATTGTTGTAAACCTGTGGCCACCCTGGATTCCAGCAGAGCCTCTGCAAGAATGAGACCGCCCGCAGCAGGAACACTCATCTCATGGAGAAAGGATTAAGCAATAAGGATTCCTCCCAGCCATCTTGCAAAATCAGAACTGAGCTCATGCTCAGTCCGACCCAGCCCACCCCAAGCAACCCATAAAAGCTGGTCTCATTTCTCTGTTGATGGCCAGCCTGATCCTCTCCCTCAGAGCTGGACCAGCCCCAGCTCCTCAGGCTGAAGTCCCTCCCTGATTTTCTCTTACTTTTAACTCTGCCTAGTAAATCAGCCTGTGTCTCTCACTGACACATCCTGAAATGCTTTTCTGGGACAGTATCAGGAGCCTGCCCAGGCTGAGTGGAGGTCCCATCTCAGGATCTCAACTCCTGAGATCTCAATCTCATCTAAGGGAACCTCCTAGGACCTTTTCTGGTGTCAGCACAGCAAAAGCAAATCATTATTAGAAAAACTAATGGAAGAGAGAATGGAAATCATTGGGAACTGTTGAAAACAAAAGGAGAAACCTAAATGATAAAGTGAAAGAAAGATCTCAAGACCCAGAGGCAAAACATGAAAGTTTGAAGTTATAAGGATACTAATAAAAACAGAACAAAGATCCAAAATAAAAAGTTAAAGATCAACAAAGTAAACCTTAAGAAAGAAGAAGGCAGTGCTAGGCTAACAAGAACATCCAGAGCCCTAGGTGAGTTAGATGTGAGGTCTCTAATGATGGCATCCTGCCTTGCTCCTTCCAAGCCCGGTCTCCTTCCCATTTGCAAATGCTGTTTCTGGGTTGCAACATTACTACTGAGGCAGCAAGTGGAGCTCACGCGTACAGTTAGCACTGCAGGGTACTGTGACCCTGTAGGTTTCTCTGGCTAGGGTCTACGGGTCCTTCTTGTCTTACAATGGTGTAAGTTTCAGGAATTTACACAGACTAGGAGCAATGCTTGTGACTCTGCAGCTCCTCAAAGGCCCCTAAAAGCCTCTTTCTCAGAGCAGTCCAGAATCTTCAGCCCCATGGAGCCCCCAATCCCACATTGTCCCTTTGACTCCCAGCTTGGTCATGGTGCAGCCCCTTCTTGACAGCTGGGTGCCCTCTTGCCTGCTCCAGCACCTACTCTCCATCCTGCCCATCAGCCAGATGAAGACCAGCCATGTGGAGAGTAACTACATAGACCACCCTGGCCTGCTGCCTCCCCATTGGCCCCATGCAGCCCAGAGTGGAGCTCCAGAGCTGGCCCTGACATCTGCCCAATGTGACCAGGAGGTTGCCCACCACTGGGTCTCCTTCAGTGGGCAGCCCAGCTCTGTGAGCCACAGGAACAGCACCTCCTCTGACCAGCAGCTCCTAGGTCACGTAGCCCTACTGCAGACCTTTCCCAGAGCTATGTGCCTCCAGCCTAAGATGCTCCACTATCAGCCGCTGTACCTAGGGCCTTGTGGTCCCACTAGAGCTGAAAAAGCTCTTCTTGTTGTGTGGGGCCTGAAGGAGAATGCAAATGCAAGGAATGTCCAGTTCCCTGGACACTGCCCTCCTGCTGAATCTGCAACCAGGAGTGCCTGTACTCAGACCAGACTCTGGTCAACTATAGCATTTGTATGTGGCTGGTGTAAACATCTTCTACCACTGCACCAAGGACAATGAGGGCTCCTTTGCTGACCACCACTGCTCCTGCTCCAACTGCTGCTCTTGATGGTCCTTCATGGGCTTTCTCTCTGTGGTACAGCCCTGCTTGCTTTTCTGCCTCCCTACCCTGGCTGTGTGAAGCTAGCCCAGCATGGCTACAGCCACCTGTATGGTCCAGGTTGCCTCTGTATGCACATGAACAATGGCTTGAAGCCCTAGCACTGTCCTACTTGCCAGCCTCCTGAGGCTGACCTTGCTTATCTGTCATCTCCTTGCCCCTAGCTTGGGAAGAAACAGGTAAAAAACCATCACCATTCACCCTCTACTCCCCATAAGAGGAAAAAACACTTTTGGGTTACTCAGTGCGTGTTCGTGAGAAGAGAGTCCGCAGACACGGGCACATACAGACAAGCTCAACTGCTCGATGGCCTTCCCCATCCCTTTTCCTCCTGCTGTCTCTCCCTTCGACTGACCATTGTTTTTGGCTCTCGTGGGAACTGACTGGTGCTGGGAGGAACCATTAACTGAAAAAGACCCTACTTCTGCCATCTTCTCCTTCCTCTTCATGCCCGTGCCGGTTTGCTCCAGCGTTTCAGGGAAGATGGAGAACGCTTTAGCGATCTTGCCTGTGTATACTTGGGAGTTGTGGGAACAGAGGACAGCCAGGGAAGCCTCCTTGGAGCCACAGGATGGGTTTAGGAGCCACTGCACCGTGCATTCCTTTCTCCCGGCCTTGTCACTGACTTCTGGGGGTGTTCCGCTCATCCCGAACCATCGTTTGGTTCTCTCCAGTCCCAGACTCACCTGCCAGCTATGTGTCCTGTATTTTCTCTACTCCGATCTTTTCTGGAATCATGATGGATACAGCAGGCCAGGGCAGCACATACAGAACCAAATGTCATTGTGCCAGAGTCTGAGGCTGTGGTCTCTTGATCCAGTTCTGATGTTTTCCTAGAATAATTAAATCAGAAGCTAGTGGTGTCTTAAAAAACAACAATAAAACAACTCGTTTCCTTTTGGGCCACCCCCAGGAAGGGCTGATTTCAAAATGTAGGGTGCACAACCTCAAAGACGACAATTACTCTGCAACTGAGAAGAGGATTTTCAATCAGGGAGAAGAGGCAGCACCTCCCATCAGCAGTAGGATGATTGTGCTGTGCTGGGTTTGAGTTTTCTGATTCTGCTGCTTGCTGTCATAGCCTCTTGTGTGTATCCTCGGGATGTGTCCATACCTGTATGTAAATAGGTAGTAAAAGAGAGCCTGTTTTAGTGTTAGGAAGCCCCAAGAGGGAGTCAGAAGTGCTTGTAAGAGGGTGGGAAGATTCTCTAGGCGCCACTGGGATTGAACCCCGCTTTTGGGCACAGTGCACCCCTCTCCCGACAGCCCTCAGAGATGTAGCAACTCTTTCTATCAAGACGCTAAAGACCTCAGAAAGTGTAACATGTCTGGTGGGTGTACAGTATCCATTGCATGGGAAGTATATAGTGTGTCTGGTCCTACCCCACCCCAGATGTTTAGGGTTTTTGCTTGATGTGGTATTTTGTCTCCTTTTCTCTCCAAGACAGGAAGTATCCTGGGTCAGAAGAAAGACCCCAGATGACATTGGAAGTGCATTAGGCAGAGCATCTGAGCATTTCCAGCTTGTTCTATGCAAACAACTGCCTCCAGAAAGGAGGTAAGGAGGCAGGTAGCTGTGAGTGGTGTGTGTACAGAATGCCTCCAAGGCCCCCCTTCTGTGGGAAACTAGTAGTAACACCTTATGGTTTAGAATAAGTTAATTGTGACCCTGGGTATTTATTGATTGGAGAAGGAAGGGTCTTATTATTTTCTGGTTTATTTATGTAATATTTGCTAGTTTAGGAAAGGTGAGTACAAAACACTGCATTTTCATTCCCTATAACTAATGCATATAGTTGCCTTCACCACAGCTGTGCCGGATATATGGACGTTCTTGCACAATTTGGAAATGAATAGTAGAAAATGATGCATTCAGCCAACTGCTTACACTAACTGAATGTATCAGAAATATACTGAAGGGGCTGAAGGTGTTTTCCTCAGATGAGGTCTGCAGAGGTGGCTCCCAAAATGATATTGCACATATGCACTGTTCCTGTGAGACCTCGGGACTCTTCCCAGTGTGCTGGCCTCAAATCTTTACTGTGGGAAAGTTGATGCAATGATTTGGTGATACTGGTCTACACTCCCATCCTGTGGAGAATTGGTTTGCATAAGCTGTGCATGCATACGTGTGCATGTACACACACACACACACACACACACACACACACACACACTGAGCCTCAATCAACAGAGGCCCTGTTTCCTGGCAAGTGGCCTTCTGAACCCTGACTTTTGTGTACATAGCTATAAACAGATTTTTTTGTATGTGGGTTTTGGTTTTCTTTTTTCCTCTCCCTGCTCTTTTGGCTTGCATTTAACCTGCTGTGTGGACATCTGCGGAGCTCTCTCACGGAGTTCTCCTTGGTGCCCTGTGTGCTCAGCAATAAAGGGAAGCAGTGAAGGAAGTGTCCTTCTCCACCAGCTCTGTTGTATAGCAATTGCTCAGCAGCTTTTCCCTGGCTCCTTGACAGAAAAAGAAAGAAAGTAAACATGACTTGCCTAAAGGTCTACCACCCCTTTCCAGGCCAGTCAAGGGCCACTGAGGGACCAAGCACTCAGAAAGATGACATCTTTCTGTTGCTGCTTCTGGCTGGTTGTTTCCTGCCACTAGTAGCTTGCTTGACTGAATTCATCTCCTGCTTGAAAAGTGCCAGCAGTTCTTGCTACTCTTGGATCTGGGTGGGGTTGAGGTCCGGGATGCTTTCCCAGCGGTGCCTTGGCTGCTGGCTTCCCCTGCTCTGAGTGTGTGCTGGAGCAGATCAGTAGAGCTCACCCTGGGAACTGGGTCTAGGCTGGCAAAACCCTCCAGATAAATAACAGGTGCAACGAAGGGCCCCAGAACAGCCTTTTGGAAGAGTGGAGACGGAGCCCTTCTGTGGGCATGGGCTCTTGCAGGTGAAGACACTCACAGGATGCGGTGTTTTTTTTTTTTGGTACTAGGGATCGAACTTGCTATTTCATGCTTGACAGGCAGGCGCTTACTTCACTGAGCTAAATCCCTGGCCTCAGATACAGTATTCTTTCCGTGTTTGGGGTCTTCATTGATCCCTGTTGTACATAAATGGGGCAGGTAGGCAGTGATTGTCTGATGTTGCACATGTGAGAAGTGTAGGTCTGGACCAGAACCCAGGTGACTGTCACTTGATGCTTCATGTTCTCCGGAGCTGCCCCAGGGAGTGTGTGATGGGGCGTGCACTGTGTGGTTCACTAGGGCATCCTGCCAGCTTCGCCAGCCTCTGGCTTATGCCTTTGGTAAGCATCCTCATGCCCTCCGGCTTACTGTCCCTGGATGTCAGTTCCTGCCTTGCCATTTTTGCTGAGGGTAACTGCGTGTCTTATCTTGCTTTCTCCTCTCACTGCCCCGTGGTTGGGTTTCCTGTTACAAACAGTAAAGCTGTTCTTGGCGCTTCATTCCTGTTTCATTGCCCCCTTCACCATAGCCCCTTCTCACCTCAGTGTTACCACAGAAAGTTTCCTTTGTATAGAATATTTATTTGGAAGCTCTATTTTAATAGTATTTATATTAGAAACTCTACTATTATAAGAGTTCTTCTGTTTGTGAAAAAAAAACAAGTTAAAAACTGAATGTACAGATCTAGAAAAAATCTATAAATATGTATTATTAAATATATGTAGGACTGCAGCTTAAAAGAAAGCAAAAGTTCTATTTCCATTTTTAAAAATTCCTTTTTCCCCATCCCTTTTCTCTTTCCTCCATTTATAATCTCTCCATCTCTTCTTTCCATTCCCCTTTGAAAAAGATCTCCCTACTTCCTACCATCTTTTATTTTGCTCTTTATCCGTATTTTGAGTTTCTCATGTAAGATAAACCATGTAATATCTCAGCGTGTGTGTCTGACTTATTTCACTTAATATTATGGTCTCAAGGTGCATGCATTTACCTACAAATGACCGAAGTTTATCTTTCTGTATGCAGAGTAGTACACCATTGTGTATAAGTATCACATTTTATTTGTCCATTTATCTGTTGGTAAGAATATAGGCCATTTCCAAGATTTAGCTATTATAAATTGTGCTGCTATAAACATGATACTATAATATGATGTCTTTAACTCTTTTGGGAAGATACGTAGAAGGGGGAATAGACAAACAGATTTGTTTTTTTTGTACTGGGAATCGAACTCATGACCTCATGCTTGCCAGGCAGGTGCTGTGCTGCTGAGCTATATTGCTGGCCCCAAATTTCTATTTTTAGTATTTGAGGAATCTCCATACTGATTTTCATGGTGGTTGTACTAGTGTACTTTCCCACCAACCATGTAGGATGTTTTATTTTTCCCCTGTAACCTCATCAGCATTTGATATTATCTGATTTCTTGGTGATAGCTATTCTTTCTGGAGTGAGATAGAATCTCAGTGTTGTTTTAACCTGCATTTCTCTAATGGCCAGAGATATTGAACATTTTTTCATGTATTTACTGGATATTCATATTTCCTCTGAGATGTATCTATTCATTTTGGTTGCCCATTTTTCGATTAGGTCTTTTTTGGGAGTGGGATTTATTTCTTTTGACTTATTTAGATGTTGGTCTTCTGTCTGAAGAATAGCTGGCAATATTTTCCCCCATTCTGTAGGTTGTCTTTTACTCTTGGTTATTTCCTTTTATGGGAAGAACTTTTAATGTGATCTCATTTGTTGATTTCAATGTTCTTTCTTGTGCAACTGGATTCTATTCAGAAAGTCCTTGTGTACGCCTATATTTTAAAGAATTGTACCTATTTTATCTTGCAGCTGATTGTTCTGTTTTAACATTTAAATCTTTGATCCATTTTGACTTTAGTACATGTTGGGAAGTATGGGTCTAGACTCAATCTTCTACATATGGATATCCAAATTTCTCAGTACTATTTATTAAAGAGGCTGTCTTTTCTTCAGTGTATATTTTTGGCCCCTTTGTCAAAGATCAAATAGCTGAATGTGTCTAGAGTTGTTTCTGTGCCCTCTATTCTGTTCCATTGATCCACATGTCTGTTTTTGTGCTAGTACCACACTGTTTTTATCACTGTAGTCTTGTAGTAACTTCAGACCTGCCATTGTGATGCCTTCTGCTTTGCTTTTGTTGCCTGGGATTGCTTTTGCTATTCTGGTTACCTTCTGGTTCCATATGAATTTTAGGAATGTTTTCTTTAGATCTATGAGGAGTGCTGCTGGTATTTTGATTAGAATTGTATTAAATCTATCAGTTTGGAAGTATAACTGTTTTGACTATATTGGTTGTGCCTGCCCAGAAATAAGGATATTTTTCCATTTTCTGATGTTCTCTTTGATTTCTTTTTTTTTTTTTTTAGAGTATTGTAATTTTCTTTGTAGAAAATTTCACTTCCTTGGTTAGGTTAATGCCTAAGTATTTTATTTTTCTTGGTGCTATTGTGAATGATATCACTTTATTAATTTATTTGTGAGTTCATTATTAGTATAGAGGAATATGGTTTGGTTTGGTCTCTTGTACTCTCTGGAGGTCCTGGGTCAAGGGCAAGGAGAGACACAGGCAGCTGACAGGGACCCCATAGTTCCCAGAAGAGCCCAGCTTGATCAGCAAATTCATAGCCAAATCAAAGAATGAATGAGAAAAAAGGATTCTTGTTTTAAGTCACTGAGTTTTGGATGGTTTGTTATGCGGCATTACTGTAATAATAGTTGACTAATACAACGTCTATTTGCTGGTTTATTTGCAACTGTAGTTTTAGGATTAAAGGGCTTTTTACCTCTATTAAAGATGGTAGCCATTTATTATGTAGTCTACATGGGGAATGCAATGTTGTTTTGAATCAAAAACTCTGGTCTTGCCTAAACTCCCCCTAGATTTATAGGTTGCTGGAATAAACAAGATCATGTTGACTCTACGTCTTGATTTCTGTTGCCATGGCACTCAGCACCTGGATAATTACAGGGTCTAAGTTCTTGCAGTCAGCTCTCTGAAGGCTAGGTGTCCCCAGGGACAGTGCTTAGAAGTCAGGCTTCTTGTTGAGATCAACTGTGCTACAAAAATATCTGCTGTGTCTGCAGATTGTCTGCCCCCTGTGCGATGTCTCAGTGTTCTTCCCCTTCCAAGAGCTGCCTTGGTCTGGTTCATGCTAAAGCTAAAAACAAAAACACGCTCAAAGAGTGTGTGCTGTACCCTTTCTGCTCTTTCAAAGGCCCATGCGCAAAACAAACTCAGTTTCCTCATCTGCAAAATGCAGAAACCTTGAATCCCTGTTAAATTCTGGATCTGTGCTAGGGCTCCCTGCAGGAGCACAGGGCTCAGCTGGCTTGGAGACCAGGTAGGGGCAGAGCACCTCAGTGGCACAGTCCTCTTTGTTCTGGGCTCTGCTCTCACCTTTGGTTGCAAAGGAAGGAAGCAGCAGGAGAATATCAACTTGCAAACAAATGTCAAGGGGCTAAGCCCACTGCGGTGCTCATGGTCAGTGTTTGTCTGTTTTGTGCTACTGTAACAGATTGCCCAAATCTCGGTAGTGTATAAAGCACAGAAATTTGTTTCCTCATAGTTCTAGAGGCTGAGAAGTCCTCAGTTAAGATGCCAGCACTGGGAAGGGCCCTTCTTGCTTTGTCCTTGTGAGATGGAAGGGCAGTGGGTACACAAGGAGAGGGTGCTGAACTTGCATTTTACAATGACATTAATCCTACCTTGAAGGTGGAGCCTGCAGGGATAATCACCTCCTAAAGGTCTCACCTCTTAATACTGTGACAATAGCCAGGAAGTATCACCATGAGTTTGGAGGGGACAGTCTAACCAAGCCATCAGGTTCTGAGTCCCCTGCCTGATGCACTGAGACTACAATAAGCAGCTTTGTGTTCATTGCATCTGGGGTGAACTATCAGAGCCAGTGCAGCAGCTCAGGGCCCAGCACTGTGATCTTAGGGTGTCTGAGACTCACCTAAAGGGCAGGGGTTGGCTCAGGTGACCTTTAGATCCAGATTCTCTGGCTTCATAGCTGGTGAGGAACCACCCTGTTTAGGCCATTCCTGATCCCAAGAAATGCCAGCTCACAGGGGTCCCGGAACTCAAGTGATGTATGTACCATTTTCCTTTCTCTCTTTGTGGTGCTGGAGGTGGACCTCAGGGCCCCGTGCATGCCTAGCAAGCATCTACCACTGAACCTCACCCCCAGCGCCTGCATGAGCCTTTTCACAGTGGGGCCTGGGTGCAGATCTAGGTCTTGGGAGGAGTGAGCTTTCAGAATTAGCACCATGGAGTGGAAAGGGCACCAAGACAACCGCTCTCATTACCCTGAGGCTGGGGATCAGAAGACTTGATTTGTCAACATCCTGTCCAAGGTCATGCCCCCCAGTGGTAGCAGAACTGGGACAGTTGTGCCCCTGGGTGCCTGGTTTCCCAGGGCAACAAGCTGTCCACAGGCTGAAGGAAAGGAAAGATTTGGGATAAGAAGAGGGGACAGCTGGTGTCTTGTCTGTCAGACCAGAGACTCTCCAGGCAAACCAGGTTTCTGCCTCCTTCAGGTCTGTATCAGCCAGAGCCTAGCTCTACTACATTGGCAAATGGTCTAAGGAAATATTTCCACTCCTGCAGCATGGGGAAGACAATGACGTGTAGGTGGAAATCATTGGATGATTTCCTTCCAGATTCTCTTTGAAAGGGGCTGTCCACTGGGCAGCAGCCCACCATTTGCACCCTGCCCTTTCTTTCTCCCTGAGGACCTTGGTAGTATGATGACAGGGCCCGTTAAAATCTGTGGGTTCTGTCTGAAGTGAGGTTCTCCAGAGAAACAGAATCAGCAGGACATGTGTGTACATGAGTGTGTGCATGAGTGTGTGTGTGTGTGTGTGTGTGTGTATGTGTACATACATACAGAGATTTATTTTAAGGAATTGGCTCACACAGTTGTGGAGACTGGCAAGCCCAACATCTGCAGTGTGGGCTGGCCGGATGGAGACCTGGAGAGCAGATGCTGTAGATCAAGTCCAAAAGCGTCTGCTGCAGAATTCCTTCTTGTTCCAGGGAGGTCAGTCTGTTCTACTCAGGCCTTCAACTGACCGGATGAGGCCCACCCACATTATGGGGCTGACTGTTTTATTCCAAGTCTACTGACTTAACTGTTAATCTTGTCTAAGAACATGCTCACAGAAACACACAGCATAATGTTTGACCATATGTCTGGGCACCGTGACCTCGCCAAGTCCACACATAAAATCAATCATGTGAATGTGCACCTGAAACACATTCTGATCTCTGTAAAATTTGCTTTGTTTCTCTTATTTTCTTTTATTTTAGAATTTAAAATTTTAAAAAATTTGTTTTAAAAGTTTTGCTCTATTGCCTAGGCTGGCCATAAGCTGGAGACTCCCCTGCCTCAGCCTCCCCAGTAGCTGGGATCCCAGGCATATGTCACCATGCTTGGCTCGCAGACAAGCTTGCTTTCTTTTCCTATTTTGTGTTGCTGGGGAAGGAACTCTCAGCAGGCAAGTGTTCTGCCTCTGAGCTGCATCCTCAGGCTTCTTAACGGGCACTTTAGGCCCCAGCCTGCTCCTCCTGGGAAGTGTCACAGAGGGCTTTCTTCCCTGCTGCTAGGAATAGACTAGTGACGAGGTATAGCCCATGATGCCTGAGCCTTGATCAGAGCCAGAGGTCAAGTAAACCCACTACCCAATCCTGCCATGTTGTTTCTTAAAATCCTTTTAGTTCCTATAAATGTTCTCCTGGGGATGGGAACAAATAAATAAATCCTGGGTTTGAACAGGACAGTGTGGCAGGGGGAGGCAGAGTGCATGTGCAGCAGGCAGGAAGCTTGAAGTTCAACTGCCAGAACCACAACAAAAACAAGTAGGGTGTGCAAGACAATAATGGTCTCTCCAAATGTGGCTGGCACCCTGGAGAACTCATTTGGCTAATTCTAAAAGTGACAAACCCCATTATAAAGAGAGGACTATTGACAGTGCTCTGAAGCCCAGGCCCTACAACCCTGCCTCTCCTGCCTTCCCACCAGCCCACCCTCTGCAACCCTGCTCTGGGAGGAGGTGGCTCTGGCCTTGGGGACTTGGCTCCCATTGTCGCTCAGCAAAAATACTGTGCTTCCCAATTCTCCCCCAGGTGGTCACCCTTTGGAGCTCAGCTGTCTTAGGAAGATTTTCCAGACCCCAGACTCCCCCACATCCATGAAACTGGCCCAACTCCTACGACCTCTTTAGGGCCCTCAGGTTTTCTTCACTCCTGGCACTTGTTAAACATATGTTTGATGTCTGTCTCTCCAACTTCATCCACAAGGCAGGTGCTACGTCTGTCTAGGGAAGGTGGAGGCCCCTGTCTCTATACATAGGAAAAACTCCATCACTGCAGGCGGGGGGAGGAAGGGAAGCAGATGGGTGGATGGATGAGTGGGTGGGTGGATGGATATAAGCATGAGTGGGTGGGTAGGTGGGTAAATGGGTGTGTGGGTGGATGGATGGATAGACAGACAGAAGGATAGGTGGATGGATGGACAGATGAATGGAGTACTGGACACTGACCTCCCGGAAGACACAGGAAATGGCTCGCTTTCTTCTCACTGGTGACTCACCCCGTTCAGCCTTGCCCTTTCCAAGCTTGGCTTCCTGTTTCTTTCCTGCTGCCTGGAGATAAAAAGACTGGTTTGGTTGAGTCTAAAATTTCCATCTCCCATTCAGTTTCACATTTATCTTGTCCCCGCCCCCCTGCCTCCTGTAGAATTAGCTGGAGGGAGGAAAGGAGGAGGAGAGGAAGCAGAAGGAAGAGGAAGTAGGGAGAAGGAAGAGGAAGGGTGGCCTGTCTTTGGTCACTACCTCTATCCAAGACAGTCTCTCCATAGTCCACATCAAGGGGCCAGAGTGTGGTCTCCAGCACCCGAGCCTTCCTACCACCCTGCCATGCCCATGACCCCTGACCTTTCCTAGTACCTACTCCTACTATAGGGCTGGGAGGGGGAGGGAAGTACCTGGCAGAGGGTGGGTAGCAGTTTGCCACCTTCTCCCTCTTTTGCTATTGGCCGAGCACAGTGGCTACTGCTCTGGCTGCAGCCTCAAGATGTCAATTTTGGGACAATGGGAAAAGGCTCACTCAGTAGGAAAAGATATGGCAGGACAGTCACAGTCCCCTGGGATTTCAGGCAACAAGCAGCTACTGGTCTTGAGCATGGGCACAATAACAGTATCAGTGACACCAGATGCTAATGTCAGTGACACTGGAAGCTAATGTTTCCTTAAAGGTTTTCTTCTGGACCAGGGAATGCTCGATGTGCTTTACTGATTTTAGAGTGCTGAAGCTGCACAGCTAGGAGATGGATCCCATTATAATCCTCGTTTTTCTCTGCCAAGGAACTGGAGGCTGAGAAAGGTTGTCTGTAATCCCAGCATTATGGGAGGTGGAGGCAAGAGGATTTCAGGTCAGAAGCCAGTGTGGGAAACTTAACAATTTAGGGAGAGCCTATGTCAACATGAAAATAAAGAGGGGAGGGGGATGAATCTCAGTGCAAACGACCTGGGTTCAATCCCCAGTACCACAAAACAAACAACAAAATGTGCTCAAAACCACAAAATTAGGAGTCAGGGTTGTTTTCTGGACTCCAAACCCATTGCTCAAAGCTGCTCCTCTCTGACCTTCTGTGGGGCTTCTCACAAAATGTGCAAGTGCCATGGGTGCTGATCCTGTCCAAGGAGTATCAGGGATGGCCTCAATGAAGAGGTGACCCTTGAGGTTATTTGCATGGGCATACATGGGCTTGCCACGGTGAGGAAGTGGAGGCCACTGCAGCCAGAGGGCGTGGCATGGGCCAGGGCCCTGAGACCTGCGCTAGGGTTTGTAGGGGCTCCATGGGACTGGGACCCAGAGCCCACACTAAGAGGGATACTGGGAGAGGAGGCTGAGATAGGCCTTACTGAAGGTGCTAAGAAAGATTTTGGGCTCCATTCCTGAAATTTGTGAATTTTCACAGCACGTAATAATTTATAATAATCCTGTTACATTCCTGCTTGTTAGCTGTCTCTTCTGAGGATGTTCACTCCATGAAGCCAGGCATGTGACTGTGCTGTTCTTCTTTTTGTTTGGTCCTGGGGATGGAACCCAGAGGTATTCTACCACTGAGCTACAACCACAGCTCCTTTTATTTTATTTTGAGACAAGCTCTTGCTAAACTTTCCAGGTATGTATTGAACTTATCCTCCCGCCTCAGCCTCCAGAGTCCTAGGATTAGAGGTGTGTGCCACAATGCTTGGCTTTATTTTGTGCATCTGTCTATTCCTAATGCCTGGTATACAGTAGGTACTCAGTCAATGCTAAGGGGAACGAATTAATTCAATGTTTTCTGGCTGGAAACTGTGATCCTATATCTATCTCACCATTCCACGTCCGCAGGTGCATGCTTAGCTGTAATCTCGGTGTGCGCGGGGTCCTCTTACTGGGATGGGATGTTCCTGGCTTCCTAGTTAACAGGACTTGAAATTCCACATGTGACCACCAGGGGCCACTCGCACCACACAAGGAAACCCACAGATGGGCCATGCGGCGTTGGGTGCAGGGCGTGGGGACATTTCATGTGTGAACCACAGATGTGTTCTCCAGGTGGCCATTTGTCCTCATTTGCACTTGGATTCCTCTCCAGAACCAGACAGGTGTGACCTCCATAGGCTAAGAGCTGGTGCCCTCCTCCGCAGCTCTGGGCAAATGCAGGTGGGATTGCAGAAGAGTGTTGGGGAGGCCGACTCTGGGGACGGGGCTTGGGACTGCCACTTCCATCCAGCCACTAGCCCTGTCACTGTCCACTCCCCGCCACCAGATTGGGCCCTGGCCTCCCGAGAAAGGCTGAATCAGCGCGGCCATTTTTCAGTGTCAGCTGCTGTAACCTCAGCTCCCTTTGCAGGGTCCTAGCTGGGGGAGGGGCAGGCTTCAAGCCTAGGGGTGCCCTCAGTTGCTCCCAAGTTTGAATTGGCCAATCCTGCCTTCTGCTTCCACAAGCAGGTTTTGGGGGCTTCCTTCCTGGGTGCCATGGAAGGACATGGTTGGGTCACTGGGCCAGTGGGTGATATTTCTCACTCTGTGGACTTGGTGATGCGAAACAGGACTGTGGCTTTGTAACGGCCATTTGGAACACCTGTTCTGACAGTGGAAAAAGTCATCTTGGCCAGTTCCACATAAACTTTGTCACTTAGACAACTCCAAAGTCCTTATTTTGGCTTGGAGAGACAGTTAGGCCTCCAAGGAGGGGTAGGGGGTCTGTGAATTTTGTGGTTCTTTTGTTTTGTTTAGAAACAGGGCTCTATGCTGTCACTATGCTGTCCAGGCTGGCCTTGGACTTTTTGTGTAGCCTAGAGCTGACCTCAGACTCACAATCTGCCTCAGCCCCCTGACTGCTGGGATTACAGGTCTGTGCTTCCATGCTGGGCTGTTCCTAGAGTCTTAGAGGCACTAGGGAGATGTGGGTCACCCACTGATGCTGGCAACCTGAGGGGACAATCTCAGGTCTTCTCCTCCTGTGTCCTCATCTCTGGTGCCCAGCTCTCTGGAGGGAGTTTCTTCTGGGTCAGCCTGCTAGCTGTCCCTTGCTGACCTCCCTGCCTTTCGTCCTGTATCCCCTGGGGCCGTGGGAGACATGGGGACTAGTCTTCCTGCCCCAATGTCTACTGTACTCTGCTAGTGTCGTGTGCCCAGACCTCCCTGTCTCCCTGGGTGTCCCCAGGTGCCAGCCTGTCTGGGCATAGGCCGGGCCCTGCCAGAGCCCGTCAGCGCTGCTCACCCTGGTGACTTCTTGGTCTTGAACCTCCCTCTCCAGCGGGAGGAGAACGGCTCTCCACATCTTTCTTTCTTCTCTCACCTTTCTGGGTCCATATTACTTGAATGTAATGGTCAAAGCTCCGTGTACTTTCCTTTACCGGTGAAGTGTCTCTGTTACTTTAAAAACTGTCTTGTAATGGGCAAATAACATATATATATATATATATATATATATATATATATATATATGTGATTTGCCCCCCATTATTCCATAGTTATAAAATATCAAACATTAGCTAGGAAATGCTGCATTCATTAATTTTAAGCTTTCCTTCTCCTCTCCTGTCCCCCTACTCTTTTTTCTTTTTCGTTCTTTCTCCTTTTCTATTTGACAACCATAGTGTATATTTATGGGCTAGAATGTGATGTGTTAATCTATGTATAAATCTTAGACTACATCAAATTAATGAACATATGCATCACTGCAACCACTTGTCTTTTTGTTTCATTTTTGCCTGTGGTAGGTGAAGATTTCGAACTCTAAATTCTCTACCCCATGGGGACAACAGCCCTGCAGACAGGGAGGGCCATGGAAAGGAAGAGGGGGTGGGTGTATACGTGTGTATGTTTGTGTGACACAGATCCACGCTGTCACATTGTCCTCTTTCCCAAGTGTTCCTGCTCCATGAGACCCACCTATGGCCTGGTTCCTAAGATCTGCATAAGGGGACACTTCATCAGATTCCTGGCCTCAATGTGCCACTGACTTTTTGTGTGACCTGAGGCAGCCTCTTGCCCTTTCTGTGCTTCTTTTTCCCCATATGTGCATTGAGTAATTATTGCTGGGGCCCTTGGACCTATAGATAAGTGACCTAACTCACATCCCTGAAGATGCCCCGGCCTCTCTTCCAGACAGAGGCTCCTGAGGAGGAGGAGCAGTGGCCAGCCCTGAGGCCCTGTGGCCAGTATCCTTCTCTGGACAGTCCTACTGACATGATGTTATTTTGAGTATCAGCACATTCCATGGCTGTAATGTGGTGAGGACAGTGTGGTCTCCACAGGGCTCTTTAAATCTCATGCACGTGGGTCCCTGATAGTCTCCTGGTATGGCCTGGCAGGTGTGATGGCACACAATTTATATCTTATGAATTGTTCTGTAATGTTCCATTTGAAATTTTTAGACCAAGGTTGAGTGTGAGTAGCAGGAACCTCCCGAAGATAAGGGAAGCTACTGCATTCTTGTTATAGGGAGAGAAGACTAAGGCATAGGAGAGAGAAATGGCAATATGCAGTAGCCAGCTCTGCTTTTATCTACCCAGTGTCTTTTATTTCCTGTTCTAGTAGCAGCTCCTAGCTTCCTTTGTAGGATTCTCCATTTCCCATTCCAGTTTTGAGAGGCTCTTTCCAGTCACATACATGCCCCACTTGGACACACGCTATACACCCATGCATTGTGCACACAAATTCTCAGAGACATAGTCACTTAACCTGGACCTCTTTTCTCCTCTGGAAGCAGTGATGGGGCTAAAAGGCAGGCACATATCTGGGGAACCAGGGTCACCCTGGTTGTTTCCCTCAGAGGGAAGACACTGGTGGACCTGGGTGTGTCTGTGGAAAGGACCTGGCTGTAGGAGGCTGGAATCACCCACACAGAGCTGGACACCTGGCTTGAGCCTTATTGGGAGCCTCTGGGTGACTGTGAGATACTTGTGCCAACAGACCTGCCTCTTTGCTTACCTCTGTAGTTCAGGAGCACTTTGTCAGTTTTGATGCTGTTGCAATCTACAAGCCTCTGTGGGCCTCCTTTTCCTACATGCACATGGTAGGGGTGTGGGGAATGGCCTCCCAAGGAGCCCCATTCTGACTGTACAAAGGCAGCACCCCTTGGGAGGCATCCTGACCCAATGCCAGCCCTTCCCTGCCTTGGCAGGGCCCCAGGCCAGGTCTGGCTGTGCTCAGTATCACCTGCAGGCAGACAGCCTGGGCTCTGACCCCTGCTCTGCCACTTACTAGCTGTGGCTTGGGTGTGCAAGTCATTTTGCCTCTCTCCACTTCAGCTGCTCGCCTGCAAAATGGGGGTGGCAGTGGTCTTTGTCTCAGGGGTTGCTGTGAGAGCACAGGTGTCCTCTGGAGACTATGACTTGAAGCCAGGGAGAGCCAGGAATGGGACACTGTGTGAATTCTGTGACAGCACATGAGTCTGGCAGGATCTGGACCACAGCTCAGCCAGTGCCTCACCGCTGGTGGGAAACTGAAGCAGGGATCTAGGGGGCTGAGGATGCCACTCAGACATCCCCACTGTACCCCATTTGGGGTTCTGGCTGATGCTAAGGGCTCTGTGGCACCTGGGTTGCATTTCTTGTGTCTAAGCCTGTCACCTCACTTAACCAGGCCCTGGCCAAGGCCACCTGATGCCTTGGGAATGTTGCCCATACTCTCTTCTGGCCTTTGAACCCTCCTGCCCATCACAGCTGGCTTGGTGTCCTGGGATTAGGTTGGTGACTCTTTTGCAGGGCAAGGTTTCAGCCCAGAGCTATTCAGAATGTGATCAGCAAAAGCACCTGAGAGTTTATTACAATGCAGGTTCTCAAGCCTTTGGGGTCCTACAGAATCAGCATGTCTGCAGGTGGTGCTGAAAGCCTGTGCCTTCTGAGCTTGCCCGAGGAGGTCCTCAGACCCAGCAGCCCTGTGCCATATCCTCATTCCACACATGCAAGACTCAGGCTGAAGCCTTTTCTGGTGCCATAGCATAGAGCAGCTGAATGGAAACAGGCAACTTATCATGTCTGTGGGCTGTGAAGCATGTGGCCAAAGCTTTCCATGAAAAAATGCATCTGAAGGCCCAATTTGTGTTGTGTCAACACCTGCATGACTGGTGTCATGAAATAGGGCTCATATGCTCATTCTTCTGGAAAAGAAATCCACCCATTTGTCTGCAGACAGAGGAGGGTGTTCAGACCACACAGATGGGGTTCTGGATGCCATGGTAACAGCGTGTCTCAGTTAACACCATCCTTCCCTGCACACACTCTCTGAAACCCACAATAAACTCACTCTCTATGTTCTGACCTTGTTCCTGTACTCTCGGAATGGGTCCCTCTGTTCCCTCAACCTTCCTATCAGGCTCTCATTTACCCTTTAATACCCAGCTCAAATGTCCCTTCCTCCCCATGAAAGCCCTTCAACTTCCTTACCCCATCCTCAAGCATTCAGGACACAGACTTAGTTGTTCTGGAACTGATTTTGTCTCTGCACATACCTGTCTTCACTGGGCTGTGGCCATCAAGTGATCTGGTTATTTGCTGCCGCTGTGAGTGTCATGGGTGGAATGGAAAGATACCAGCAGTGATGCATCTTTAGTTCCTTTTGCTGCTGTAGCGAAGTACCACAAAGTGATTTAAAAGAAGAGAACCATTTGTTTCCTCAGTTCTAGAGATCAGAGTTCTGCAATGAAGGCGCACTGAGCTCTGACCCCTCTGAAGGTGCTAAGGGAGGACCTTGCTGGCCCTCTGCCACTTCTAGTGGCCCCAGCAAGCTTGGTGCTCTGGGCTTGCAGATGAATCACTCAAGCCTTGGTCTCTGTTGTCAAATGGCTTCTTCTCTTTGAGGAAATGTCTCTGTCCTCATGTGGTCCTTTCCTACCTCCGTGTCTGTCCAAGGCCTCCTCCTCCTCCTCCTCCTCCTCCTCTTCCTCTTCTTCTTTTTCTTCTTCTTCTGCTTCTCCTCTTTCTCCTCCTTCTCCTTCTCCTTCTCCTTCTCCTTCTCCTTCTCCTTCTCCTTCTCCTTCTCCTTCTCCTTCTCCTCCTCCTCCTTCTTCTTCTTCTTCTTCTTCTTCTTCTTCTTCTTCTTCTTCTTCTTCTTCTTTTTCTTCTTCTCTTTCTCCCCCTTCTCCTTCTCCTTCTCCTTCTCCTTCTTCTTCCTCTTCCTCTTTTTTTGGTGTGTGTGTGAGGTACCAGGAATTGAACTCAATTGCACTTGCCAGGTAGGTGATGTGCTACTGAGCTGTATCCCAGCCTTCCCTCTTCTTAAAAAAGACCCCATTGTTGGATTAGGGCTCTCTCTTTCCCAGCCTATCTTATCTTAACTCTTATCTTAATTCCACATGCAAAGACTCATTTTCCCAATAAGGTCACAATCACAGGAATTGGGGTAAGTAAAATTTGAAAGTATCTTATTTTAACCCCACAACAGATGGGTTATAGTTGTGGGCAGTTGGGGTGCAGTCTTGCTGGCAGTTGTTCCAATTGGGGCAAGGAGTTGGGCTGTTGTCACCTCTCTCCCATCCAGTGCTATGCTGAGGCTGGCTTGGACCAGATGGCAAGTGTCAGTGTGGACATTTTTTAGGGTTGTTGTATTGCTCGTTGAAAGGAGTCACGGTGGGAATATTTACACCAGAGAAATTACAAATCACCCTTTTCTTTTTAAATTCACGTTACTCAGCTTTCCATCACTGTAAAATACACCTGAGATAATCAATTTACAAGGATGAATGGTCAATTTTTGGTTTCAGAGGTGTCAGTCCGTGGTTGCTTGGCCTTACTGCTATGGGCCTGTGGCAGCATAATACATTATTGTGTGAGCACAGGGTGGAGCCTGTTCACCTCATGGTGGCCAGGATGCAATGTAGAGGAAGAGGGGATGAACTACCATTACCCCTTACTGGGGAAAACCCCAGCGATTAACTTCACTCAGCCTCGCCCACCAGAGGTTCCCCTACCTCCTAATGGTTCCCTTTCCCCTATTATCAGTTCCCTGGACCATCTCTGCTCCCCTATGGCACTCTGGCCTGTCAAGAGCTGAGCACGATCCTTGTTCAAGGACTCCCCAGATGTCAACTGTGGGGATTGCCGGCAGGTGACCTTGGGGCTTAGCTGAGGGGGCATGGACAGAACACTGAGTACCAGCCATGTAGGGCCAGGCAGGTGGACACCTGTGCCCACTTTCCAGCTTCCCTGTGGACCAGGCAGTCAGGCCCTGCCTGAGGCCAGGTCCACCCATACAAGCAAGCGGTTGACAGTGACTCGGCAGAGTCCCAAACTGAGCTGACAGGTGTGGCCAAAGGGCAGAGGGCGTTATTATAAAAGAGAGGCCATGTGATTTACAGTGGTGGAGCTGTGGATACCAGGAAGATAGAAGAGCGCTGGCAAGATGCTAGTGGGATGAGGGATCTGCGTTTCATTGAGATGGTGTGGTGGAGTTTGAGCGGCCGAGATTAAATAGCCTGTCGCCGGATGCACAGAGGCAGAAATAAATCAGCCTTTGCTGCAAGCCTGGTGGCAGGAGTTAATTAGGAGAGGGAAAAATACATTTCAACTCACAAAGAGGCTGGGTGAGCAAGTACAGGAGCATCCCTCCCCACTGTCCCCTCCTTCTGAGGGCGCACAGGGCCAGGAAAGATGTCCCCTTGCAGGTGGAAGAACCCGAGTGGGGGAGGATGACTGCAGCTGACGGTCCCATGGAGCTGAACAGGATCTTGCTGGTGCCCTGCCAGTGTTAGTGGGGTCCTGAACTTCCAGGTCAAGAACCCAGTCTCCAGGGTTGTTGGACACATTCAATTAGTGCCAGCAGTGTGATGGTGGGGGGTTGCCCTGACCTTGCAGGCTCACCTTTGTGCTATCTCCATCTCAGCCCCTTTGGGGTCCTTCCTGCTCTGCGACATTGTTCATTGTCCCTGCCTGGAGTGTCCTCTTCCCCCTTCCTCCCATCACAGGCCTGGCTGTCTCTCCAAG
The DNA here is from genome assembly GCA_004027295.1 of Dolichotis patagonum. Taxonomy (NCBI): domain Eukaryota; kingdom Metazoa; phylum Chordata; class Mammalia; order Rodentia; family Caviidae; genus Dolichotis; species Dolichotis patagonum. Next base: position 99,604 of record PVJX010000398.1, on the reverse strand, counting down.
CCCATCTCTATTCCAGCTCCCAATTTGAATTCTTTCAACAATCACGTGCTGACTCCTCCTCTCTGCCAAGACCCCAGTCTTCCTGGATTTTGGCTTAGTGCTCTCTGGGGAGGGGAACGCAGGTGACCAAGCAGTCATGCTGCTATGAGATGTGTCATGGAGGATGCTGAGGCTCTGGGCACTGGAGGCATAGTTGTCCTTACTGTGTGGCAGGGCAGGAGGATGACCCCTATTAGAGAAGTACCACAGGCAGAAAGAGGTATCAGCAGGCCAGGCTGCAGCAATGGCAGGATGAATATGTGCAAAGCTCAAGGCCTCAGGATGATGAAGCTCTGTGGTTTGGTCACACAGTCAGATGTGGGTCCACACCTAGCTGTCCTTAGGTAGCTGATGTCTTCTCTGAGGGTGATGGTTTGTGACAGGACTGGAACCTGGGCAGAGACAGGAAGGGCACAGCAAAGCGTTCACATGGCTGAAGTGTGTGTGTGTCCATGAGTGTTCACTGTGACAGTGTGTGCCTGTGTAACAGGAGTGGCTTGAGTGTGTTTGCATATATGTCTGAATATGCATACATGTGCTGGTGTGTAACTGTGCATGCCTGTGTGCTATGCACAGGTGCAAGGGTAGGATTATAAAGTCAGCGCAAGATGCAGGTACCAGCCTGCATAGGATGCTAGACACCAGCACAGCGTTTGTTCTGAGAGCAGTGGGGTCCCCTGATGGGTAAATACTGGAGAACAATCAGGCCACATTTGCAACAGAAAGGTCCTCGGCCATGGTTACAGGGAGAACAGCAGACTTGGAGATCCTGGACTGAACATGAAGAGACTTGTGCCCAGCATAGGGAGACGTGACCACTGTCAGTACTGGGGGTGGAAGTGATGATGGGAGACAGGGATTAAGTGACACTTGTAGGATGGCACACTGGCCCTGCCTGTCAGCACCTTCTATGCATGGCACTTCCCTTGGAGTCTGTGCCTTTACACTGGAGCATACCTAAGCACTGTTTGTAGCCCGTAGGGATACAACAGAGGCTTTAATAAATACTGGTTCCTGAAGGAGAGATCTGCTGAGTGGGGAGGGAATGCCTTGGATCCTGAGGGGTGGGGCCAGGTCCCTTGCTCCAGCCTGGGGATTTCTGTGCGCATGCGCAGAAATGCTCGGTTGTACTTCCTGGAGGCTGCAGTGCCAGATGGAGGCCCAACTCCTTCAGCTGAGGCCACAGCACCTCTGCCAGAGGCTAGGGTATGCTGCCTGCTTCTACCTTTGGCTTCTCAGGCCTGGCCCCTTTTCTCATTCCTTTTGCTTTTGCTCTGGCCGGACCCTTCTCTGGATGTTCTGCAGCTATTTACTCACTGCAGGCCAAGAAGGTCAGAAGTCAGGGAGTCCAGACTAAGTTGCCCAGTCCCAGGTAGAGGGGCTCAGGGTTCCAGCCAGGTTAGATTTGTGTGTGGCCAAGGGTGGAGGAAAAAATGACTGATTCCTCCTTCCTCTGATGCTCATATGGGGGTGTGGACATGTCTAGATGCAGAGATGCACTTTGCGGGGGAAATATGGCCTTTGAAAAACTGGGGTTCCCAGAGATAACAGCATGAGCTCTCCACGCCCGGTGCACACATGGACCTCACATTCATGCACAGGAGTGTCGCGGGTATCATGCTTGCTGCTTTTACTTTGTTTCTTCCATGTGATGCTGTTTCCCTTGGCTTATTGCAATCAGCACTTCTTTGCTCTTGTCCCTAAGCTAGAAGTTCACAGGTTCTTGTATCCATTTGCTTTGTGGGCTGCTGACGGATGTCGGTCCTTTCTCTCTGATTCTGGGCTGTTATTGGCAGTGCTGCAGTGGGCACCATGGGTATGAAGGGTGCAGCCTGGAGAGGCATTTCTGTGAGGTAGAGACTTGGGGTCTGCCTATGGCATCTGATGGCCTCTCTGGGCCTGCTTGCAGCTCTGTGATGTGGGAATTCAGTGCTTCTTGCTTTACAGTGTTCAATGTAACAGCATCAGGTGTGTGACCGAGCCCTCTGCTGCATGTGTCCTGTTTGGGTGTGGATGGCTTGGAATCTGTGTCCAGGACCCCTGGCCTCTACCACAGTCTGGCCAACCGGAGGACAATACCCAGCTCAGAAGAACAACAGGCCCTTCCTTGGCTGTCAAGGCGTGAGGATTAGATGCAGAATAATGCAGTCCCCGATCAAACTTGCAGCTGTAACTCAGGCCCCAGACGCTGCCAGCACCATAAATTTGGGCGGAAAGTGCAGCTCTAGCAGTTTGTGAACAAGAGCGGGGGAGGCCAAGTGAATTACAGCCAGGGGAGGCGGTGGAGGCCCCCTGCCCAGCATTGTTAGCCGAGCTGGGGATTGATTGCTCACTGGCTCTAATGAAATTGAATTTTAATTTATATCCCAGCCCATGGTGGGGGGCCAGGGTGTGCCTGGCCAAGGTGGACTCAGTCCCAGCACAGGGGCTCCAGCCCCAGGGCGAAGCTGTTCCCCGCCAGTGGGATCTGTCAGGTGAAACTATCAGTTTAGATGCAGGGTCTGCTGGCTGGAGAGACCCTGGGTCACAGAGACTCCCAGAATGTGGGCTGGAGACACCTTTAGAAACCACTGTGATGGGCACCTGCAGCCAATCCTATAGGAGGGAGTGATGGGTACCAGGGAATGGCTGTACCCTGAAGTTTCTAGGTCTTGCCAGCTGCAGGCTCTGGGCAAGGTGCATCCACCATGGGGTCACTGTCTTGCTCAGGTGAAAACCTCTACAAGCTTGGCAAAAGACGTCCCCTTGCTTTTTGGGGGGGACACTGGAAGCTCTGCCAGGTATCAGAGGAGATGTTGGTGGAGGAGGGAAATGTGATTCTTGGGGGTTCAGGGTCTCCAAGCACTTCTCTCCCAGGTGTCCAAGATGACATATGGAGACTCCGGCCACTCATGGCCGTGGCAGCAGGGTCTTTCCCAGGGCTTACTAAGTTCTGGGCACTGCTTCTTGTGGGCATCTGTATTCCCCGCCCCCCACGTCAATCCAGCAGCTGACCTGGGCGGCCACACAGGGCCCAACTGGCCTGGGTCCAAATCTCAGGCTGCACATTTCCTGATCTGATTCTCAGTTTCCTCTCTGGTAGGCTGGAGATGACGAGAAGGAGTAGCAGTATCCCAGGGCGTCCTGAGGGTGGGATGAGACCCATTTCTGAGTCCCAGCCCAGGGGAGATGAACTGAAGAGCTGGGGTTCCGCACACTTTCCCATGCCTTGCTTGAACGTCACTGAGCTTTAGTAGGGGGCAGGTGCCACCAGGATCCCACCTCTGTGGGATCCCCTCTGGCCAGGGAGGAACAATGGCTTCCTTAGGGCCCATCAAGGAGAGGGCCAAGACCTGTGGGCATCCTGAGAGTAAGGGGTCCTGGGTGGAGGGCCACACCTGCCAGGGGCAGGGCTGGAATGACCAGAGGCTGCCCTGAGGGTACACAGAGGAGAGAGGAAGGTCAAAAAGAGGCTTCAGGTCCTACTCATTCTCCCCAGAGGCTGGGAGGCATGTCTGGGGCTTGTCCTCTGTTCCTCCCAGTGTGGTGGCCCTAGCAAGCTACTGGACATCAGGATCCTATCAGGGGCTTCCTCGTGTGCCTGAACAAGAGGCCTTAGCTTCAGGCCTCAGGGGGTACCCTGGAGCCTGAGGACCCCTTCCCATCTGTGCCCCATCTCTTGTGGCCTCACCTAGAGAATTATCCATAAGCTCTGACGCTAGGTGAGGCTATGGGCAGGGGGCCTTAGGGCCAGTCCCTCTGCAAGTCCCTCCTGTGGGCTCAAGCACCACGCTGCCCACTAGCAAGACTGTGAGCCAGGTATGAATCCACCAGCCCCAGGCCGAAGCTGTTTTCCGCCAGTGGATCTGTCAAGTGAAACCATCAGTTTAGATGCAGGGTCTGCTCACCGGAGAGACACCGGGTCACAGAGACTCCCAGACTTTGGGCTGGAGGCACCTTTAGAAACCACTAGAAACCTTCAACTCTCACCTTTTGATGGGACAGATGGAGAGATTCATGCTCAAAAAGGGACAAGTGCCCACCTGAGGTCACACAGCAAATGAATGGGAGTCAGACCAGCCTAGGGGTTGGAGCATGGTGTGGTCACATCTGTGGTCTCCAGTGATGGCGGGGATGGGAGAGACGGGGGCAGCTCCTGGGTTATCAGATAGTAAGGAGCCTGGGTGTCTGGTTACCCCATGCTTTCTAGTCTTTCAGCTCTTCCTCTGCAGGTTGCAGTTCCTGTTGAGCAGGTGGTCACTTTGTGTGTAGAGAAAGACACTTCTTCCTTTGGGCAGCACAGCCCAGTGCCTGGGTGTACGGGCTCCAAGTGGGCACTGGACTCAGCCCTGCTCAGCTACCTACATCCATGTGCATCCCCAGTGACCTCCTTTAAGTCAAATCACTCCTTTTGGATGTAAGCAAACTGATTATAAAGGAAACTATTGCCATGATTTATGGGAAACTGGCATTGCTCACCAACAATAGATAATACAAAAGTGAATATTTCCCATGCATTTTAGACTCTTATATGACATATGTGGATATGTACTGCTCATATCTATTACATGTATTCTTATCTATATCATTCTTGTCTTAAAAAGTTCATATACCTCCTACAAAACTGCTGTGTCTCAGCCCATCACAGGTCTGGTGAGACTTTTACACTGCTGTGCGTGGTGGTTAAGCTGTGCCCACCTTCAGTGAGGTCAGACCCCCTCGTGAGGATTAACTGGCTCAGTTTTGGGAAAGAACAAAAGATCAGAGAGTTTCGGTGGCAATGTGGCAATGGGTCAGGGGTGGTCAGGGAGCCATGAGGTGGGCGTCACAAAGCAGGTGGCAGGGACAGGCAGGAAGACTGCTCCGAATTTAGGGCCACCCTGGGATACAAAGTTAGTTCGAGGCCAATCTGAACTACATAACAAGATTTTGTTTCAAGAAAACAAACAACACAAAGAAAAACACATAATAAAACAAGCAACCAGAGAGAAACAGGCTGTGGTCTGTCTTCTGCTCCCTGGAATCGGCATATTTCTATGAGGATGCTTTCTTTGGTCTTCATGAGGAATGGACTGTGTGTTACTAGAGGCCCACTCCCCATGGCCCAGCCAGTCCCTTCCCCTCCTTCCCTCCTGGCAAAGGGCCATGTTCTCAATGGACTCTGCATTGTTCACTGCATGAAAGCATATGCTTATTGTGTATGTGTGTAACTGTAAGTAATTTACACCGTATTGGGTTCTGGTTTCATGGAACTGTGCTCACTTTATAGCTGGCAATCTGGGGACACAGGGGACAGAGCCAGGCGCTCAAGTCACGGAACAGAGGGCGGCAGAGGGAGGCTCACACCTAGGAGTCTCTCCAAAGTCCCTCTTGTGGGGCATTCAGCAAACACAGGGGACTCTGGAAATAACTTCTTCTGTCTGCAGGCTGCCGTGGGCCAGAGGATTTAATGGAGTGACTTTCAAGGCCTGGGTGTCCCAGGTCATGTAGGGAGGGAAGAGGCCAAGAAGAGCTTGCCTGGGGCTCTGGGTGTCTTGCAGCAGGGTAATCAGTGATCCAGTACACCAATTTGTGGCCTGAGAGGTGACCAGGGTTAGGCCACATCTCTGAGGGTAGACAGCCACTTAATTCTGGGAGCTTTATGACCCTTAGGGATGCAGAATTCAGGGTCAGGGGAGCACAGTTAACCCCGTCTCTCCAGGTGGCTGTAGTTGGGACAGTTAGCCTAAGGCCGAAGGTCTTCTGGAGGCTGGGTTTACTGAGCGGCTGCCATCTGCTCAGGGCGGGAAGTGTGAGGTGCACCAGGGGACACTTGGCCCACACAAGGCCACTGGTGGGGCTGAGGCCACTGGAGAAAAGTTGGGGTGAGGTCTGCTACCATTCATGTGGCACTCCCATGTACTCCTCATAGATCTGACACCCCACACTTCAGCTTGAGCAGACGTGAGTGTGCACCCAGCCAAACGCACATACTTGTGTCTAGAAATGCACATGTGGAGCGCAGTGAAACCCCTCTCACCACTAGAGGGCACTGCAAGCCTTCTCAGGAAATTCACTCCCCTTACAGGATGTACGTGTGTGTACACACACACACACACACACAAGCACGCATGCACTCACACGCACACACGCCTACATACATGCATGGCCAAAGAGAAAGTAAAAGAAATCTCTTGAAAATATAGCAGTTGATGGTAACTCAAGGTGACGGCAGCCGTAATTCTTGGAGGCTGAACAATAAATAATAAAGTATGAGCGGAACGATGCCAGATTAACGGTGATTCGCAGTACTTTCCCTCCCAGGCAGATACACCTGCACGCAGAGCCTCTTCCTGTTGTGTGTACCCCTGTGGGCATGAAGCCCACCTCCTTCCCAGCATCCTCCTCTAACTTTTCTCTGCACTCCAGGAGCTGCTGTGGTATTGCTGGTCAAGGGCAAATGCAGGAAATCACATTTCTAGCTGGGTGTGGTGGTGCATGCCTATAATTCCAGTACTGTGGGGGGCTAAGGCAGGAGGACAGCAAGTTCAAGCCCAACTCGAGCAACTTAGTGAGACTGTGTCTTAAAATAAAAAAATAAAGAACTGAGGATGGGTTCACTACCCAGTGCCACCACACCAAAAAAAAAAAAAAAAAAAAAACAAAAAAAGACACATTTCTGAGGGTCATCTGCTCTTTTACCATGACCAGGAGTCCAGGAGGCACTTGGTCCTGCAGCTGTCCATGTGTCTGTTCCCTTTACGCTAGGCCAGGACCTATCCCTTCCTGCTGGGTCTCTTACGTGGCCCAGGAGGGTCAACTGCAGCCAGAGAAACTGCCCTGTGCCTGTCACTGCTCCTGGAGATCCAAGATGGCACTCACCTCATCCAGGGTAAACTGTGACAAATGCACCTGTGCAGTGGGTTCCAAGCCCCAGGGTCTCCGAGGACAGGAAAGGTGTGCCTTTTTGGAGGCGAGTTCAGGGTCAGGCCGCAGACTGAAGTTCTGTTTGTGGTTCTGCATTCCTGGCCGCTTCTGGTGTTTGAGACAGTCAGAGGGCCTGTGCCTGGGGAATTCAGGTCTTGCCAACTCTGGAGTCCAGAGTGCGCTTGTGATGGCCCTGGCTTTCTGCTGGAAGACCTACCCTGGTTGTCTGGTGGCACCAACACCAGACCTCAGTCCTCTGAGCTGAAGCTCACTAGCTTTTCTACAGCCTTCCTCCCCTGAGCTCTTCTCCAGGCTCTAGGCTCTGCTGGGTTTGGGGGAAAAGCAATTTGGTGGGGGGAGAGGGGGATGTTCCCATGGGGTGGGGACAGCTGAGCCAGCCCTGACCACAGCCCTTAGAGGTGGGGTAGATGGAGCCACAGGTGGCAGTCAGCAGTGTGAAGCCAGAGCAGTAGTCCCCCAGCCTTTTTGGACCATTGTGGAAGACAGTGTATCCACAGACCAGGATGGGGTAGTTTCGGGTGACTCAAGCACACACATTGACTGGCACTTTATTTCTATTCTTGCTACACTGTAATGTACAATGAAATAAGTGGGAACCCTGAGCTTGCTTTCCTGCAGCTAGACAGTCCCATCAACTCACTTGCCACTGTAAAGTCTGCCAGCAGATGCAAGCCACTCAAGCCACACAAGTCCGCCAGCTTAATTGTCACTTGCCACTCAATGATGAGTTTTGATATGAGCCTGAAAACAACTGATTCATTACGGTCTGTGTGCAGTCAAACCTGCTGGTGTGAATCTGTGTTTGCACTGGCAGCACCTGGGCTCCACCTTAGCTCACCAGGCATTAGAGTCTCACAAGGAGCACACAACCTAGATCCCTCACATGTGCAGTTCACAGTAGGGCTCCTGCTCCTGTGAGAATCCAGTGCTGCACGGACCCAATGTGGGGAGGGGTCACGTGAGTGATGGGGGCAGCCATAAACCCAGCCTGGTTCCTAACGGGCCTTATACCAGGTGTTATGGCTTATATCTAGAGGTTTCCTCACGACCTCACGAGCTCATAGGTAGGACTTTTGGGAGTCCCTGGGTTTGGGGTGTGTGATAGTGGATCAGTTCACTGATTGGCTTAGCGTGGCTCTGGGTATGGATAATGGATCTATTGAAGGAGGAAGTCTCACCCTGGATGTGGGTGGCACCAATCAATAGGTGTGCAGCCTGGATGGACTAAAAAGGGCAAGAAGTAAGTTGCACTACTTCCTGGTGCCATACTATTTACCAAGCCGCCCTGCATTGCAGCCAGCTGACTAGGGACTGAAACTTCTACACCTTGTGAGCCAAAATAGACCCCTCTTCCCTTAAGTTGTGGGTGTTGAGTATCTTGCCTCAGCAGCGAGACATCTGGACAGTCTTTCTTTCTTGACAACATATTCATTCTTTTATTTTTTAAAATATTTTTATTTTTTTGTTACCAGGAATTGAACTCAGTGACCTTGTGCTTCCCAGATAGGCGCTGTCATTCTTTTAACAAACACTTACTGGGAGCCGGGAACTTGCATACCAGGGGCTAAGAGGTCAGAATCCCTGCTCTGGGGTTTAAGCGCCACTTTGGGTGCATACAAGTTTCCTGCAGGTGCTGTAACAAATCACCCAAAGTTAGGTGGCTTAACACAATGCAAACTTTTCTCAGTTCTGGCTGCCAGAGGCCAGGGTTGAGGTGTGGGCAGGGCCGCGCTCTCTCTGCAGAGTGGGAGGGGCCCTTCCACCTCTGCCAGCCCCTGGGGTTCTTTGGCTTGTGGCCACATCACTCCAATCCCTGCCTTCTCACCTGCTGTGCTCTGGATCCAGCCTCCTCCTTTTCTCTTACATAGACAGCATTGGGTTAGCATCTCAACTCGGTGTCTTAACTAAGTGCAACTCTAAGACCCTCTTCCCAAGTAAGGTCATGGTGCAGGTCCTGGGGGGGCAAGACTCAGCATATCTTTGGGGGCACACTTCAGTCGGCTGTGGGGTCAGAGGCAATGAGCAAGGAATGCACGAAGCAGAGGAGAGTGTGGAGGCTGACAGGGCTGAGCTGAAGAGGGACAGGAGGCCTCAGACAGGAAGAGCTCAGGAAGCCATGGGGACTGTGTGGCTGGCCACAAGGGACAGGAGGGAGCAGGGCTGGGAGGGGCCAGGCAAGATGAGCTGTGCCGCAGGTGAACTGTGTTCTGTGAATTCCAAAACTTCTGGTAGGGAAATCTAAGGAGAGAAGTAACTTCCATCCAATTTGTCCTCTAGGAAGATCCCTCACTGGGGGCTCGGAATCTAAATTGTGAATAGAGAATTCACAGAGCCTGTGAATTTTGACTGGGAGAAACTAGCCTCTTAATTTCCCTAACTGAAAATTACCATTTCCTTCCACCATGAACAGAGACAGGAAGCCCCGGTACTGGGATCCACAGGAACCCGTTGTCCATCAGAAACCTGGGGGAACCTCACACCCTCCGCAGCTGTCCCAGGTAACTCACGGTACCAGTTTCATTCACCACTACTTTGGAGTAGTGACAGCTGTTGGCCCACAGCTGAGATCATTATCAAAGCTTATTATTCAATGTACTCACAAAAAAACCCTTAAATTACCAGATTACAAATTTGTTCTTTAAATATTTTGATAACTGTATTTCAACAAAGTTGATTTCCTTTCCAATCCTACGTGACTTTATCAGTGTTATTTTGAGGGCCTAGTGCAGCGGTACATACTTGGAATCCCAGCAACTTGGGAGGCTGACGGAAGATTGCAAATTTGAGGCCAGCCTGAACAACTTAGTGAGACCCTATCTCAAAATTAGAAAAGAGGGGTAGGGACGTCGCTTAGTGGTAGAGTGCTTGCCTAGCATGTGCTAAACACCGGGTTCAATTCCCAAGACTGGGAAATAATAAAAAAGGATGTAATTTTGAGAAAGGGTCTTTGGGCTCCCAGATGCCCAAAGGGCTCATGGTTCAAAAACAGGTTTAAACTGATGCTGACCAGTTGGACATCCATGGAAGTGGGCACTGGAAGGCCGCAAGCTTCTGACTGGAGTGACGGGTGATGCAATGATGTCACATATGGGAGACAAGGACTAGACTTTGGGGTATAGTGTCTCTTCACTTCTGGACATTTTAATCTGGGGAAATTCACACTGAGAGGCCCTGGCGGTTGGCAAGAGTAGACTGGAGAGGCCAATCTGGTGCTCACCTGCATGATATTGTGGTCTTCACCCAAGTGGTATGTCACCCTCAATGAGGGAGGAGGCTCCTAGGGGCCATACAAATTGGCCTTGGAGCTCAGATGTCCCTATTTTTCCTCTGGAGGCCCCCTTGTCCCATATCCCTAGACACCCAGAACCCCTCACTGCACACAGTCAGGGCTCAGCTGTCATGTCACTGAGATGCCCCATGTCTGCCTGTGCTGGGCCTCAGGCAGGTGACGTGGACCCACGGCCGCCATCTTTATTCTTGGGCACTGAGATCTCTCACCACTCTCCATGTCTTCTCCGTCTCTTGATGTGGTTCTCGCTCCATCCTTCCTCTCTGACACACTCACAGGGGTCCCCTCATCTCAAAGCCTCCTACTGGCTCCCGTCCCTATCCCAGACAAGCCAGGGAGTAGGGACACAGCACTGCGCAGTGAGGATGAAATGGTTCTCTGGTGAGACGCCGCCCAGTCAGCCCCACTGGTGCAGAAACCCAGCCTGGCATGTGTGTGGGCTGCTGGGAGCCCTGGCCCCTTCTCGAAGGCAGACTTCAGGGCTCAGGCACCTGGGCTGGGGCGCCTGTCCTTGTCCCTTGCCTACATGGAGAGCCAGCTTCCTGCTTGTGGGGCTGGGCTGTAACAGCCTTGCTACTGAGGGAAGATGGGGCCCAGGAGCCCAGTGACTCAGGGCTCTGTTGGCACCCCGGGCAATGCAGGAAGAGGGGTTCTGGGGGACCCCTCTTGGTGCTAGGTTGGGGTGGGGGAATGAGTGCTGGGAGGACTGGCTTGGGTATTTACGGCCTCCAGCTTTGGGGTTCCCCCAGCACATCTTTGACATTTGGGTACTCTGTTTTCCTGAGCTTCATTTGACCTTGATCTCCCCCCTTGAAATGGAACCTGATATGAACCTTGTGAGGAGCCTTAGGGTGGATGTGAGCATTGTTCTCAGAGTCAGAGGCTGGTGGCACATGCCTGTTATCCCAGAATTTAGGAGGAGGCTAAGGCAGGAGGATCACAAGTTTGAGTTCAGTCTATTTCCTCCTTTTCCTCCTGCCTGCTTGGGGAACCAGCATGAGAGGATGTGATACCTGGATCTGAGGCAGCCATTTTGTAATGATGAGGCTCCTAGAGTTCTTGTGAACAATCAGTTCTGGCAAGACACAGCTTACTTCTTCAGGACACCAAGCATTGGGGCTGAGTGACAGCTACCCCTTTTAGATGGATTAGTTTGCCAGGTTCTCCACCCATCCCTATCACATTACCCTGGCCCACTTCAGTCATTTATACTCTTGCTGGCCAAGGAGCAAGTCCAGTGGTAAAGCAACGTGGCCACACCAGTACTATCAGCACCCTGAGAGGACGCAGCCCTGTGTTGGGCACTTAGATGGGCTGGTGACAGCCTGACATGGGGCTGCCCAGGGAAACTTTCTGCCTCAATGGAAACCATCTACAGCTCTTCCCAACGAGGCGGCATGGGCCCCAGAAAGACTGAACCCTGTGATGCGACTGTGACCGAGGAACTGGATTTTCAATTTTACTCCCTTTTAGTCTATTTAAATCTAAATAGCCGCATGGGACTGATGGTTCCATCGGGACAGTGTATAGAGTTATGGCTACCTTTGCAGCTGGAAGAGCCATTTCCTCCACAGCTGTTTGGCTGGTGAGGTGCACAAGGGAGCATCTCGCAGCCACACATATCCCTGTCCCCTACTCTGAGCTCCTCCTTCCTCAGTCCCAAACCATGGGTCACTGGCACGAGGTGAGCCTCAGTCTCCAGCCACTGCTGCAGACAGGACAAGGTCCACGGAGTGCGCTCTGGGGCTGTGTCACAGCAGAGGACAGAGGCTGTTTCCCAGGAGAGGGCTGGATAGAGGCTGTGGCATCTCCAAGTCTTCCCCCAGGGTGGACTTTGCTTCCCTTTCCTGGGAGGGGGCTGGCCAGGTGACCCTTGTGGACGACATGCTGGGGATTGGGGTCAGGCTTCCAGGCCACTTGGACACTGTTTCTGGAATCTCTGAGCTGCCGTGCAGGGGAGCAGACACACCCCAAGCTGCCACTCTGGGGTCTGGTGTGGGCAGAGCTTAGTCTTTCTGCTGTCCCCCCCACTCCACTCCCCAAAGACCCCCCCAGGAAACCCCAGCTGTGTGGAACTGGAGGACAAAAGCGGGACGGAGACTCAGAGATTGGTGATCCAGGGTTCCCACAGGAGGAAATGCAGAGAGCCTTGAGCCTCAGTCTCCCTTTGGAGAGCGGGTTGAGTAGCACCCTAGCTTCCTCTCCTGACCCAAGGGAGTCCCTGCCAGGAGAGATGAGTCACCCCCTGTTCACCACACTGCAGACAGACCCAGAGCCAGAGATGGCTCAGGTTTCACCAGTGTCCTCAGCTAGGTGCCACACCCCCAGATGGCCATGTCTTGTATTGCTGGCGTGCTGCGGCAGGGATCCAGAGAGGCTGGACTGCTAGCTTGGGTCACACAGTGCCTGTGTGGTCTGTCGAGGATAAGAGCTGAGATTTAGCTGACCTGGCATTGGGGGCTTTGTTCACTATCTTCTTTTTTTTTTTGGAATCGGGAATTAAACTCAGGGCCTTGCACTTGCCAGGCAGGAGCTCGTGCCGCTGAGCTATATCCCCAGCCCCTGTTCACTGTATTCTTGATCTGGATATATGTCATTATGATCCTAAAACACAGTGCCTTATGACACCACAGTGGTATTCTGTTTCCTTTTTTTTTTTTTCCTGGTACAGGGATTGAATCCAATGCCTTTGCCCTGAGCCACATTCCCAGCCCTTTTTTATTTTTTGGTTTGGAGACAGGGTCTTGCTGACTCACTAAGTTGCTTAGGCTGAGCTTGAACTTGCAATCCTCCTGCCTCAGCCTCCCAGAGGGCTCCTGGGTCTTAACAGACAGCTCAAGACTGACTGTGAATGACCAAGGTGAAGTTGCAGTAACTCTCATCAGGCCCATGGTCTCTCCTTTTGGGTCCAAGCAGTCTCAGGCCAGCACCGTTCAGGGGAAGGAGAGGCAGACAGCAGCTCTCTGAGGAGCAGTGATCTGCAGCCCCTTGTGCACCCCCACAGAGCCTTCCTCGGAGTCAAGAGAGAAAAGCAAGCTCTGTGAGCCCCGAGAGGAGAGGCTGGTTCCCAGGACAGAACTGACCTGGGTCTTGGGGGTCCCCAGGTGTCTCTGAGACCATACACACTGTGGTCCCAAGTTACATTTTCTGGACCCAAAAACAAAAAACAGAAAACACAGAAAGGTTTGGAGATGAGTAGGTAAAATACCATTCCAAGAGCAATGGTTCTTAAAATTTGTGGGATTACAGGAAATCTTTGGGACTCTGAGAAAGCCTGGAATTTCTTCCAAGTGGGGAATGGAAGTAAATGGCAACAGTCCCAGCACTCCAGAGGCTGAGACAGGAGGATCACAAGTTTGAGCCCAGCTTGAGCAGCTTAGCAAGACCCTGTCTCCAAATTTTAAAAAGTATGTATCTACAGGGACAGCATGATTTCCAAGGGTCATCTGTCCTGCACGTCTGTTGTCCTGGAGGTGGGCCCAGTGCCCTGAGGAAAGCCAGCTGCAACCTGCGGGCTATCATCATAGGCTCACGCAGCGCTCATGCCTCTGGGCAGCTGCAGGCTGCTGGGTCTCCTTGACGTCTTCTGGCCCCGGGGGTCACTCCTCTCCATCCAGGGTCAGGGAACTTTCCTCCCTTGCTCACTCTGTCATCTCCAGCTCCATCAGCGGGGCCAGCATCTGGAGGGGGAGGGCAAACCTGCCGGGTTCCTTCTGCTCTCCCCGTGCACCGCCCAACTGCACCAGATCCCGTGATCCCAGGATCCTGTGACCCCAGGCAGGTTGCTTATTCACACAGCAAGCCCTGGAATTGTGAAGTTAGAGAAGTAAATTGGAAGACCTTTTATCTGGGACTCTTCTCCAGTCACGTCTGTGCCCTTGCGCGGCTCCTAAGTGGGAACGCAAGGGCCTCAGCTTGTGGAAAATTTACTGCTTAACTCCAGGCTTTAACGAGGTCTCCAGCCCTCATCTCCTTGGTGGTGCTTTGTCACCTTAAATAGCTGCAGCCCGGACTTCTCCATCACAGCCTCTCCAGCTCCACGCTGCTGGGCTGCTTTCTTTTCTTCTTTTCTTTATTAATTTTTTCTGAACCTTGGGCCTGTGCTCCGAGCTATGTCACCAGCCCTTTTCAAGGATTTTTATTTTGAGACAGGCTCTTGCTAAGTTGCTACGTTACTTGGGCTGGGTTCATATTTGTGATGCTCTTGCCTCTGCTTTAAAGGTGTCACCCTCCCTGGAAGGCTTGGAGGCAGTGAGGTGGGGAGGGGAGATCAGGACCCCCCCTCCCCATTCACTCCTATGTCCCGGAGGTCAGGTTCGTGGCAGTTTGCTTTCCGAGAGTCAGGATGTTGGAAAATGCTACAGGCTATGCAGTGTTGTTTTTCAGGATAAGACATTTATTAATACAGTTCTTCTGTTAACAATTCATAGCTTGATTATTGGCAAAAACCTAGCAGAGGACCAACCCCTTAGTATTTGAAACTATAAAGAAAAGGGTTTTCCTGTGTCTGTTAGGAATTGCTCTAGGCTACAGGTTTTGAAGAGCTGAAATAGCCACTTAACACATATAAAAATTTATTTCTGTCTCACGTAAAAGAAACCCAAGCAGAAAACTTGGCTCGCAAATGTTATCAGGGACCCTGGCTCTTTCTGTCTTTCCACTTCCACCACCACTTGCTCAAAGATTTCCATCTTTGTGATCACCTCAAAGTTTCAAGATTCCTATATGACTGTTACAGATCCAGCCATCATGTCTGCATCCCAGGCAGGAAATCAAAGGGAAGTGTTGTCTTTGACTACCCCAGCTGCAAGGGAGGCTGCGATATATGTTCATTTAGCTAAGTACCTAATTTTCAGAATAAAATCAGGCTTCTGTGGAAAGGGAAGAGTCAGCTCACGGCTGTTGCCACAGTTCTACCACCTTCCTGAACACATGACACAGTGCCCAGCTAGGGTGGACCTGGCCTGCTTTGGCTGTGCCCAGTCAGGTCATAGTTGGCAAGTTTGCCTCAAGCCAGCCAGGAGAAGAACTGTAGGTCTTTGTACCCATCCTGCTCCAGGACAAGGGGAACGGACACACTAGAGGCCTCACCCCTGTGTGCTGGAGGACTCCGCAGTGGGGACAATGAAGGCAGAGGACAGTGATAACACCATGTGGGGAGCTGCGCACCGTTGGCATAGGCCTGTAATCCCAGCATGCAGGGCAGCTGAAGCAGGAAGATTGTAAGTTCAAACCTGGACTGGGCAACTTAGTGACTTAACAAGACCCTGTCTCAAAATAAAAAAAAAGGGCTGGGGATGTAGCTTAGTGCAAAAGCCCTGTTTTGATCCCCAGTACTAAAAAACCAGCATCTGGCCTCAGGGCTGGGACTGCAGCTGGGGTACAGGGTCTTGCACAGTACAGGGACAGCCCTCCCCAGAGTGACCATATAGCTTCTCCTCAGGTCAGGATTGCATCAGAGGTTGCAGATTCGGGCACTGCTCAGGCTGGGCCTGGGAGCCCCGATGCTGGCTGCCCTGTCCTCACCCCGTGTGAGGCAGCATGGGACCTGTGCCCCTTCCATGCCTCAGCCCAGGGGTGGGCATTTTAGGAAGCTGATGAGAGTTAAACCTCTGCAAATGATGGGATTGCGAACAGTGAAATGAAGAATAAAGAAGCGGAGACATTTAATGCGAGAGGAAAACTAGCACAGTGCATGTCCCCTTCCCGCAGGCCTGTCCTGTCTGGGATGTGCTCACTGTGCCTTCCTAGGGCTGGCAGAAAGATGCCCTGGCTATCAGGGCCCTGCCGCGCTGGTGGCACAAGCGTCCCTCACATTACATTCGACTGCTGCTGTGGGTTGTAAGGAGCCGCTGGCTGCGGGCCTTGGGCTCCACAGTCTCTGCTCGCCATCTCTGTGCACTGGGCCAGGCGGCCGCTCGCCCTGCTCCTGCCAGGAGTCAGAGGCCTCCTGGCATCGGCCCCGGCTCCCTGGAGGGAGGGGCTCCATCACGGTGGCACAGAGCCCAGGCTGTGTGACTCAGCAGCGTCACTGCTCAGACCTGGCGTTCACAGCTGGTCCTCGTCCACCCAGATGGTCTTGCGCTGCTCCTCGCAGATCCTGTCTTTGAGGACGCGCAGCAGCTCCTCCACGCTGCTCCAGGCCTCGGCCTCCACCGTGGCGTACAGGCAGGGCAGCGCCTCCAGCTCCTTCTCGCGCAGGCGGCAGGTGCGCAGAAACTCTTCCTCCGTTTCGGGCCGGGGCAGCAGCTTCCTGGCAGTAACACACATGCGCTGTGGGCAGGGGGTGAGGCCGGACCCCCACGGTAGGGGGACAGAAGCCAGCACCATGTTTGTATGGTTCTATGCCCAGCCCAAAAGAGCCTCCGAAAGTGGTCCTGCCCAGGGCCACTGTGGTGCGGAGTCTTTCCAGGACCGCCAGGCACCCCACTGAGTGCTACTTCACGCTACTGGTTCTGTCCCCTCGGGTGCCCACTGCTTTTTAATGCATTGCACACTGTGCCTTTTGGGGGCGGCATACTGAGATTGAACCCAGAGTTTTTACACTGAGCTACATCCCCAAGCCTTCTTTATTTTTTATTTTGAGACAGGGTCTTACTAATCTGCTAATTTGCCCAGGTTGGGCTTGAACTTGCAATCCTCCTGCCTCAGCCCCCCCAAAGGCCTGGCATCACAGGTGTGCGCCATCACACACAGCCACACAGTGCCCTTGTGTTGCCTGCTGTGGCACTCCCAAGAGGTGGGAGGTGTTTAAAAGCTTACTTTCAGTTGTGATAAAACCATTTAAACTATTTTTTTGAGTGTACTCAGGCGTGTGAAGCACATTCACTGCCGTACATCCACAACTTCCACGTCTTCCCAAATGGAGCTCAGCACCCGCTGAACAGCCCGGCTCCCCCATCCTGCTTCTGTCCTGGGACCTCACAGATGAGGGACCACGCAGTGTCCGCATTGCTAATGGCCTCGAGGGGCATCCACACTGCAGCATGTGACACAGGGTCCTTGCTCTCTCTACTGATAGAGACCACACCTGGGCACCACACCTGGGGAACGCTGGTGAACATGCGGCTGTGAGCATGGGTGTGTGACTATCCCTTAGACGGGCTTTCAGTCATCTTGTGTATGGACAGAGGGGAGCTGCTAATCATATAGTAATTAGGCTTTTCATTTTCTGAAGGTTCCTATCCTGCCTTCTAAGTGGCTGCACCCATTTTCAAATTTGCTCAGTTTTGAGACAGCGTCTCGCTATGTAGTCCAGGCTGGGCTGGAACTTGATAGCCTCCTGCCTCAGCCTCCCAAGTGATGGGATTACAGGTATGCACCTGGCTGCCTGTGCACCACTTTATACTACTTTTTGTTCTACCCACAGTGCATGGAGTCCCAGGGCCCCCATGTCCTTGCCAGCACTTGTTAGGGACTCTCTCGTCCCCTGTGCCAACTGATGGGTCTCCCCGTGCCTGGCACTACCAGGGATTGTATGGACATTGTGAAGGAGAAAGTGGCCCTGTCCACGTAGTGGGTCATGCTGCTGCAGTTGCATGGCGAGGAGAGGATCCAACGTGGTGATGTTTGAGGACAGATGTGTCCTGAACCTCTGTGCCACCGCTTCTTCCCAGCCCCACCGCCAACCGCGGAACAACTCCTCTGGCTGCATGCAGAGTCAGAGTTTGTCAGGGTCTTTCCCACACTCTCATCCTTGTCTGAGTGACCCTGTCATGCTCTTCCACATGGAGGAGGAGGTGCCCTTGTGCCTTGAATCAGACCCCCTGGGGTGGGGTGTCCCCTCCCCAGGGAGTAGCTGTGTTCTGCTCCTACCTCCTCTAAGCCATTGCCCAACACGGGCCTCCTCAGGGCTGCCCCTGCCCTGAGACAGGGCCTGCATGGCTCATCCTCCTGCTGTCATCCCCGGCATTCCTAGTGCCCGGCCCCATGCGACATGTCCTTCCCGTGTGAACCATGTCAGGACCACAAGGTCAGGGCCATATCTATCCTCGACTTGGGTCCCCTCCTGCTGAGGACGACTGAGGGATGAGTGGACGCTTGGTGGGACGCGGAGCCCCCAGTTCCTACCTGAAGCGCTTGATGTTCTTCTCGCACACGCGCACGAAGAGCACGATGGGGTAGATGCCGCATTTGATCAGGTCCCGCACGCAGCTGATCCCGGCTTCCAGCAGACAGTGCTTGTTCTGTGGGGAGCCAAGGTCAGCCAAGGTCCTCCACCCCTGCCCTTCCCTGCCTGTGTGGGAGCCAGGGCAGGGCCTGGATGCAGGGACAGACTCCAGGGCCAAGAGACCTAAGCGCTACCCACCAGCACAGGACAGGACCAGAACCTGCCGCACAGATGCCTACAGTGCATAGCTGCACAGCGTCCGGGCCGGGGACGCACTGCTGGGAATGTGCGCCCACCTGCTGGCCTCTGAGGGCACACGTGGTGCCAGGCAAAAGTGCTGAGAATACTGGGAGGGTGAGACAGTGGCTCCGAGGTCCTGAGACCCTGCAGGGGTCTTGACCCTTGCTCCTTATATCTCAGGAAGGACAACCCACAGGAGCGTCACTTTAGAAGAAACCAAGGTGGACGTGGTGGCAAATGCCTGTAATCCCAGCATGCTGGGAGGCTGAGGCAGGGGGATCCCATGTTTAAACCCAGCCTGGGTAATTTAGCGAGATCGTGTTTTAAAATAAAACAATAAAAACAAATGGGGTGGGATGTAGCTCAGTGTGAAGACCCTGAAGACCCTGGGAAAACCCCAGTATGGGACAGATAAAAAAAAAAATCAGCAAACTACTCCAGACCTGGCGAAAGCTGGGCCTCTGCTTTTGTCTGTGTCAATGTCAGTGTCACTGAAGGGGGGTGTGGGGGTGCCACTGCAGCTGGACAGGAAGTGCAGGGCCCTGGCTGTATGCCAGCTCCTGTCTCCCTTTTGCCACATGACACATCCCATGCCCCACAGCCACAGGCTGAGAGCTTTCCTTCCTTCGAGCACTAGAAGGAGGACGAACTCAGTGCCTGGGTGATCACGGTCACACTGCAGGCTCTGAATCACTCCCAGGTGCCTCCTCTGATGCCCTGGCGCTCTGTTTTCCCATGCTGGGCGGGTGCCATCCCTGTCACTCGCTCCTCATCCTGTCTCTCACCCTGACACACCTACTCTCTATCTCAGCCCTCATTATGATAACCAGAGGCACCCAGCACCAGGGCGCCGTCAACAGGAGGCTGTTCTGAAATACAAGTCCCGAGAATAGGGGTATGGGAGGTGGCAAAGACAGGGATGGGGTCCTGGGGTTTGTAAGTCTTTACCCACACTCGCTCCAGCCCAGGGGTCTCAGGTACGTCACTGGCCATGTCCCAGGCCTCACCAGCCTCTTACCTTGGCCGCCACAGCTTCGATGTTGGCAGGAACAATGCACTCGAAAGTGTTGGGGTTCTTCTCCCGGGAGTAGATGATGGTCTCTGTTTTCTGTTTTTTGAGGAACTCTTCTCTTGTGACAATATCTGCAGAGAGATGCCAGTCTCAAGGGTGGCACAGGAAGTTTCAGGTGGTTGGTCCCCTCCAGGCCCCACCTGTCCCTACTCTTGGGTGCCACAGAACTGGACATCTGGTCCAGTCACAGTTAGCTGTATCTTGTCCCTTCCACTAGACTGTGAAGCTCCCTGAGGGCAGGGCCAAGGCCATGCTTTACATTCCCTGTGGCAGACCAGAGAGGTGTTTAGTCAGCATTCAGGGTCTGGCTGCTCAGCAGTGTCACAGCGGTAGTTCAGGCACCATGGTGCCTACTCTTCACTAACTGCCACCCACAAAGAAGCTCAGCCAATGATCTAGTCACTCATGATCTACTCATGCATCCATCCATCCATCTATTCACCATCCACCAAGTCACTCTCCTCTCCACACATCCACCCATTTCTACCCATTCACCCACTCTCTATCCACTTTTCATCCATTCATCCATTCATCCATTCATCCATCGATCCATCCATCTACCAACTCACTCTCCCATCCATCCATCCGTCCATCCACCCACTTACCTCCTCACTTGTCATCTATCCATCCATCCATCTATCCATCCACCCAGCTCACTCTCCTATCAATCCATCCACCCATCTACCCATTTACCTACTCACTTTTCATCCACCCATTGATCCATCCATCATCTACCAACTCACTCTACCATTCTTCCACCCACTCACCTGCTCATTTTTCATCCATCCATCCATCCATCCATCCAACTCACTCTCCTATCCATCCATCCATCTACCCATTCACCTACCCACTTTTATCCATTCATCCATCCACTCATCTACCCATCTACCCACCCACCCATTCACCTTCCCACCTGACACTGCTAAGGTTCAGGTATTAGGAATGTAAATATGATAAAAACACAGCTTATGTATTCAAATAAGCAATGATCTACCTAAGAGAAAAATGTAGGCTACAGACAATGGGAAACAGGTTAGTGAGTGCAGTGGTGGGTACTGTGTGTGGGAGAGGGTGCAGGCAGGCAGCCTGGAGGAGAAGGTGCCTGTCAGAGGTCTTGCTCCCTTGCTGGGTGACCCTGCACATGTTTTAACCTCTTGGGCTCAGGTGGAGGAGGGTGGAGTATGTCCAAGTCTGGACACAGGCGGAGGGAGGTTATCTGGGCTGGCAGTGGTGATCATTTAGAGTGTGCAGTTTCAGTTGAGCTGGACGGTGGCCCACCTGGATGTAGACAGGACAGTAAAGCCTGTGCTCTGTTCATTTACCATGATTTTAAAAGCCCCTGAATATGATGTGTAATTGGGCCCAGGTAGGCCTGGACATCTACACTTTTGACAATTTTTAGTTATTTTTTGTGCTACTGGGAATTGAACCCAAGGCTTTTACGCTGGGCTACAACCCTGGCCCTTTTTAAATTAATAAACTAATAAATTAATTTTTAAATTAATAAAAATAAATTTTTAAATTAATAAACTAATAAATTAATTTATTTTTTGGCTTTTTTGAGTCAGGATCACACTATGTAGTTCAGGCTGGCCTTGAACTCATTGCCATCATCCAATCCCAGCCTCCTAAGTGCTGGGATGACAGCCATGCGTCCCCATGCCCAGCTTATTTTTTATTTTGAGACAGGGTCTTGCTAAGTTAGTAAGTTGTTCAGGCTGGGCTTGAATTTGCAATCCTTGTGCCTCAGCCCCCTAGGGTACTGGGATTACAGGCATGCGCCACCTTGCCTGGTCATGTGTAAATACAGGTGGAGACTCTGATGGCAGCCAGGATGGCAGTTCAGGGGTGGAGGTGGGCGTTGCCACCCTTGCCACACCTGGGGACACCAAGGCTCAGAGTGATGGGAGACCTGCTACACACACCGGGGCCCCGAAGTAGAGAGCGAGCTGGATGACGCTGTCACCTCTGCCTTTTCACCCTCAGTAGTGGATGGGGAAGACGAGGCCGGGATTCCCTGCTCCCAGGGCTGCTGCAAATGCACAGGGGCCAGCATGGCGACAGAGGGAAGATGGCCTGCGATGCTGCCTGCGCTCACAGTTCCCGCCTTCCACTCTAGCAGGGCGAGGCGCTGGTGGTGGAGAGGGAGGGAGGGTGGGAGAGAGGAATGGTGGAATGGGACAGCGGGGCAGCGCCGGCTTTGTCCACCTCCCTGCACACCCTGTGCTCACCTGACTTGCAGAGGGTGAACTCCATGGCACCCCCCGAGTTCAGCAGCTTCTGTACCAGCGTCTTGGCCAGCATGGTGGGTGTGAAGAGCACCGGCCGGCGGCGCTCGCAGTGGAAGGCTTGCACCAGGCTGTAGGGGATGAGGCTGAGGTTCTTGCTGAGCTCGCTCTCAGGGTCCAGCTCTGGGGGTGGGGAAGGGGGGCACTGTCAGGGCCTGGGCCCATGGAGCCCAGTATCCTCGGGGAAGGACAGGCACCAGGGCTGCTGCTTTAGTTTTTGGTACCCAGGAGTAAGCCCAGGGCCTTCACTCTGAGTTACATTCCTACTCCTGTTTATTTATTTTGAGGCAGGGTCTCACTAAATCGCCCAGGTGGAGCTGGACCTTGTGATCCTCCTGCCTCAGCCTTTCCCAGTGCTGGGATCACAGACATGAGACTGTGCGCCCGGCTCTAGGGCTGGTTCTTGGAGGCCACTGGAGTAATATGATGCTCCACCAGCCACCGCAGGCCTGGGCAGCTTGGGGCTCTGCTCCTGGCACCCAGGGATATTCTGGGGGTCCTGCATGCCTGTGTGGGAGGCAGACAGGTGGTAGATAACATAAAGAAGCCCTAGTGGTTTTAGACATGGTGGGTTTCTGGCGAGATTGCCAGGGCAGGGTGGTCCAGACAGAGGGAGTGTGACCACAGGAGAGCAAGGGACAACATGAGATGACCAGGTGGTAGGACAGCAGGGCCACTTGGCAAGGCGTGGTGCCTTTAGGGAAGCATCTAGCCAGAGGCAGGGTGACCACATGGCCTTGGTTCTGCCTTTTCCAGGCCTCTGTGGCCTGTGTGCGGGGAGCAGCGGGGAGCTCCTGGCTGGACTCTGTTAAAGTCAGCCCGGCAGCACCAGGTCACTTCCCAGAGACCAGCCACCCATCCTGTTTTCATTCCTTGGCCTGGCCCTCACCATCTGTGCTGGGGCTGTGGCCTCCGTGCCTCTGAGTATGGCCGGTGTGGCCAGGGAACGCGGGAGGGGCTGGCTCATCATCAGCTGGGGTCACCGGCTGGAGAAATGGCAAAAAGTGCTTTGTGGGGAGAAATATATAAACATTGCTCATTGGTGGCTCTAAGTAACGGGCTGTCTGGGCTGCATGGGATGGTGACACATGTCAGTCACGAAGGGCAGACTTCAGCCCCTGTGAGGGCGGGGAGCTCACCACCCACCTTCCTGCTTCTCGGCCGAGAGCTTGGTGACATCCATAGAGGTGCGGGCCAGGCTGCCCAGGGGGCTCCCGGAGATGACTCGGACCCGCTCGCTGCTGTTCATGCGCTTGTACTTGTTCTCCGACCTACTGACAAACTGTGGGGACAAAAGGGGCAGTGGGGTGGGAGGCTGATCTACCTGCTCTCGCTCCAGCCACACGAGGCCACTTCTAGTCCCACCCCTGCTCTGGGGCCGGGCCAGTCGCCTCCCTAATATGAACAGGGGACAACACAGTATGGTGGTGCAGATCTGTTATCCCAGCACGCTGGGAGGCTGAGGCAAGAGGATCACAAATTTGAGCCCAGCCCGGGCAACTTGGTGACTTAGCAAGAGCCTGGATCAAAATGAAAAATAAAATAGGGCTGGGGATATGCTCAGCACGAAGTCCCTGGGTTCAACCCCCAGTGACACCCAGAGGTGGCTGGAGTCTTTCAACTCCTGGAATGTGGTTATCAATAGTGAGCAGGTAGAAAGGGACCAACACTGTCCCTCACCCAGCTCCCTGCCAAGCGGACCACCTTCCCTTGGGGCCTCTGTGTGAGCTCTGTGGTGACTGGACTGACGCGCTCCAGCTGGTGAGGTGCCCTGGCTGGACCTACTCCCCACTGGGTGTGTAGGATGCTCTCGTCTCCCTAATGCCAGGCTCCCCCAATCCTCCAGTCATTGGGGGAGCACTGTTGCCAACTGCAGCCTGTGCGGGCCTGGCAGTGGGCACAGACCCAGCTTTCTGCCTTGTTTCCTGGCTCCTCTGCGACACCCCTGCCCCTCTGCAGGAAGGTGGACCCTGGGGGCTGGGTGCGTATCTTAGGATTTGACCCTCAAGGCTTTGGTTCTTGTCTTTCCTGTGGGTACCAGAGTATGCCATCTTGACCGGCCTGTTTCTCAGAAGACCTCTGACCTGGCCACCTGGATGTCTTTGTCTGTGTCTACCTGGGTCCTGGGATCATACTGCTAACCCTTTTTGAATCACCTCTGTCCCAGCATCAGGTTGGAGCCTTGGGGTGTCACACTCGCTCCAAAGGGGTCTACTTGGTGCAGTACCTACTTATGCTTATTGGGATTACTCCCTTTGCTCATCTTCTAGGATATAAGGACTGCTTCTGCTTTTATAGGAAATAACTTCTGAAGATATCATACAATATGCTGGTTAGTGTTCCTTATACACACCCACACAAAAAGGTTTTCTTTTAAGGCTAAGTACAAGGGAAAATCTTTTCTGGTCCTGAAGAGCCAAAATGTTTCCCTAGACAGATTACTATTCAAGAACCTGCTCCATTTCCCTTTTCTCCTTGGCTGCCAGGATACCGAGATAAACTTAAAGCTCTACCTGAGGAACTAAACTGGCCTAGATATTTGGAGTATTTGTTTTCTTTTCCTGACATGCCATTTCTGATTTTTCTATTAATATTTTAACAGGCGAGTTGTTTGAGCTCCTTTTGGGCATAGGATTTCTCAAATCTTTTCTCAATGTGGGATTTGCTTGCGACAGGAGCATAGACCGTCTCTTGAGCTGTCACTGGGAAACAGGACGAGAGACGTGAGGTGTGTGAGAGCTGCACACACAAAGCACTGCTGTTTCGGTGCTAGCTCCTCTTCCCAGCAGGCAGAGGGCAAAGCCATGCACACTGCGATGGGAAAGGCAGGTGCTTACCTGGAGGAGCTGGCCAAAGAGAAAACTCGCTCTGGAGAGGCGCGGACTGACCCGGGGGTCACTTGTTGAAAGTGGCTCTTCGGGCTGCAGGGTGTTCTGGAATGAGTTTATCAGTCAGTCAGAAGGAGCAGGGCCTAGCTGGATCCGTGGGCACAAGAATGGTGCACAGAAGCGTAGGACGCTCCCATGTCCCCTCTGCTGAGTGTGGGCAACCTGCTCCAGCAGGGATTGGGGACAGCGCAGAGCCACCCTCCAGCTGCAGCTGCCTCTTCCCCTCCTCAGGGGAGCCCAGGGAGGGTCCAGGAGGACTGGGTCCCTCTGGAGGGGTTGTCCCTGCCCAATGATGTTTCACCAGGGAGGCGGCATTCAGCCTAAGGGCTTTTCCCGCGGCGTCTCACCCGGAGCACCCGCAGGGTGTGGTGTGATGAGTCGGTCTCCTCCCGGCTGCCCCGGTGCATCAGGCGCTGCAGCTTGACCAGCAGCAGCTGCTGGGCCCTGGGGAGCAAGAGGGAGGCGTTCAGGTTGGAGCAGAGCCAGCGGCTGGGGAGCGCTCAGCTTGAGGGGCTGGGCAAGCCTGGGCCGGAGCCTCTGGGAGGCCTTGGCTCCAGGTGGGGCTGGGGTCCAGGCTCCTGTCCCCAGTTTGGGGCTCCTCTGCTGGGCATCTGGCCTGACAATGCCACCTCACAGAGCTGGGCTTGCAGCCGTCACTGTCTGGAAGCACAGCTAAAGTCTTAAGAGATGCCCTGCACCCTCGGGAGGTAGGAAGCCTTCCTGGAAGAGGAGGAACGGGGCTCGCACAGCCCAGCAGGCAGAGGTGTGTGTTCTGGGGCCCATGCCCACCCCTGAGGCCCCCGCTGATGCATGAAGCACTACCAGCCCCTGACTCCATGGTGCCAGGGACACGGAGCCCCACTGGGACCTGGCCTCACCGGCTATAGCTGGGTATAGTGCCCATGTCCAGGTCGTGGTTGGTGAAAGGGTCAACCCGTGCACACAGCCACTCGTGCCTGTCCTGGTACATGGTGTCACGGACATGCACGATGTCGTCACACTTCAGGGACATGGAGCAGGCATCCAGCTGACTGGATATGTTCAGGTTCAGGCGGATGTAGAAGGAGTCCCCTGACGTGATCAGGCCCTCCTCCATGTCCTTCAGCAGCCTCTGGTAACCTGGGAAAGGGACAATCCAAACAGTGCACATTGACAGGGCCTCAGCCTCAGCTGAGGGGCTTCGTGGTGTGTTCCGCACAGACAAGGTGGCAGGGGCAGGCATTTCTGCCTGATGATGTCATTCATGGGTTTCCTTTTTTGTCTTGGCTGCCAGGAAGCTCAGAGCTGAATGTGTCAAGTTGCAACATTCACCTTCACTAGTGTTTCTGCCATAATCTCCACACCTTCCCCACCACAGGGGATAGATATTTTTTTTCAGTCTCTCTTTCCATTGGCATATAACTTATATAACAGTAGATCACACAGATTCTTACATTCAGTGGATTTTCCCAAAAGCGTGAGTGTGGGTAGTCTCCCAGATTCTGCCCTTTCAACACTTCCTCGTGGTGACCTTTATCCTGAAGGCTAAGCTGCAGCTCACGACACATAAATGGAACCAAACAGTACAGACTCTCTCCCTTCTGGTGGCTACTACTCCATGTTACGCCTGTGAGGCATATCCACGAGGCTGCCACACAGCAGCACTGTGTTCTTTTCCGTCGCTGCATAGTGCTCCGCTCGTGTGTACTATCTATTCTCTTGTGTACACATGTGCACTGTTTGCATGGGCTACTATGAGTAACAGCTGAGTTATCCGTCTGCATTACTTCTGTGGACATATGTACACATTTCTCTTGGATATATACACAGAAGTAGAAGTACCAGGTCATGGATTATGTATATATTTAGATTGGTAGATACTGCCAACTGGCTTTCTAAATTAGTAAGACCTAGCACACTTCGATTTAACCTTACTTAAATGTCACTTTCCTTTTGAGCAGATTCTTGCAATTGCTTTGCAAGGAAGTAGGGCCCCAGACTATGACTGTAATAAATAAGTGGCAAGCTCTAAGTGAACACTCATCATACTAATCCCTGCACCAGAGGGCTGCACGGCACAGCAGAAGCTAAAACAATCCTGCCAGGTCCCAGGTAGCTCCTCAAATGTGTAAACACACAAATCTGCAGGCACATTTCAGCCAATGGGGTCAATGTTCCATGGGGTAGTGTGGAGAGACAGGGTTCCCCAATGGGTCAGCACGGGGCAGAATCCCTGCCACCTTCCTGTCAGACCCACGCCACCTGCTCCTTGGGCTCCCTGCAACTATATGAGCTAACTTGGCTCAAAATTGCAGGGCTCCACGGCTGCACAATGCACAACTCTTGGGGGTGCTGCTCCCATCACCACCTGTGGCCCTGCTGGCCAGTGGTCAGGGCACCATCCAAGGATTTTTTTGGGCGGGGCTAAAAAGCCAGGCTGTAGGAGTGGGAGACACCTGGCCCACATGTTGGGGGCAACTGGACTCTGTGTTTGGGGACAGCACCATTATCGTCTGCACTGCAGGGCACTGCTGGGAAGGGGTGTGAGCGGCTGGAGAAGTTATTTGTGCTCTGCTGAAACATTCATGAGCCCCGGTTAAAAATAAGACCCAGCTGCAGAGATAATCATGCGGGGAAAATCCAGAGGTGAGAATGAGGACTCAGGCTGCGGGAAATGGAAAACAAAGCTCTGGGTGCACTGCCTGGGAGTTGCGGCTGCAAAACAGGTACCTAGGGTAAAACCTTCGAGGGTTTGATGAGAAGGCAGGGTGAGGCCCTGTCTGTCCTGGTCTGGGGGCCATGGGGACAAGGCTGGGCTGAGGTGTGGCTCAATGGCACTGCTGGACCCAGCTGCTACCTACAGCAGGCCAGGAAGCCCAAGAGCATGCATGCTCCACACCAGGGGGGTAAGGGGGGTAAGGCTGGGCTGCTGCAGCCGCTGCGCCTGGGTGGGCGCTAAACTGAGGAAGAAGTGGGGGCACTGGGTGGTGAGGTCCCCTGCCCCGGGTCTGAGCAATCTCCAGTGTGAAGTGGTCCTTCCAGGCTCACCTTCGTGGTTAACTTTGTAGTGCAAGGTGACGGGGCCACTGCACCTCTGGATGGTCCAATGGGCCTCTTCCTTCGTGCACGTGTCCAAGGGGACACTCTGCCTCTCGCCTCGAATGCAGCCTTCCAGCTGGACAGCAAAAGACATGTGTGGGTTCTCCCCATTGATCAGCTGCTCCACCCAGGAAACAGGGGCACCCTGGGGCCCACAGGTACTGATGCCTGGCCGCCTTCCCCCCGTCCCTCCTCCTGGTGTGGTTTCAAGGCCCAGGGTCCCTCCACTGGTAGGGACGCATAGAGCACATGGCACCCTGACACCTGGTCCTCACCAGCAGCAGCTGGTGGCCCTGGTGGAGTCCCGCCTTCTCAGCCAAAGAGCCCTGCTTGACTGTGTGGACGAAGCTCCCGCGGGCGTTGCCTCCCAGGAGGGTGAGCTGGTTGACCAGGCCGTCGCCACTGAGTGTCACATGTTGCACCGGTGGCCCCGAGACCCGCACCTGTCCCACAGAGGTGACCGAGGGCCGAAAGGGCCTGGATGGGGAAACAAAGTGGTGGTCAGGCAGCAGAGGGGGGCTGGGGTTCAGGTGCCCAGACACACTGAGAGCTGGGAAGGACTCCAGGGATGCAGCTGCCCCAATTCATCAGACACTGGGGTTTCCTGGCTCCAAGTGAGTCACTGTCACAGCCACCTGACCCAGCCATGTTTGGGGACAGCCTACACCCAATGCTGTAGGAAATAGACCTGGAGCTGAGCTGCCCTCCCAGCCCACAGTGGCCACAGAAGACGTCCCCCCAGGACCTGAGTTGGTTACTGCCCTGCCCCATCCTTGCCACACCAGGGGATGCTGTGCAACCACTGCCCACTGGGCCTATGTGGCACAAGTCCTGCTTCTTGACCTCTGCCATACTGATGGCCCTGGCAAGCCCTGCCTCTGCAGTCTCGGTTTCTTCCTTGAGCAGTCAGAGGCTCCTGCACATGAGGGGCAGTCAGGGGGACTCTGTGATTTCAGGACTGACTCTCAGAGGACACAGGCTGATGCAGATGGCCCTCTCTGTGGGGGAGCAAGGGGGTGACAGGCTGAACCCTCCTGTACCTTTCTAGAGAGAACTTCCGAAACATGAGGTTGACCTGCTCCAGGTCGTAGGTGTCCAGGCTCTCTGACTGGTGGGAGGAGGAGGAGGAGTGGATGGAGGGAGGGCCGAAGGAGTAGCGGTCGTGACTGTCATCTGCAGAGGAGTGTGGCCCATCAGGACCTAGGAGAAGCCAGGGGGCACCGAGGGCTGCCCGGAGACCCCCTTGGATGGCGTTGAGTCCTGCAGTGCTGGCCCCTTCCCATGGCCCTGGGGGCAGTTGGTGAAGCCCCTGCACCCCACCAATAAAGATATCTGCCTGCCTGCAGGAGTCTTCTCTGATTAGAAACCTCAGATTCTGGGTTTTAAGAATCCCCTTTTGGTTTAGCAGTTGCTAGCTCTGCCTTTGAACAGGGATGCCCTGAGGGCCTCACAACCACCCACCGATACACAGACCATGGGCCTGGGGCCTCTTGCTGTCCCCACCTTGCCAGATGAGGAGGGGGGAAATGCCCCCTCCATACAGCGCTGGCCACTGGGTGGAGGGACGTGTGAATCCTGCCCAGGCCTGATAACAAAGGCTTTCTGCAAAGGGAATTTTTCCCGACACTGCAAAATACTTTGGATGGCTGCCCAGGATCCTCTTCCCAGTTTCCCCTTTCCAAAACTCTTCCAATTCTTCTCATTACCCAGCCTCGATTAGGTGCTAACCTCTCTTTAACACTTGATAGCTTCTGATGGTCCCCAATTAAGGAGGACCACTAATCTTTCATTTGATCTGCTGGCAGCCTGGTGGGTGAGGGGTGGAGGCAGGACGGGGAGGTTTGAAACGGAGGGGCTGGCAGGGCACACCTGCAGAATTCTGAGCCAGACTCCATGCTGCCAGTTGCATAGGGGTCTGGGGACGCTGCTACCCTCCCTAGGGGCAGAACTATCTCAATGTTTCCTGCTGTCCCTTGTCCTTCGGTTTGTCTGGATGTTCCTTGGATTTGGGAATTTGCATCCAGCAGCCCCACCAGTTCACAGCTGTGACACCACAGTACCTACACAGGCCAAGGACTTGGGGATGAAAGTCTGGGTCCCAGACACCTAGCACATGCCTGTGAGTCGTGGTGGGCTGAACGGGACGTCCTGGCTGGGAGAGGAGGGTCATGGCCATGCATGCACCCTCTGGCCCTGGAGAACACAGGTCCTCAATTCTGGCTTCTGCACAGCCTGTTTGGGGCCAAAGGAATATTCACATCCCCAGTATTTCCCCAGTACCAGCGCTGACACGGGGCCTTTATAGGACTGTTCCACAGCCTTGTTCCCTACGTCTGCCTCCACCCCCTCCACCCGAAGCCTGCTGCCACCTCAATTCTGGCCTCCATGTTTACTACCTGTCTTGTACAGGCTGGCTGGGGAACATGCTCACTGCTTATGGGAACATCTGGATCCAGTCTGCCCTCTCTCTCTGCCCTTTTCTGCCCCTGAGACCCCATTTCTTCACGTTTGGAGAGGTAGCAGCAGTCTTTCTGGAAGCAGCTACAGAGATCAGACTACACTGGGCCAGGCTTACAGGCCGAGCGCCTCACAGCCCTGGGCTCCAACACACCAGACCTGCTCTTTTCAAAGCTCACATCCTCTTCTGGTCTTGCTCAGCGGCTGCGCTGCCTTGGGGTCCTGGGGGACTCATCTGACCTCATACTGCAGCCCCACTTGGAATGCACCCCACACATGCTCCATGGGCCCACCACACATGTGTATGCTCTTTGCTCAGTGGCCCTGCCGTCACTTGCCACCCCTCTCAGACCTGACAGGTACCTACCATCCAGGTCTAAGGCGTCGAACCCACAGCTGTCATTGTCTTCTTCAACTGCACTGCAGGACACAAGCAGGAAGAGGGCGCTTGTAAGTGTGCGTGTGCAGGGGGAAGGGCTTCCCACGAAGCCTCGGTCTGCAGCAGCAGTGTAAGGCAGAGTGGGTAGTGGGGGACAGACTAGACCTCAAGCTGCTGGTGGCCTTGGTGCTTCACAAAGCCTCAGCACCTCCCCAAGCTAGCTGGAGTGGGAATGGGCCCCGGGAAGACTGTAGTGGGGCTCGACTGGGGCTCCAGGACAGGGACATGAACACAGACCCTGCCCGCTTTGGCCCTTCCAGAAACCGGCACCACCAGCTGACTTTGAAAACAGCAGCCTAACTGGACAGAGCCGCCTGCCAGATGCCCCCTACTGCCATCCTCCTTGCCAAGCATGGGTGGCTTTAGGAGACAAGGTGGGAGTCGTCTGTGGGTCTCTCACTCTGGTAGAGAAAGCCCAGCTCTGGTGCCACAGAGTCCAGGAATAGGACTTCTGGGCAGCACAGGGCCAAGGAATATAGGCTTTGTCATTTGATAGCTGCTGGGTGACCCTGCTCAGAGCCTCGATTGCCTCATCTGTACAGTGGGCACTTGTACCTCTCCTGCCTTCAAGGTCACCACAAAGATGGCTGAGTGGTGGCGGGAGGCAGGATGCCAAGGGGCCCGGCCGCTCACCCGCGGGGCGGTGCATCTTCTTTGCAGCGCCTGACGATGGAGTCGTTTCCCGGCGGCTCTGCGGTGATTGACATGATGCTGCTCCGGCTCCGGTGGGGCTGCTGTGAACAAGCACGCATGGGTGTGATCTGGGACATGGATATTTATATGCCAGTGCCTCCGAGGGCATAAATATTATATATGTGGAACTAAATTTAACTCTGATTCATTCCCGCCTCCATGCCATGGCCAGCATGGGCACGGCAAGCTGGTCCTCTGCAATGGTGACCTTGGCCAGAGGAGGCTTGTGCACAGCCTGGGGCCCCCATCGAGTGCGCAGCACATCTGCTCACACATCTGCTCACAGGGAGGACATGGCGGGCGGGCTGGTGACCTGCACTGGCTGAGCTCTGTGTTCCTGGCTGCACCTGCTCGGGATGCAGTGAAGGATGGGGGTGGGCAGCTGCTGGAGGAGGCGTGACCTGGGGAGCCAGGCCTGCGGCTCCTGGTAAGGGCTGCCTTAGAAGGGAGCCTTGGATTTCCTCCCCAGAACTGTCATCAGACAGGACTCACTCATTATAGAACCTCTGCCTCCCCCAGGGCCTGATTTGGGAAGCCGAGCTGACAAGTTTCCTGGAGCTTCCCTAGGGCTTAGAATTTCTAATCCTGTGCCTTCTGCTGCCTGTCTGGGGGTGATGACACCAGGTCTGGGGCCTTGGATGCTGCCTGGCTCTGCCCAGGTGGGCTGGAGCTAAGGACTGGGAGGTCAGGGGAAGGCCTGAGCCCTTGCTCTGCCACCATATCATCTCCAGCTGCTGGCAGCCTCCTGCTCGGCTCAGGCCCCTCCCTGGCTGCCAGAGCTGTGAGGGCTGAGAAGCTGCAGCAGAATTCTTGGCTGCCTGTGCAATTGCCACAGGTCCTCTGAGGCCCATCTCCTCCTCCCACCAAGTGTTAAATTGGGAAAGGAGGTGGCAAGAAGGTGTAAATACATCCTGAGGCCTCTGAGATATCTTTAAATAAACATCAGGAAGGCCTGGGCTGTGGCCCTGGGGTAGAGAGTGACACAGGGTAGGGAGGGATATAGCTTGTGGGCCTGGGCCTGCAGGTTACAGGGGACCCGGGGACCAAAGCTCAGGCAGGGTTGGGGGAGCAGGTAGCACAGGGCCTGCAGCTTACCATCTTGGAGAAGGAGCTGGTGATGGGTAGAGAGTGGGCAGAGCTGGGGCTGGCATCTGTGCTGTCATCTCCATGGCCCTTGACTGTCTCCGTCCAGGGCAGAGGAAAGGGAAGGAGTAGGGCGGGTTGGAGATACAAATGAGAGCGGAGGGAAAAAAGTGAAAAATGAAAATTGGAGCCACTGGTCAGTGACCCAAGCCTCTTGCAGACCCAGGTGGGGATGAGGCCCCTTCCCCTTGTGTGGGGCCTGCCTCGCTCTGGTGTATGAGGAGGAAGAGACCCCTAAACCATCTCTGGTTGTTTCCCTACCTGCTGCGGCTGCTAAGAGGCATTGTGCTTATTCTATGGCATAGCCCTGTCCTGGCCAGGGCTAGGCCCAGGGCAGCCCCAGTCAAGGCTGAATGTCACTGTTCTCTGAGGACTTTTGGTGGTCTAAATGCAGGATCCCCA
Source organism: Dolichotis patagonum (assembly GCA_004027295.1). Taxonomy (NCBI): domain Eukaryota; kingdom Metazoa; phylum Chordata; class Mammalia; order Rodentia; family Caviidae; genus Dolichotis; species Dolichotis patagonum. The sequence continues at coordinate 66,560 of PVJX010000398.1, read as the reverse complement.
CCTGGCACTTTTAGCAGAATGATGCCCACCAGGAGCATAAAGTCCAGCAGAGCGGGTCAATTTGTCACCTCCTGCGTGCAGCCTCCCTCCATGTCTCCCACTGTTATACCCTACTCCCTGGGCACTTCCTGGGCCATGTGCCCACTCTCTGGCCCATGTGACCATTGTACTTTCTGCCTCCAGGCCCAGGGAGACCTCCCTAAAGCCAAGGTCTGGGACCTTCACTCTCTTCATACCCAAACTCATCTGGGGACCTCACCAGGGCTCAATCCCAGGGCTCCGTGCTCTAGGATGGCAGGGCAGCTTTCCACACCCCAAGTTTTGGGTGTACCCCCAGGAGTCTTCCCTGGGGCTGTCTACTGATGTCTACTGTCTCTGTCCAGGCCGTCCCAGCTTTCCTCTGCCTCTCTTGCAGGTGACCCTTGGCACAGTGCCCTCTTCACTGCAGCTTGGGGACATCTTCTAGAACCTTCCAGCACCTAGGTAGTAGGTGCTCGATTCCCTTTGCAAATCCCCACCGGCTGATCATCACTTTTACTTGTGCTAGGATGAAGGAGACCTCCAAGGCAGCGTGTCATAGAGAACAGGGGCTGTGGATGGACTAGCAGCCTCGGACTCTGGGGAAAGTGTCACAGACCTTGGCTTCTGGGCCAGGAGCAGGCTTGGTGGGAAGGGAGGAACCGCACAGAGGTGCTTCAGCGATTTAGGGCCTGTCAGATGACAATGGTCACTAGTGCCTGATGGACCTGCTCCCCGAGAGCCCCAGGCCTAGCCCAGCTGACCCCACTGAGCCCCAGGCCTAGCCCAGCTGACCCCACAGGGCTGATGGCTGCACTGGGAGGAACAGATGGACTGAGAGGCAGAGTGACAGATGAGGGATCGGGCATCTCCCTGACCTTGAAAATCAGATGCTCGCTTGAGGCTGATGGGGGATTTGGCTCTCTGCAGCTGAAAGAGAGGAAGGGGGAGAAACAAGACAGAGGACACAAATCAAACCAGGCCCAGACACATGTCACTGGAGCCAAGAAAAAAAAAAAAAAACAAACACAGTGGGACAAGACTGTCCTGCCTCTTGTCCCCTGACCACCTGGGTCTCATGCTAAAGGTCTTCCTGCAGGTGGGACAGGATGTGAAGTCTTCCTGGTCCTGGGTTAGGTGGCTGGTGGTAAGGCAACCTCCTCCTGGGGAGTCCCAGCCAACAGAGTAGGGACGCTGAAAAGTGAAGGCTGAGTCAAGCTGCTGCATGACACAGGTCTTCAGGAAAGGAGTGTCACTGTCCTGGGCCCTCGATGTACTGAACCCTGTGAGATCCTAACTTGGGCCGGGGCGGAGAGGCAGAGAACCAGGTCTGCAGAGCTGTCCCATTCATTCATTTGCTAATTCATCCATCCCGTTCTTTCATCCACTCACTCATCACTCACCAATGGTCAGCCATATGCTGGGACTGCACTGGACACTGAGCAAGGGGATGTCACTACTGTGACAACAACTTCCAAATGGGGCCTGCCATGTGACAGGCCCTCTAAACCTACTTGGGGAACAAACAGATAAATTTGGAAGCTCATTCTACCCTCTCCCTTGTACTGGAGAAAGCCTTCATGCTGAGCTAATCCTCTGACCGTTTTCATTTTCATTTGTTTGTTTGTTTGGAAACAGGGTCTTGCTAAACTGGGCTTTCAAACTAGCAATTGTGATCCTCCTGCCTCAGCCTCCCAAAGCACTAGGTTTACAGGTGTGTGCTCACACCTGGCTTCTCTTTTAAAAACTTCTACTATCCTTGTAAGGGAAAAGGAGTTACTAAGAACAGATAAACAGGTTCAAGCCACAAGACGGCATTTTTGTTTTTTTAATTGGTACTGGGGATCAAACTCTCAACTGTGTGCTTGCAAGGCAGGTGCTTATGCTACTGAACTAAATCCCCAGCCCTGATGGCACGGTTTTTGTTTCTCAGGCTAAAACAGGTCAAGTCATGTGTAGGTACCTCAGACCTGGGAAGCATCTGGCATGACCTAGGAGGTCTCCCACCCTCAGGGTTGCCAGGGAGGCCCTGGCACCACACCCCAAAACCACACCTGGATGCCTTTCAGGTTCATCCTGCGCCTCGGTGGGTGGTAGGGTGGGAAGTACTTGCTGTCTTCTGGGGACTCCTCAGAGGTGGACGAGTCATCAGCTTCTTGGCCATTCGTCCTGGGGCTGGCATCCCCAAAGCTCTGTGAGATGATGGTGGCTGGCAGGTTCCTGGGCAGACTCTGAGGACAAAGAGACATCAGTGCTGGAGACAAGAATGACAAGTTGCTGACAGTCAACCAGAGAGTTGGCTGATGGTACACCATTGCCTTGGACACTTGAGTGTGACACTCAGCTTTCTTCTGTCCTCCCTGCAGGTGCCAGGGTGTACCATTGTAGCTCAGTGATCTCCCCTTCACTCACTCTCCTGTCCCTGCCTTTCCCCCACCACTGTCTGGGCTGGAACCTCACCTTCCTGTGCAGTAGCAAAGCAGCTGGCTCTTGGCCATCTTGTCCCCTTCCATGTGGCATGCCTTGATTAAGGTCCCAATGTCCACCCTCACGCCTGAGCAGGAAGTATAGAAAATATTGTGAAAACTGGGTGGTGGCATATGCCTGTAACCCCAGCAGCTCTGAAAGGCCGAGGCAGGAGGATTGTTAGGTTGAGCCCAGCCCAAGCAATTTAGTAAGAGTCTGTCTCAAGTGTGAAATACAAAAGGGCTGGAAATACAGCTCAGAGTGAAGTCCCAGGGTTTGATACCTAGTGCTGGAAAAAACCCCTGCATAATAATAATAATAATAATAATAATAATAAATGGTACAAGGTATATCCTGAGTGTTTTCTAGTCATTACCTCATATAATTCTAAGTACGTATTGCTCATAGTCACTGTATACACAACAGGAGGCTGGGTCACAGGGCACACGCAACCTCGGCGTGACTCCCGAAGTGTTCTCCTGTACTCCTCTGCACTAAATCCTTCAGGGTCCAGAAGAGCTGCAAAGAGCTCAGCCCACATGGTATACCCTAACCCTTTCTGCTCCCTCCTGCTCCCCTTGGGCCTCTGCTCAAGCTCCTGGGGAACTGAGGGCCTGGTCCCACCTCTCCTTGCCTCATCAGGTGCCATTGGACTACATGCATGTATTCTGCAGGTACCATCACTGTCCCCTGTGCCTGGTACTGCACTGGGCATCAGGAACAGGAGGACCAGTGAGGGGGCTGATACATAATTATAAACTGTGCTGGTCACTTGAGGGAGAGGGTGGAGCATGTTACTGTGACTTCAGTTTCCACTGTGAGGCTTCAGCAAAATCAAGTGAGCTGACCTGGCCAGGTGAAGTCAGGGGCCTGAGGCTCAAGGCCTAAGGCCTCCAGGGAGTGCTTCCTGGAACTGGGAGTACAGGCCTCCCTTGAATTTGGAGTGTAGAGCACTGCGTTGAAAAGTCACATTCCTGTATTTGCCTTTTCTGAAGGATTCTGCAGTCTCTGAGGGGAGGGTGGCTCTGATCAGGCTCCCCAGGGCTCAGTGACTGCAGCCTGGGTCTGGGTCCCTCCTTTGTAAATGAGGATGGAAAGCACACCTTCCCTGTTAAACAGGGCCAGCACACCTCCTGCCAGGAGGGCGCCCAGGAGATCCCTGGGGATAGTGATCACGACACCATCTGGATCAAGGGCAGCATTCATTCACTTCTGGGTGCCTGAGGTCACAGGCGAAGGCACGCTACACTTCATGCTACTCCTTAAGTGTGTCACCCATGGGCACTAGCAACCTTGACCCAATGGTGTCTTAAACCTGATGGATGTTTCCACTGGTAGGTGGCCTGAAGAAAGGCTGATGGCCAACTGGGAGGGGCCAAAGGTCCTGGTGGGGGACCACCTCATCACCAGCTTGGAAGTGGCCAATCTAGAATTTCATCTGCATCTTTTAACTGCAATATGAGTGGCTACTACTCAACACTCTACAGATACACAGAGAGTCAGAGACACGGATGGTTCTGGGCACAGGAAGGAAACATGCTTTGGGCTCGAATGTACAAAGAGCACCTGCACAGGAAGTAGAGGCCCTGGCCAGTCATCATTGGTGGCAGGAGGGCATCTGGCTGCAGCCCACCTGGTCGAGGGTGCCGCTGTCCTTGGAGAGGCGCCGGAGCTTGCTCTCCAGGTTGACGATGCAGGCCTCCCGCCGCACCATCTCAATCCTCATCTCATCATTCTTCTCTTCCAGCTCACGAATCTGCTTCCGGTACTTGTCCTTCTCAATCAGGCACTGTGAATACTGGGTCTGAGCTTCGTCTCGGGAGTGGAAGGCCTACAGGGGGATCGGATAAAGGTATGTTATGATTGGGTTTAGTATGAATCCCAAAAGGCTATGTAGAATGATTCATTCCCAGCTGATAGGGTTTCAGCAAGTAATTGGATCACAAGGGCCCTAATGTCATCAGTGGCTTAATCCAAGGGGAGGCTCATAATTTGATGGTATTATTGGGAGTGATGGAAGCAGGAGGTGGGGCCTGGCAGAAGGTAGTGGATTACACAGGCATGACCTTGGGGACCCTATCTAGCTCCTGGCCTCTTTTTCTCTGGCACTTCCCCTTCTCTCTACCTCCTAGTTGCCATGAGCCCTTCTACCATGATGTTTCTGCTTAGCCAATGGCCTAAAGCAGTGGAGTAGCCCTGGGACCATGGACTAAAACCTCTGAAACTATGAGCCAGAGGAAGCCTTTCCTCTTGTCCACTGACTTCCTTAGGTGTTTGGTTACAGCAATGAAAATCTAACACAGGTCACTTTGGTGCCTCAACTTCACCGTACCAAAGTGGGCCCAGGGACACAAATCCTCCCAAGCCAAGTGCCAACCACAATATGGGCCTGCTGCTCACTTTTTAACTCTGGGCGTTTCACCCATCCCCTTCTTCCCTAGTGCCACTCCTGGACTGGGCATCCTGCCTTTGTTCCCTGCCTGGCATGGTGTGAAGAGTGTCCATGCACATCACCTGGAGTCTATACCCTGCCCTACAGGGGGTGGTACCGTGGTTATTTCCATGCTACAGATAAAGACACTGGGATCTTAAGGAGCAGCCTGCTTAGATCTAAAAGCCCCATAGGATGGAATTTATGTTTGGACTAGAATTAGGAAAGATGGATTCCCGAGCATCCCTGGGTAGACAGTGCTGTCACACTGGTCAGAACTTGCCGATGGAGCCCAGTGGCTTGGGGTGGGCACCCCGAGGTGCAGCCTCACATCCCTGCACTCCTGGTGGACGTACCTGGTCCCGCTCCCGCTCCACCTCCTCCAGCTGCAGCATGACAGTGGTCATGCGGTGCTTGTACATTTCACAGTCCTTCCCCAGGGTTGAGCACTTGAGCTCTAGGTCCTCCTTCTCCTCCAAATACTGTAAGCGACATGGAGAAATCAATATGTGCACCAAGCAATCAATAGGTCGGGAAGCTGTTTCCTGGTGGTGCACCCCGTAGGCTGGAGCTGGCTTGTTCTTCCTGAGCTGGTGTGGTCAGAACATGGCCTGTCCTGCCAAGAGCCAGCTACCTGACTGGCAGAAGGGACCTTGGTAGGAGGTGGTCAATCATACAAGAATGGGTGGACCTACTGTGTGCCCAGTAATGTAGGGGGAGGACAGTGTGACACTGCCAATCTGTGTCCTCTTTGGTCAGGAAGAGAAAGACTAAGCTAAGTCATATTAGCTAAGCTAATACAACTCCTAAGAGCTATAAGGGGGTTGGGTGCTGGGAAGCAGGGGAACTGATACCAGGGTCAGAGCTAGGCCTTAGAAAGAGGTATGAGGTCAGCAGGCTCAGTGCACTCTACTGGGAAAGGGGACAGGCTGAGGGTACTGGCTGGCCATTGCTGTCCCCAGGGCTCCCACCTTGTCCCGCAGCTCCTCAGCCTGGCGGACCTCCTCCTGCAGGTTGTAGATCTTATTGACCAGCTCCTGACGGTCCTCTAGCGCCTCCTTGCGGTCATGCTCCAGGATGTCCAAGATGGCTTTGTTCGAGTCTGGCAGGCTGCGCTTGCCGGCCTGGGCGGGCAGGGAGGAGGGTGTGATGGTGCTGGGACTGGGAAAGTGGGGAGCAAAGTGGACAGGGAAGGCAGGGACAAAAGAGCCAGCCACAGTCGTGGAGAGAGCAGAAGGTTTTGTGCTGGGAAAGTACAAGCAAGAAGAAATTTCTCTTGGGGTCTTTAAGCAGCTTATCATTTAAGAAGTTTATCACCTGGAAAGAAGCATAAAACCCACTTCTGCTCAGGAATACCCTGAGCCCATTGTTCTGTCCCAGCTCTTATTGGAGCCTAGAGGGGCACAGGCTGCTCCTCTAAACCTTTCAGAGATGATAACAAAGGCGGGGCTGCCATGTTTTCCTGATGTCACCCCAAAATATCAACTAATCTGCTATGATTAAATTGGGATTCAGCCCCTGCTCTGAAACTGAGCCTGCTGGAGAAGTGCAGGAGGATGCACTGACTTTCCTTTCCCTGCAATATATTCTGGGATGTTCTGCCTCAGTGACATCCCGCTCCGTAGCTACACAGTTCTGGGATGACAAGTCTGGGAGGAATCTGAAAGAGCCCAGTGTATAGCTGAGTTTTTCCTGGATGTATTTGGCTCTCCTTGGTGCTGGGGCACTGATTTCCCTGTGAATGGTGATATTCATAGCGCATGTCAATGAAAGAAGCAATTTTGCAAGTGTGACCTCCTGTGATGTCTCATAAGGATGTTGTTAGGGTTCAGATCTAGATGATTCCCCAAAGCTTCATTTGCTGTGAGGCGGAACTTCTGGAAGATGGCTAGGTTGTGGAACCTTGCACTGACCTATGGTTAGGAGGTAGGGTCTGGCTGGAAGAGGTGGGCCACTCTGAACATGACCCAGAAGTTACCCCTTTCCAGCTCCTCCCTTCACTCGCTGCTATGAGCTGAGCAGCCTTCCTCCACCCAGGCCCTTCTATGCCATTGTACCTTGACCCAGCTGACTATGGACTGAAACCTGTACAAACTGCGAGCCAAAATAAACCTTTCCTCCTTTATGTTGTAGCTGTCAGGTATTATGTCTCAGTGACAAGAAAGTGATTAAGACAGAGATTGCATGAGTGGTCACCCCCACTTCACAGGGTAGAAAAGTATGGTGCCCAAGGATGCCCTGCATTGTCCATGGCCCTGCAGTTAGTACGCTGAGACTCTGGCCTCCTACCCGGGTCTGCCCTGCTCCACTGTCACCTGCAGGATGGACAGCAGCTCCTCACCTGGATGATGGATTGCAGCTCCTGGATCTTGGTCTTCAGCATTTCATTCTCTCGCTCTAGTTCCAGGACTTGCTCCTTCTTGGGCCGACTCTCAATGTCATTCTTTAGCTTCAGAGACTGATTTCTCTCCAATTTACATTCCTCCTCCATCTTATTCAACCGGTGCTTTAGTTGATCAATCTGAAACACCCAAAGGAGCCAAGAGGAGACTGAGGCTGGTGAGAAACGCTGGGAGGGGGCAATGGTTCCGAGATTTGGCTGGGTTTCCAGCCACAGCTCACAGGCTGGGGTGCAGAGGGACTTTCTCCAGGAAAACGCATCACCATCTCCTTGTTGATGGAGAGTTTCCAGTTAGTTCATTCATAATACTTTTAAATGGCTATTGTCTCTTAGAAAGTTCTCTGAGGGAACTGTTGTAGGGTAGGACAGGTTATAGATCAGGATGAAAGACACCCAAGCTGGAGATGTACTAAATGCCACCCTTGACAGTTTAGCCTTGGGAACTGGGGCCAGCAGATATCTTGATCTTTGTCAGTAAACCTGTGCGCTTCCCTAAACTGGCCTTAGGAAGCATCCTGAACAAGACAGTGCTCAAGGACTGTGGGGAGAGAGGCACCAAAGGAGTGGATTTCATCTATCTTTCTTTCTTTCTTTCTTTCTTTCTTTCTTTCTTTCTTTCTTTCTTTCTTTCTTCTTTCTTTTTCTTTCTTTCTTTTGTCTTTTTGAGACAGTCTCACCATGTAGTTCAGGCTGGCCTTGAACTCACTTTGTAGCCCAGGCTGGCCTCAATTGTACCTCAGCTTACCAAGTGCTGGGATTACAGGTGTGCACCACCACACCCAGCTGTCATGTTTCAACTCTAGGATTGTAGAGAGACAGCCTCAAGAAATCTGGCAGGTAGAAGGCGGCGGCTTCAACAAAGAAAAGCCTGGTGCTGCACTTCTGTGGCTCAGGAAAAAAGCATAGAGAGGGAAAGCAGCCTGGGGCGGACGGACGGCCCAGAAACTCAGCTGGCTCGCTGTCCTTTCAATTCTACACACATTTTCCCATTATTAACACAGCTCCAGGGAAACTAATACAGCAGAAAGTTCTAGGAGAGAAACTTCTAAGTCCCTGCTAAAGGTTAGTTTCTCTTTTTGGTCATGCTGAACAAACAAATACCCCCCCAAACCACAAAAATACACAAAAACACAAACAAACAAACAAAAAAAGAAAAACCTCTTTAGTATCTTTGAAAATCAACCCAAGTCCTGGGCTGGGTCCCTATCCCCAGTTCCACAAGGGTCATCAGAGACTTATGGTGCAGAAAGAATCTTGGCAACTCTAGGGCCAGGTACTATCTCCCTTATTGCCACTTATAAGTGAAGAGACTTGAAGCCAATAGCTAAGTAAATGGTAAAGCTAGAAGTCAGAATTTGAACTCAAACCTTCAGGACTTCACAGTGCATGCTCTTAGCTGAAATGCTCCACAGCCTGCTATGCCAGTGACTCAATTCACCTGCACTCTGTGGATTGTTTACTGATCTGTCTGCCTCACTAAATCGTAAGTGACCCAAACAGAGCTCAGGTTATTTATCCCTGTGTCCCTCACAGTGCTTAGCACAGTGCCTTACACATGGCAGGTGCTTAATAAATATTCTGAGAGTCTATTTTCTCCCCAGCAGCCAGAGTGATCCTTCTAAGATATAAATCAGTTGTCACTCCCCAGCTCTCAATCCTTCAGAGGCTTTCATCACCACTAGAATCAATTCCAAAGTTCCTACCGTGGCCCCATGATCTGGACCCCGGCCATCTCTCCCACCTCCTTTTGTACCATTTGTTCATTTGGCTCCAGCCCCAGTGGCTCTTCTGCCATTACTCAAGGAAGAAGAAAAGCCAGACCCCCGCCCCCTCTCAGGCCTTTGCATTTGCTTTTCTTTTCATTGCATGCCTGGCTCCCTTTCCTCAGATCCTTGCTCACATTTTGTCAGAGACGGTACAAGATGGCAGCCCTCATTCTCTCGCCCTACTGCAGTTTCTCTTAATAGCACTCAAGCTACCAGGGCTCTGTCTATGTATTTGTTTTCTGATTATGATGTTAACTCCATGATGGCAAGGTCTTAGTCTGGAGATAGGTATCCCCAGAAACGAGCTGGGTACATGGTGGAATTCAATAAATGGAAGAAGAGAATGAATGTGGCAAATTCCCTTCCTTGCCTTCATTTAGATGGTAAACTCATTAATCAGGTCAATCACGTGGCTGGTGGTTTGTTGGCTGATAAATGTGAAACTATGTTGATTTTTGCAGAAACAAAGGTTATGGACAGCGTCTGAAACCGAAGAATTTACCTCCCACAGGACAGGGCAGAAAACCCATTTTCGCAAAATCCACCCACTCCCCTCCACCTCGTGTCGCAGCCTGGGGTTGTGCCTATCCTAAGCTTCCCTCACTTTGAGTGACACAGGTTGCGTGGAAGTGTGTGCGTATGTCTGCACATGCGCAGAAGTGATGGGGCGGTTCATTGCATCTTTGTGCGCATGTGTACACCAGCGCAGAGAAGATCTAGGCAGCTGAGCCAGAAGTGGATGTCCGTGTTGGTGTGCTTGCGCACGCAGTGAGTTAAGACCTCCCTCCCACTTATCTTCTCTAGTCCTGGCTCTGTCTGGGTGGGAATCTCTGGTGTTGCCTGTGTGAGCACGTCAGCATGTGTCCCTGTGGTATTCCTGAGTCCCAGGGTCCATCACTTCTCTCTCCCTTAGCTTGGCGAGTAGCTCTGGCGCCCCTACCTCGAGTTGGAGGTCCCGGCTCCTCATCACGGCCATGTTTTTCTCTTCACTGAGCTGGGCGTAGCGCATGGCCAGGTTGTAGTTGTCGTCCTTGACCTTGACCAGCTCATCATTGTAGCTGTCCCGCTCCTCCTTCATCTTGTAGTACCGATCCTGGAAGGTCACCAGCTCGACCCGCGTGAGCATGAGCTGCTTTTTCTCATCCTCCAGCTGCCGGGACTTGGCCAGGAGCTCGCAGCGCTGCAGGTCCTTGGCCTTCATCTGCTGCTGCAGCTTGATGACCTCGTTCATCAGGAAGTGCGTGAGGCCCTCGTGGCCCTCCTCCACTGTGAAGAGGGGCACCCAGTTAGGCCCAGGATGAAGCAGGCGCCAGTGACTCACTCAGTTGCTCACCAACACTGTACTGAACTTTTATACCCATACACCCACACCCCTCCTACTAAAGTCCAGATGTTCAGATGGCAAAGCCACTTACCCACAATGGTGGAGAATCTCCGGGTAGGCTCCTTCCCAGTCACCAGTTTATACAGTTCTGGGTAGTAAAATTCCAGGCTCTCCAAGAATACCACATAGCCTCTTTGCCCTTTGGTGTGTAGAATGTCTAATAGTCGGCCTAAAGGACAGACCACATCACACAGGAGAAAGTTATGTAACTGCTTGGGTGCAAATATCCACTTCTAGTCTGATTGTATCCCTGAATAAACTTAAAGGAGATAGTCTCACTACATTCTGTCACTCCTGAGTTGTACGATAGAGGCTGATGTAACCAAAGTTCCAAGCCCTCAGCACAGATTCGGGGAATGTTCATCTCCTTTCTGTAATAAATCGATAGAACTAGGATTAAACAGAATTGCAGGCACGGGGAACCAGCAGTTTTGAAGAGCTTTCTCTTGACCAGGGCTTAAATTATTTACACAAGCACCTGCTCTTCTGTGATTGAAGGAGGTTAGAAGTATATGAAATAATACATGGCTCCCTGGGGTTCCCAGCAAGAGGACAAATATTTGGGTGGGAAGCTTTTAGGAAAAGTCAGTGGGAAGAAGTCTAGCTCCATGTTCTTTGGAATTATTCCACAGCCTGGAAACATCTTAATCTACATGTGTCATCTTCCCAGCTGTTTAGAGTTTTCATCCTACTTACAAAGGTTTGGATGTTGTTTGTCCCCCAAAGGTTCATGTGTTGGGAGCTTGGTCCTCAATATGGAGATACTGGGTACTGGGATCTTTTAGAAATGGGGTGTAGTGGGAGGTCTTTAGCTCATTTGGGGTTGTGCCCTTGAGGATGGTGAGGTCCCAATCTCTCTGTGATTCTGTTGGGGATGTGAGCTCTTCCTCATACACACCTTTCTACCGTGATGTGATACAGCCTAGAGGGCCCTCATAAAGCTCAGTTGATGCTAGCACCATAATATCTGTGACTGTGAACTAAACCAACCTCTTTTCTTTATAAGGTTAACTTGCATCAGTTATTTTGTGATAGTAATATAACACAGACCAAGACATTATTTATTGCCCTTCTAGTTTACACTTTATGGCCTTTCCTTAAACATTTTTATTTCAGACATTTTTTTCTTTTGAGGTCTTAGACTTTATCTTTTTCCCAGGATAAATATGATATAATAAATTTAATCTTGTGTCAATCTTGTGTGTGGTGAAGCTGCCTGGAGCCCTGTCTTAGAAAGATTCCAAAGTTACATCCAAACTCAGTGGGAAGGCATGCTGTGATTAATTAAAGACGTCAGCCATGGACACAAAAGAGTCACAGCATATGGACCACTTATCATTAGTTACACTGTGGGACACTGATTTCCAAACCTTTCTAACTATAGTCTACAGAGAGCAAGAAATATTACACCATGACCTAGTGCCCATATACATAGATAAGTATACAAACATGTGTGCACATCTATACATATATCAAACTGAAATGAGTTTCACAAATGTGCACATTATTTTTACCAAGTATGATGGAATTCCGTGGGCTCCAAGGGACTCCAGAAAAACCTGTGGACCCTTTTTAGAATAGCATTTAAAAAAAAACTGATTAAACACATCTGGTACAAAGAAAGCCCATTATAATATAATTATCAAATATTAAATAAATCTGTGATTCAGTAATAGACATGCTATTTTTGAATGTGTTAAGTAAGAAGATCTCTTGGCAGATTGATAACTACTGTAATAGGAGATGAGTGCAAATGGTATTTTAAGACACCTGCAAAGCTGTAATATGAGATATAAAGATATCTGTAAATTTTATTGTTGACATAGTCGCAGGTATTAGTAATCACCACTGGAATTTGTTGCCTGCCACCCTTCATATTTGAAGGCAATGCTAATGTTCAGTTAATGTTTGTAAAATTAAGATGCAATTTTTTCTCTCTCCAAGTTCATGGGTCCTTGAATTCTACATCTTAGTGGTAGGACAGGAGTGGGTAATGGTCTGTGGACTCGAGTTTCAAAATCCCTGACCTAGAGAAACCTCATTTTGGTGTAGCTAAGTGGACGGCATGTCCTGGAGCGGCCGTGTGTGGTAGCCCTCCCTGTCCCTCAGAGGGTTCCCGCGGTTACCTGCCCGGTTGATCTTGGATGGCAGCATGGGGGCGTTAAGCACTTCATCTTCGTCTTGCTCGTCTATGACCTTGCACTGGCGCAGGTAGGGGGTGAGCTTGGCCGGGTTGATGTAGCGGCTCAGCATGTGCCGATTGCACTCCACGTTCTCCCACAGAGCGTCCTCCTCATCCTTCAGCGTCTCCATGTACTCGTCCATCTCAGGCCCGCCTCCTTCAGACAGGACCCCGCATGGTGAGTGCAAAAGCCTCCCCCAGAGCACCCCAGAAGCTGCTCTAGTGTGAGCTCGGCAATATATTGTTAAGTTGAAGAAAAAAAAAGTATAGTAGAAGAAAATATATCTGACATTTTACCTTTTATCTGAGAAAGGGGCAATGAATATAAATATATTTTCCTTATATACTAAACATAAACAATGGAAGAATAGGTCATAAAAATTTTAAATGGTTGTTTATTGGGGGAGAGGGGGAAAACCTGGCTCCTGGAATACACTCTACCCACCCAAAGTTTTATCTTCCTAAATATATCTTCCCCAAACAACAATATACTAGTTTTTGTTTTAAAACTTCACATAAATGGTATTATGCTGTATGCTTCCTTTTTCATTGGGCTTCTCCCCCTCCTGTGTTTCTTTGAGATTTATCTAGGTGCATTTGTTACATTCATTTTTTAAAAACAGCATTATTGAGTTATAACTCATACCACACAACTGCCAATTTAAAGTACACGATTCAGTGCTTTTAAATACACTCTTGGGATTGTGCAATAATCACCACAGTCTAATATTTTAGCATATTTTTGTCCTTCTTAAAAGACACTCATAGCTGGGTGCAGTGGTGCAGGCCTAGAATCCTGGCACTCTGGGAGGCTGAGGCAGGAGGATCCCAAGTTTGAGGCTAACCTGGGCAACATAATGAGTCCGTGAGAACCTGTCTCAAAATAAAAATACAAAAAAACGTTGGAGATGTAGCTCAGTGCCAAGGGCTTGGGTTCAATCTTGAGTATTGCCAACAAACCAACCAGCCACCAAAAACCGAACCAAAACAAACACAATGACCACAATAAAAGACGTGAAACTCAGGATTACAATCCCGCTTGATTTCCTTACTGCCTTCTTTCATCACTAATCTACTTTTCTGTCTCTGTGGATTTGCCTTCCCTGACATTTAACATACACACAATCATAAATTGTGTTCTTTCAATGACCAGCTTCTCATTTGACTGGGATATAATTTACATGCCCTATGATTCACTTTTTAAATGCGTGTAACTCAGTGGTTCAAAGAATGTGTAACTATTGCCACAATCAATTTTAAAACATCATTTCAGAAAGAGACTTCATAGCTTCATCAGTCTTTCTCCATTCCCCCCAGACAAGGCCCTCTGACCCTTGCAACCACTAATCCACTTTCTGCCTCTACCATTTTTGTCTTTTTGGATATTTCATATGAAGTCGAATATTTATAGTATTTGTGACTGGCTTCTTTCACCCAGCTTTCAAGCTTTTTCTGTGCTGTAGTATGTATCACTATTTAATTTACAAATAGCCAGATGATTTTTCATGGTGTGACACTAACACATTTTGTTATCCCTTCCTTTGGTGGCATTTGAGGGTTTTTTGGCTTTTATTCTGTCATGAACCTTCATGTACGAGTTTTCATGTGGATTTATGCTTCTGTTTCCCTGGGGAGACACGTAGGAGTGGCATTCCTAAGCTATGCAGGGATTCCATATGTTTCACATTTTGAGGAACTGCCAAACTGTTTTCTAAAGCAGCTGCACCATTGTACAGTCCCACTAGTAATGTGCTAGCATTCCAATTTCTCCACAGTCGTGCTAATAATACTTACTCTCTCTTTTTTTAATCATAATTATCCTATAGGAAGAGAAGTGGTATCTCTTTGTGGTTTCGATGTGCATTTTTCTAATAACTAATGATATGAAGCATCTTTTCAAGTGCTTATTGGCCATTTGTGTACAGAGGTAGAAGGGATCATTGAAAAATATGGTGAATGTTGAAATTAAAAAATTTATTACAGTAAAAGACACATCAACATTAATTCCCCTCAACATTATCGCCCCCCTGCCAACCCCAAACAAACTATCCCATCATTCTTGGCACTTTCTGAAGCAGTTCTGGAAATTCTTTTCTTTGCGTGTATTTAGCTGTGTTGTTGTGGCTGCCACAGTGTCCTGAATTGATCTAAAACATTTACTTTTCATGGCCATTTGACATTAGGAAAAAGCCAGATGTTGCACGGTGCCAGATCTCATGAAGAAAGTGGAGGAAGACACACCGTCACAGTTTTATCATCTTGCTTTTTTTGTTGGATGGTGCTTGCCAGCAGCATTCGCTATATTTTTGATCACATCTTGTAAAGACACTCATGAAAGAGGACTTCCAGAACTGCTCCAAAAAATGGTAAGAATGATGGGATGAGTGTGTTGGAAATGAGGGGGAGAATTTTGAGGGGGATTAATGGGAATGTGTCTTTTACTGTTATGAATTTAAACATCCACTGTGTATTTTGATCACCTATCGTATCTATTGAAATCCTTTCTCATTTTAAAGTTGAGTTGTTTGTCTTGTTTTTTTTTTTTAACTCATGACCTTGCTTGTGCTGCTGAGCTAAACCCTCAGCCGTATGTTTGTCTTTTTATTATTTAGCTGTAGGGGTTTTTTATTCTGGATGCAAGTCCTTTATCAGACACAAAATTTGCAAATATTTTCTGCCCATCTGTCATTTGTCTTTTTACTTTTCAAAGACAGTGTAGCATAAGTTTTAAATTTGATATAGTTGCTTGCTTTTTCTTATTTTACTTGTGTTTTGACGGGTATAAAAAATCATTGTTTAATTCAAGGTGAGGAAAACAAATTCCTATTTTTTCTTTAGTGTTGTATATGTTAGCTCTTACATGTCAATCATCCATTTTTAGTCAATTTTTGTGTTTGATACAAAGTAGTGATCTACATTGATTGTTTTATGTATGGACATCTGATTGTACTGGTCTAATATGTCAAAGAACAAAACAAACAAAAAAAGCAAAACAACAAAAAAAACCCCTCCCCCAAACCACTATTTTTTCCCCATTGAATGACCTAGGTACCTTTGTTGGAAATCAATTGACCATAAATACAAAGGTTTGTTTCTAGACTCTTGATTCTACTCCATTGATTTATATGTTTCTCTTTATGTTAGCATCACATTGTCTCAATTTCTTTAGATTTGCAATAGGGTTTTGAAATTGGGAAATAGTGCCCTAACCTTGTGCTTTTTCAAGTTTGTTTTGGCCAATAGGGGTCCCTTTCCAATTCCACTGGGGCCTTAGTTCAGTGACTCCACTGACTATGTAGATCAATCTGGGGAGTATTACTCCCTAACAACACTGAATATTTCAATCCATGAACGTGGGATATATTTCCATTTATTTACATCTTCTTTAATTTCTTTCAGCAATATTTTATAGATCTTAGTGTATGATACAGTTTGCACGTTGAGTATCACCAAAAGGTTTGTAAGTAAAGACTTTGTCCCCAGGGTGGCACTACTGCGAGGTACTGTGGGCCTTTAGGAGGTCAGGCCTTATGGGAGGTCCTTATATCTTTCAGGGAACAGGCATCAAAAGGGACTGGGGGACCCAGCCCATCTTCTCTCTGCTTCCTAACTCAAGCTGTGACTGCTTGCTTTGACACATACTTTCACTGTGTTGTGCCACTGTCACCAGAAGTCCAAACCAATAGGAGACCCAACATTGAACTTGAATCTCCAGAATCATGAGCCACAGTAAACTTCTCTTCACTTCATAAATAGCTTGTGTCAGGTAGTTCATAATGGACAGAATGCTAATATGGTACGCAGGTCTTGCACTTCTTTTGTTAAATTTATTCATAAAGATTTTATTATTTTGATGATGTAGTAAATGGGAATTGTTTTCTTAATTTCATTTGTGGAATGATCACTGCTGGTGGATAGATGCGCAACTGATTTTTTTTTTTTTTTTTTTTTTTTTTTTTGCGGTACCAGGGATAGAACTCATGACTTCGTGCTTGCAAAGCAGGTGCTTATGCCGTGGAGCTAAATCCCCGGCCTGCACAACTGATTTTTACTTATTGATCTTATACTCTGAAATCTTGCTGAAATCATTTACCAGTTTTAATAACTTGGTACTAGTTGCCTTAGGATTTTCTCTACATAAGGTCACGTTGCCTGCAAATAGAGACAGTTTTAATTCTATCTTTGCAATAGAAGCGTCCTTCATTTCTCCTTCACACCTAAGTGCCCTGCCTAGAACTTCTAGTACATTGTTACTTAGTAGTGAAAAGAGTAGATCTCACAGGGAAAGTATCAGTCTACTCACCATTAGGCATGATACTAGCTATTTGTTTGTTTCTTTGTTTTGTTTTGCTTTTAAATGAATAAAACAGGTTATCAGATTAAGAAAGTTCCTTTCATTTCTGGTTTGCTCAGTATTATTGTCATGGGATCCTAGATTTTGATTCTGTCGAATGCTTTTACTCAATCTATGGAGATTATCATGTGGTTTTGCTTTTTACTCCATTTCCATGGTGCACTACGTGAATGGACTTTCAGATGTTACATAAATCTTGTGTTTCTGGGATAAATCACACTTACTCGTGGTGGTGGCTTCTTCTTTTTCTTCTCTTTTATCTCCCCACTTCTTCCCTTCCTTTTCCTTTTTTTTTCCTTTGAGACAGTCTTTCACTCAGGTTGGTGACACATTTACTGTGTTGCCCAGATTGACTTTGAACTTGTGAGTCTCCCAAGTGCTGGGATTACAGCATGGCACCATATCTACCTCAGTCATGGTGTTTACTTCTTTGTAAATGTTGCTGGATTCAATCTACTGGTATTATTTTGGGTTTTTGCATCCGTATTTATCAGAGACACCACTCTAGTTTCTTTCCCCGTGATATCACTGTCTGACTTGGATAACAAGTCATATTAGCTCATAGGATGAGTTGGACAGTATTTTTTTCCCTTCAAATTTTGGGAAGAGAATTAATATTAATAAGTTAATATAATTAAATTAATATTATCATTTCTCTGATTTAGTAGAATTTATAAGTAAAGACATTGGTGTATAGGCTTCTCTTTATGAGTTACTATTATTATTTTCATGGGTTTGCTCTCTTTCCTTGTTGTAGGTCAGTTCATATTTTCTGTTTTTCTTGAGTCAGTTTCAGAAGTTTGTGTCATCCTAGGAATTTGTCCACTTCAGCCAAGCCATCTAATTTATCAACAATAATTGCATCTAATAATTTTTCTAATCCTTTTTGTCTCTGTAAAGGTCAATTATGATGTCTACTCTTTCATTTCTCCTTCTAGTAATTTAAGTTTTCCTTCTTTTTTCCAGTCAGCCTAGCTAAAAGCTTCTCAATTTCATTGATATTTCAAAGAATTGATTTTTCTCCCTCGTGTTAAACCCAAGGCCTTTACACTGACCTATACCCATAGTATTTTTCATTTTTATTTTCAGACAGGGTCTTGCCAAGTCACAAAGTTGCCCAGGCTCCCAAAGTGTTGGCATTATAGTGTGTGCCACTATGCCTGGCTAAGAACTAACTTTCGATTTCATTGATTTTTCTCTGTCACTGTGATACTTTCAAACTTATTGAGGTTTTTGTTTTGTTTTGTTTTGTTTTTGAGACAGGGTCTTGCTATGTAGTTAAGATTGGCCTCAAACTCACAGTGATTATCCTGCCTCGGCCTCCCAAGTGCTGGGATTATAGGCATGTGCCACCACACCCAGTTTGAGGTTTGTTTTATGGCCTAGAATATTACCTTTTCTGGAGGATGCTTCATGTTGTGTGTGAAAATATGTATGAGTCTGCTGCTATTAAATGGAATGTCTTACAGATTTCTGTGAGTACTACTTTGTTTACAATACTGTTCAAGTCTCCTGTTTCCCCGATCTTCAAGATAGTTGTTCTATCCATTATTATTTTTTTCTAAGAGGGTAAAATTAACACAACAAAACAGAACACAAGAAAGCAATGTAAGAGACATAAATTTCAAAGCAAGACAATCAGAGATCTTCACTATCTATCATATTGTCTCTTGTTTTTTTCCAAATAGTTGTCCATGTCTTCATATACAGAGAATTCACATGAAACAACATAGTATGGAACTGATCTGAACAGGATGAGGAAGGCGTTTTAGGTCTTCAAGACCAGACGATAGGGAAACCAACAATGGCTGTCATTGTGTCTCTCATTCCCTTCAAAATAGCTGTCCATACCTTCATGTATGTTGAACTTAAACAAAACAAAACAGGCTAAAATCACTCTGAACAAAGAGTGATAGTATTGCTGGATTTCATGTCATGATGCTTCAGAATCAGCACTGGGCACTGTAGTGTTGCTTTTCCTTCAAAGTAGTTGTTCATTTCATCATGTGTTATAGAATTGGTTCTCATAAACTGTTTATAAGTTCTACACATGCATGAGTCTCTACATGTATATCTATCCTTTCTGTGTTAGAGGGAAAAACAAAGCAAGACAAAACAGAACAAATTCCTAGAAAAACCCGAAACAAAAAGGTCATATAAAACTGCAGTACAAGGTGATCTACAATGGTTACTATTATGTCTCAGCAGTATATAGCAATATTAATAAAAACAAAACATTGGAGACATTATAAGACTTCAAAAGCAGGTAATAATCAAACCAGAGTGGGTATCCTAGTGAATCTTGTCATCTTCAATATAGTTGCCTATACTCTTAGACTTGATACTATCAATCATAACAGATTCAAATAAAATCAGTCAATATAAAATAGCAATCTAACAAACCAGATTGAAATAAGATCAGTCATAATAAGACAATGTAAGTTATACAGGGCTTCAGATTAAGTTAAATAGGAA
Source organism: Dolichotis patagonum (assembly GCA_004027295.1). NCBI lineage: Eukaryota > Metazoa > Chordata > Mammalia > Rodentia > Caviidae > Dolichotis > Dolichotis patagonum. The sequence goes on along the minus strand of PVJX010000398.1, from coordinate 47,083 downwards.
ATTAAGGATGATTACCATAATACATCGTGCTATTTTTGGGGTAGCTGTCCATGCCCTCAAATCTAGTGTAAGTAGACAAACTGGAACAGAATATAATCCACCTAAACGGAGTGGTGAGAATAATGTAGATTTTAAATCCTGTTACACTATTAACAATATCCTCTGCCTTCTTTTTTAAGACTATTTCTCCCCTTTCACTGCCACACGGTGCACTGCCCATTTTGGGTCCCACTCCCTCAGTTTTGAGATTGTGGGGAGCAACCTGCTATTTACCCTAACTGGTTCTGAACCTTCTGACTTCTGGGCTTGATCTCGAGTTGTATTCTTTTACTTATAAAGCCTCAATGTTTTCCTTTGTTATGAGTAGTTCTCTACTGCACAAAAGTATCTTGTCCTTTCAACCTATCTGCAGGTGCTGGTTGAGTTGCCCATATTTCTCTCTGGTTCCTGTCATATAGAGCATTGTTTTCTCATATTTGACTTTCTGTCTATAAACCCTCTTTAAGGTTAATTATGTTTCCAATACAGAACATCTCGATGGACCCTATCTCCTGATCTACTCTGCCTGTGTTTCTTTTTGTTAGTATATCAAGGCCATCTATGTTAGAGATTACAGCCAACCTTCTCTGCCTCATTTCTGCTGTTCTATATTTCTGCAACTGGTTGTCTATTTTCCTTTTTCATTCCACTGTCTGCCTCATTCATTGAGGCCTCTCTGCCACTGTTCCTAAAATCCTGGTATTTTTTTTCTCTCTCTCTAGGAGGTCCTTCAGTATTTTTTGTAGGGTTGAATTGGTGGTCATGAATTCCCCCAGTTCCTCTTTGTCATGGAAGCATCTTGTTTCTCTATTAATTTCTAGAGACAGTTTTGCAGTCTGGGCTGGAGGTTATTTTCTTTCAGGGCTTGGATTACTTTGCTCCAAGCTCTTCTTGATTTGATGGTCTGTGTTGAGAACTCTGCCGTGATTTTGATGGGTTTTCCTTTAGAGGTGATCTGTTTCTTTTCTCTGACAGCTTTTAAAATTCTGTTCTTATATTGAATTTCTGGGATCTTGATTATTATGTGTCTGGGGGTAGCTCTGTTTTGGTTGTAGGTGGCTGGAGTTCTATATGCTTCATACATCTGCATATCATTTCCTTTTGTTGTGCTTGGGAAGTTTTCCTTAATTATTTCTGTGAATAGTCTTTGCAATTCCTCTGTTTTGACTCCTGCTTCTTCATTCACATGTTTTATTCTTAAGTTATAGATCCTCCTGTCGTCTTCTAGCCTTTGTATTGTTACTGCCTGTTTCCTTTATTGTTTGTTGTATTCCTTTGTTGTTTATTTTTAAAAGAGCTTTCCTTTCATGATCACACATTGCAAATCTGTCTTCAAGTTTTGATAGTCTATCCTTAGTTTCTTTCAAGCAGTTTTGCCAGCTTTCAATGGAGTTTTTAGTGTCTTGGTAATCTCTTTGAATCTGATTCATGTATTCTAGTTTTTCTTTATATTTTTCATCAAATGTTTCTCTCCTTCTTTTGTGTTCCTCCATTCTTCTGTCTGTGTCTTCTTGAGAGGTGCTTAGCATTTCTTTATTAATTTACTTATATTTTACTTAACTTGAATTAATATTTCAGTTTTGAGCTCATCTACGAGGTCCCGAAGATATCTCTTTATGTCCACTGATGCCGTGTTTGATGTTGCATGTTTGCTGCCCTCAATCTGTTTTGTATTTACCTCTCCTAGATCAATATTCTCGGGGTTGGGGGCTGGGAGCTTTTTCTTATTTCTTTCTCTTGTCATGTTTTTGGTTCCTTCCATACAAGTGTACAGTGGAGCTCCCAGCCCCTTTCCCTGTTGGTTACAGCTCTTCTGAAGCATGCAGGCTGGGGTTTTTGCCCTCTCCGGTCCCTTGTCAGCCACTGAGGTGCAGGCAGGGGCAGTGTATGCTGGTCCCTCCCCTCCAGGCCAGTCAACTTTTGTGGGTCTTCACTGCGTCAGTGTGTGCTTTGCATAGGAAATCTGTTTGGGACGACTTATTGGGTCCTGGTCAGGGGTGTGACCCAGGCCAAGCAGATCCCACCAGTCTGGAAGTGGAGCAACCAACTGAAGTCACTGCCGTTCCCAGTTCGGCCCCATCCTGCTGGACTCCAACATGTCGTCCAGTTGGTCACCCCTTTCCCGTGGGAGGGTCTTATTCCTAGCACTCACCATGGGTTAATGCCAGTCCCTCTCTGGCTCCGTTCTCTGTTGGGCTCCCTGACCTCCAACTTCAGCGTGTCAGTGCAGCTGCAGTGTGATTTCATGGCAGCTCTGTGCAAGTCATGCGCGTGGGTGGCTCAGCTCCATGCATGGGCTGCTCAAGCCAGTTGCTTCGATGTGGGTTTGAGTGCTCAGGCTGGACTTGTCCACAAGAATTCAGGTGGCTCGGTGAAAGAGCTGTAACTGCTGATCTTAGCTTCTCTAATGGTAGCCCTGGGACTTCGTATTTAAGCTCTGCTCCCTTTAGTTTCTTCCTGGGTTGAGAGAATCCATCTCCCTCTGTCTGGTCTCTCCAGGATGTTTTATTCTGGCATCTGAGTTGTCTCTCTCAGAGAGGCTCCTTGTCTAGCTCCTTATCAGTCCGCCATCTTTAGCTCCTCCCTTTGTTCTATCCATTATTGAAAATAAGGCAAAAGGCCTCTAACTATAATTGTGAGTTGTATATTTCTCCCTCCAGTTCTTCCAATCTTTGCTTACTATATTTGGGACTCTGTTAGTTGCACATAAAACTATAACTATTGTATTTCCCTGGAAGGTTGATCCTATTATTATTATTAAATGTTCTTCTTTATTTCTAGTAATATTTTTGTTTTACAGTTTATTTTGTCTGCTATTGGTATAGCCATTCCAGCTCCCTTCTGATTGTTGTTAGCTTGGTATATATGTTTCTGTCCTTTTACTTTCAATCTCTTTATATCCTTGAATCTAGAATGTATCTATTATAGACAATATACAGGTGATCTTGTTTTATAAAGTCCAACTTGATAATCTTTCTCTTTTGATTGTTTTATTCATATATATACATTTTTTTGGTACCAGGAATTGAACTCCGGACCTCATGCTTACCAGACAGGTGCTGTATCACTGAGCTAAATTCCTGGCCCAAAGAATATATAGTTTTTTATACATTTCTCCCATTGCTGGATATTTTTCTTCCCAGATTTCACCTGAATATTTAGAAAAAATTGAAAACAACTGAATTATTCAACAGCAGGCATTCCTGATCTTTTTGCACTATAGGGTGCTTAGCATGGATTTTAAAAGCACATGGTATCTGGGTGTAATTGTGCACACCTAGAATCGCAGCACTGTGGGTTATTGAGGCAGAAGCGTGGCAGTTTGGGGCGCAGCCTGGGAAACTTAATGACTTAGCAGGATCCTGTTTCAAAACATAAAAAAAGGATGGAAGATGTAGCTTAGTGCAAAAGCCCTGGGTATAATCCCCGATAACTCCCTGGTAGGCCGCCACACATGGCTTGCTCAGTGCTGCAGGCACGGGAGGGAACTGAGAGTGAGGTGCTAAGAATCTGTGCTTTGAAGGTCAGCAAGAGCAGCCTGGGAAGCATGGCTTCCGCCCTCCAAGGACAAGGTACTGTGCTGGCATGTGAGATCACCGGTGTGTGGTACTCAGTGCTGCAGAAATGCTCCCTCCCAGCCACAGCAGCAAAGCAGCCACTCTGGTAACCATCAGCAAAGCAGGAAATGACTAGGCAATATCTGTTTTCCAAAGCAGAGATGAAAAGGGCCTCCTACCTCAGAGCAAGGCAACCACAGACCCTCAGCCTTACAGAGCTGAGAGCACTCTGTGCAGTGTGGCTATAGGGCCACTGTGGGCTAGGAGGTCCCTGGGAAATGATAGGTGGCTGTGCTGGGCATGGAGGTAGTAGAGGCATTTCCTGCTCAGTTCTTGCCTGTGAGGTGCTCAAGGTTTAGTGCTAGGTGTTGGCCATCTACACAAACAGCTGCAGTGTGACATGCAAGAGGCAGCCCAGACTCACAGAAGGGGTGGACAGGAAGTGCTACCCTGTGCCAAAACTGCATCTGACTCTTTGTAGAAATCCAATCACAGCTACTCTGAGAGGCACTGTGATTGTCCCTGTTCTGTAGCCAAGGAAACGCAGATCCAGAGAGCCTAACAACTCGCTCCAGGTTACATGGCGAGTGTGAACTGGGATTCATGCTTAGAACTGTCACACCAAGGTTCTCCTGAGATTTCTCACCTCGGGGAAGGGGGACCTTGGGAGCAGAGGTCTGCTGGGCAACAGGGAGGTCAGGGCACAGGCCCAGCTGCCCCCATGGGGAGCCATAAAGAGTGAGGACAGTACTGCACCTGGTGCCCAGCAGGGCTTGGCTGCAGACCTTTGCTGGTGGTTGAGAAAGGCTTGAAATCAGACAAGTTGGCTGTCTCTAGTAGGACTGAACACGCATATGTCACGGCCAGGTCTCCCTTCTTTGTGATCCCTAGAGCAATCACCCAAGTACAGGAGGGGAGCTAGGTAAAAGGGTCAATGGTGGAGTTAGAAACACTGTCATGTAGGGGAGAGACAGATAATCCACACATTCCATGGTGGCATTTGCTACTGCAGTGACAGTGGTAAGAGACACAGCTATGTACAATATCCTGGATGGGCCTGAGGAGCATGAACCTGAGAAAAAGGAAGTCATTGAAAGCATAAGGCAGGAGACCGGGCCAGGGATTTAGCTTAGCAGCAAAAGCATCTGCCTGGCAAGCAAGGCTGGGCGTGTTGGTGCACATGTGTAATCCTGGCACTCTGGGAGGCTGAGGCAGGAGGATGGCACGTTGGGGCCCAGCTTGGGCAACTGAGTGACTTAGTGAGACTGACTCAAATAAAAAAGACTGAGGGTATAGTTCAGTACAGAGGGCCTACATTCAATCCCTTTGCTTTGTATTATAACAAAGCAAAGCAAAACAAAACACCCAAAACAAAAAGCCATCTGCAACAAAACTCTGCTATCCAGGATATACAGAAAAATGGCACTGGGAAGCAAGGGCCACGTCTGATTGGAGGGGAAGCTCACCCTGGGGAGGATGGCCACAAAAATGGGAGCTTGGGAGGGCGTGGAGGATGTCGTGATGCTGCTCCACCGGGGGTCAGGGTGCCCATGTTGCTGTTCCCTGCCACATGGATGCATGTTTATGATGTGTGAAATGCTTATGGACAGTGGGTAGTGAAGCTGCCCTCGAAATAGAACAAAGTGCCTTGGACCCAATTTCAAGTGATTTTTCTCTTCCAAACACTGTAACTCAGCTGGACTCAGTGCCATCACTGGGGATAACCCAGTGGCGTGTGTTAAGCTCCAGTGGTTTCTTTGAAAGCAATTTGCCCAGAAATGCAGTCTTACAAGCAAAGGCTGTGAATTCCATCAGCCAGCCTGGCTGCACGGCTCATCTCTAACCTCAGTCTGAGCCGTGCAGAGTGTGGCAGCCTTGACCTAAGCTGGGCAGGGTTTGGCTTCCAGGCCAAATTGACTCCTTGATGCTTGGGCTTCTCTATAAACAGCCCCAAAGCAAATTCAGGCTCCAGGGCCAATCTCTGTGGGCACTGCTTTGGTGCCTGTGTTTTCTGGGAAGCACAGGTCATAGGGTCCTGCCTTCCCATGCCCAAATTCCATGACTGTCACTGGGCATCCTGCCCTCATTCATTTGAGACATCTGTCATGTGGCCCCCTCTCGCTCTTATATTTCAACATTTTGGTCTTGATCCCCAGTTATCACCACTGGCTCCATGGCCTCACTGTAACCATGTCCCTGGCTCCCTGGGCTCTTCTCTGACCGTACACCAAACTGGAGCCTGCTGTCTGCCCCTCCTTCTTTGACACCCCACAGTGAGACTCAGGGAACCCCACTTTCCTTTATTATTTTTTTTTAATGTAAAAGAGATGACACATGGACAGTACCTGGCATGTGGTAGGTACTCAGTAAACAGGAGCTGAGACGTGTCCCAGAGCTCTGACACACACTCTTCCTGGCTGGATCCTGTTCTCCCTTGTGCCAGTCTCCTGCTAGATCTGCAGCCTGTGGCTGGGACCTGAAAAGAGAAAGACTATCAGACCTGGAGCAGGAGTGGAGGGTGGAGATAAAGGGAAAGTCATGGATCAAAGGCTAGCTGCTTTGCTATGGAAGAAAGGCCAGGGCATAAAATCCTGAGGCGTGTGTCTCCCTGCAGATGATAGTGACAAGTGTACCACACCAGCACCTGGTGTGGAAGAAGGGCTTCTGCCCCATCCAGTGGTGTGAACATCCAGGAAGGTCACAGACCACAGGTCCCAAGGCCTCTATGGGTGGAGACCTTGGGTGCCTTTGGAGTAACTCCCAGCCACCACACAAGTTCTCTGCAAGGCCTGACCACAGCACCTGCAGAGCTGAGCTGCTCTTGGTGGCTACAAACTCATCAAGTTGAAGGCAGAACGCAGGGCCCTGACCTAGCAGAGCCAGCTTCATTGCGAATCACATCTCCAGCCTCCAGTTCCTGCCTCGTGTTCCTGGGCCTGGGCAGGAACACGCCACGGTGCACACACACTGTAATTTCCCAAAGGTGGCATTGCTCACAGTGGCTGACAAGGCCATTGTTAATGCCCAGCTTACCTGCTCCAGTGCCCAGCTGGGCCCCTAAGCTTTTCAGGGCAGGATGAGTTCTCCTGGGAAAAGAGGCCAGGGAGACAGGGGCCTCCCAGCCTGGCAAGGTGAGGCAGGAGATGCCTTCCATTTGCCCTGACAGCTGTCCCAACTCACAGAGGGCCTGGGCAGCTGCTCAAGACTCTTCTGCGCTGCAGTGACAGGGACTCGACGCTGCTGTGTAATCAAGAACTTGCTGGTCTTGGCTTCGAGCATTAATCACAGGTGACACCAGGTCTCCCAGGGATGACAAAGGCTGCTCCTGCTGGTGTCATGCAGGTGGGGGGAGCTGTCAGAGGCCCTTGGCTGGGGAGGTACAGGCATGTGTCTCTGGAGGACACTTTCTCCTTGGTCTCCTCACGACCTCCCTGTGCTGTGGATGGGACAGGAGCCACCACCAGGCTGCCTCGGATGGAGACCAGGACTGGGGAGGCTCTGAGAGCCCCTGCCCTAGGGAAGGTCCGCAGACTCCCAGGATGGCAAGTGAATGCGGGAGAAAACTGAGAATCTTCTGCATTTTTTATAAAAAGGAATGTGTTTCTTTTGTCAAATACCAGGAGAGGCTTCTTATTTATTTTTAAATTTTAAGAAAGGTTTTAATTGCAAGAAAGGGAAAACAGGTCTGCACAATTGCCCTTTGCCATTCTCCCTTCCTGTCATGTCAACATAGATTGGGGAAACCGAGGTACAGCCAATAGTGAAGCTGGACTTTCTGCTCCTGGTTTTAGAACTCTGATTACAGACTTGAGAACTTGGCCCTAAGGCCTGGGAAAACTTTGAGGATTTTTTTGGTAAATCAATCTTTTATCTACTTGAGATACCCACTTATATTCAGTGGACAGAATCAGCATCCCCAATGCTTATACACAATCTGCTGCGTGCCAGGCACACTGTTAGGCGTAATTAAAAGCTCTTGGGGATTCCCTGAGGTAGATGGTGTCATTGTTACTGTCATTATCTTCCAGCCAAGAAAGTAAAGCCAGAAGAAGTTCAAGGTCACAGCGTAAAAGTGGGATTTGGACCCAAGGTTTTCTGATTCCCCTTAATCACTATGTACTAATGCTAGACTGGTTTATAAAAAAAATTTACTTCCCAAAAGGCTAGGGCCAGAAAGTGTGTGTATAAAGGCTACCTATAGTGTCACTTCAGTATGTAAGTGTGAGACAGAACTAAAACCAGGTTCCCAGATGGCAGATGTGAGCTAGTTCATGGGGAAGCATGTGACAGGTGGAATGCACCTGCTCTGTTTTCTTTTCCCTTCTTTTCTTTTCTTCTTTTCTTTTCTTCTTTCTTTCTTTCTTTCTTTCTTTCTTTCTTCTTTCTTTCTTTCTTTCTTCTCTGAACTGGGGATTGAACCCGGGGCCTTCACACTGAGCTACATCCCCATCTCTTCTTAAAGTTTTGTTTTTGTTTTTAATTTTGAGACAGGGTCTTCTTAAGTTGCTAAGTTGCTATGTTGGGCTCAAACTTGTGATCCTCCTGCATCAGCTTCCTTGAGTGCTGAGGTTACAAATATAATCCACGCCCAGTTATACACTGTGTTTTGTTGCCTCCTCCTTAAGAATAAACAAGGAGCCAAGGATCACTTGATTCTTGAGGGAATCTCCACAAGAAGGCAGAGACTGAGAAGTAAACTGATATAAGGAAAGTCCAGGAAGGACACAATGCACTGAATAAGAGAGAGAGAGAAAGAAGACTAAATAGTTAAGAATCTGAGAGTCAACCATAAACAATAGTAGGATGCTATGAAGAAGGAATAAGGAACAAGGACCAAGGACCAAGAAGGAGCTCTTGGCAATTAAAAATAAGGCAGAAGAAAATTTAAGCCAATAGGTTTGGAAGATGAAATTGAAGAAATTTCTGAAAAAGTTATATAAAAAGTTAAAGAGACGAAAGATAAGAAAGGGAAGGGGAGAGAGAGGTCAATTTAAAATTTCTAGTATCTGGTAAATAAAAAAATTCCAGAGATACCTTACAGAGATGAGGGAAATGACGTGAAAGAGAAATGATGTTAGAGATTGCCTTACAAGCTTACTGTACTTTTTAAAGTATGCATGACTCATACTTTAATTTAGTAAAATGAAACAAAAACTCAAATCAACAACAGAAACAACAAAACATATGCCAGTGATTGGCAATATGGACAGTGCATTTAAGTATGAAGAATCAATAGTTGCCTCTATTTTCTGTACACCTCATGTTCTACCTTTAGTAATGTAATGTACAGCTTACTGTTGCGTAAACAGAAAGTGCTGATTGTGTGCCCAGCTTCTTGGAGGTAGCCTCACTTGTCCATCACCGTAACTAAATTAGGTTGGTTTAATTATTTCCATTTTATGGATGAAGCAGTAGGATCAAAGAGTTGTATAACCAAGTGGGATTTCATAGCCAGTGGCAGAAGAGTCGAGTCCAACTCAGCCTTCTCAGATGCCACATCATCTGATTTTGAACTAGAAATCTAAGAGCTAACCTCTCATCTAACCAATGATATTCCTTGCTCCCTCAGTTCCAGATTTTTTTCTTTATCACTTTAATCTCTTGTTTTGCTGGAGTACCTCCTCTAGTAGCTGTCTCTGAAAAGGTACATGGCAGTTCCTATATGCTGTGCTCTCTTCCATGTAGATAATCAATGGTATGTGAATTATCTCATTTAATACATAAAAAGCCCTATCAGGTACTTATTCCTGCTCTCTTCATTTTATAGACAAGGAAACCAGTACTCTGAAAGATCCAACAACTGTCGCATTGCTGCATCCCCAGTAGCATTTAGCATGGAGCCTTGCTCTTAGTAGATCTTCAACATATATTTATTGGATAAATGAAAATAAATATCTAATCTTGAATAAAATAAATAATGAGATTGCTATTGCTTCAAATCCAGAAAGCTGCAAGACCTTTGGAAATGAGCTGCTTTATGGGAACAGACATCTTTTCCTTCTCTCTTAGAGGTACCCAGCACGGAAGCTTTGGAACCAGAAGGAAACCAAGAGTCAGTTAGATAAAGGCATCTCTGGTTAATTGCTTTGCCTGGGTGATTGGAGTGAGCAGCTTGAGATGCAGGGTTTAATTATTCCAATGAAACTTCACCTAATTGAAAGAACTTCTGGGGAAAAATAGAAGGAAAATATTGTTTAGAAGGATGGCTTACTGCCTGTGAGAAAAGACTGAAGAGCTTACAGCCCTGAGGTATAGCCTTACGGAAGAGGATCAGACCATCCCTTCCCCTCCACTTCCACCCTCCTACTCCCCTTCATGCTTACAAAAAGGGCACTTACAAAAGCAGCTGGAAAATTCACCCTGCAAGACTTTCCTTTGTGTTCCAGTTAACTCCTTAACCTCTATCCACCTCAGCCGAAATATTCAACCGAAATATTCAACCGAAATATTGACAGGATATTTCCCATCAATTAGTAGCAATCACTAGGGATTCACCAATACATATTTTGAAAGCAGCAATTATCATCTTAAATTTACCATAGAGATGCAGATCCTGCCAGCCTAATATCCATTCTCTCTTACTTGTTATCAGATCCCCAATTTTGCTTGTAGCATTACCCGAGTCAACCTTAAAAACTGTATTCCTAGCCTCCCTTGCAGCTAGAAGTGGCTGAAGGGCACAATTCTGCCTAAGTGGTAGTTTCTAGGTGAGATGTCAAGGAAGCCTCTTTAAAGGGAGGTAAGGAGGAACTTCTTACTTTTCCTTATCTTTCTACCTAGAATGTGAGTATGATTCTTGGAAGTAGGGCAACTGCTCTTTGACCATGAAAACAAGGCTATATTCTAGAGATGACTAAATAGGATACTATAAGAACCTTGGGTCATGGGTGACACTGCTGGAAACCTTTGCGTTCTTGGTCCATGAGAAGAGTAACATCACTAGTATGTGTGAAATCTTATTTTGTTTCTATTACTTGCCAGAGAATAAAATCCTTACAGATATAGGTGATATGTAAAACCCAGGCCTTCTAAGTCATACTAGTTCCAGCCAGACTTTTAAGCCTTTAAGTCTGAGCAAATGCCTTATCTATTTGTTCTTGTTCCTTTTATCTAGTTACAAAACTAGAGTGACTAAGTGATCAGCGAAGACCAAGAACTATGCCTGTGTAAAATGCTGTGGTGGAGACACAAATGGGGAGCCAGCAAGTCAAAGAGGATACAGGGATTCCCTGGGAAACTAGACTTGCAGCCTCCACTGTCACCCGGGTTCAAACACTTCTTAGTGGACTGTACCACCTACTCTCAGGTAAGCACAGCAAAGGAGCAGTGGTTTCTGTGAATACAAACATCTTTTTAGGACAGGAAGAAGCATTCACAGGAAGTAAGGATGGGAGAGTGTGGTGAATCACTGATTCCAGAGACCCAGGCTGTGGCCAAACATCACTCCAACACATTCATCTCCCCAGGTCCTGCCACATGTCCCGACTTGCTCTGTGGGAGCTTTATTCCTATACCAAGACATCTGATTTTTGAAAGACATATACTTCTTACTTTACAGAAAGATATTGTGTCCCCCGCCCCTAGCTCTTTTTTCTAACAGTACTGCAGGAAAGCTTTTGGAAAAAAAGCACAATTAGGAATGACAGATTTAAATTGCTCTGAAATGCAGATCGATTTAGCGCACTGGCTCTTTATGAGCATTTTGCCCTGTCTGGATTCTAGAGCTGTGCATGTGGCGGATGGACAGCTTGGTGGTCACTCTGAGCTATGGCTGGGCCACCCTGCCAAACTCAAATCACAAATGCAGTCACCTTCTTGGAGTCTTATCAGCTTTGATAATAAGGAAATACAGTCCTGTTGTTCCCTTTGATGCCTGGTCAGCACACTGCCTTCACCCTGGAGGCTAGTAGCTGCTGAGACCACCTGCTTATTTCAATTCAAGATGCCTCCATGTTTTCAAAGGCAGACCCTCAGCTTTCCCGGTGGAGCTCTTTTCCTCTGGTGTATGTGTTGATGTCTTGGCTGTTGTCTTATGATTAGGATCAGGAGTCAGCTGGAGAGCCCGCTGACATGCTGAGTTCCTCGGGCTGGCCTCATGGGGAACTGTGTTATTTGGGCTGCTGTGGGTCTTCAATAAATGTCTGCTGACTCGAGCGCTCTCATGTTCTGAGGACTGGCGACAAAAACATCCCATTGCTGCAGAATCACACTTAGCTCAGAAGGAAGTGATTGGTCTAGGTTAGCCACTCTGGGGTCCTGTTGGCTGCTCCAGGAGGATGACAATGCTTTCCTCATGATTTCTATTCTCTTTTGCCACTTGAAGCTCTTGGGAGGAGGCCTTGTGTGTCTCCCTAACACACTTTGGCATACTGCTTATTGTAAGCCAAGAACACACAAGTTCCCTTCTAAGTCCAGCCTGGAGACTCCATGCAAAAGCAACCCAGACACAGTGTATTTTGTGCACAAGGAGGGAGGAAATGATGAGTTGCTTTATGATCTGGAGAATCAGGGAGGTGGTGTGACAGCAGTAGAATCAAGGCGTGGGAAAGTCCCTGCCCCACTCTGGAGTGTGAACCAGCATAATCCTGCTCCTAGGAGCCGTTGGGGCCAGCCGTTAATGTGTAGGGTAGGCCCAGTGGCCCTCAGAACCTTATCAGTGAAAAGGTTGGGTCCTCCCCGAGTTGCACAGAAAAGGTCATCGGCATCATCAAACAAGAGCCCCACCCAGAGAGCAGCCAAAATGAGAAACAAGAGGATTCTAAATTTTCCTTTTTATCTTTTTCCTCTCCCACTTGGCTGGCACCAGAGTCCCAAGGGAGTCTGCGACAAGGTTCAAATGGCAGAGCAGGCTGGCCCTGAACGCCTTTGGACGTCAACCCGAGGAGTGTCTGCCGAGTCTGTCACAGGGACAACGTGGGGTGGACCCAGGACAAGGAATGAGGGGAGCCCTACTATTCATTTATTTGCTCAATCATTCATTCACTCATTTGATTCAACCAGCATTACTAAATGCAGAAGGCCAAAAAAGGAAGAAGGAAAAGGAAAACTTCATGATAAGTTTCAAGGGAAAAAAAACAAGACAAGAGCAAGTGAGACTAAGACACAAGTGACCAACACAGAAGCATACAGAGCCAAACAAAGGAGGCAGGAGATATAGCTGAAGGACAAAAGGTAAGAAATGGGCTCACAGGGGAGGAGAGAGGCTGGGTGGTGACTGGGGCCAGAGAAAGGAAGGAGGGAGAGAGGAGACAGCCTGGACTGCAGCCCAGCCTGGGCGATATAATACCAATCAGCGCTAGAGACTGAACCAAGTGCTTCTTGCATTCTTGCATACTAGGCAAGTGCTCACCACTGAGCAGCACTCCCAGTCCCTGCCCCATATTTAAAGATGAGCAAAGCTCAGACAATGCAAATCAGAGATGCAGCTCATGATTCACTGTGAGGTTCTGCTGGACTCAAGGCCACCGCCCGCAGCCTAGATGGGGCTGTCTCCCCAGGTAGGGCCTGTTCCAGCCAGAGACCAATCATGGGCTTCCTTTGAGGCCTTGGCATGTGGCAGCACACAGACCAAGTGGTGAATCCTTCTGCATTTATGAGATGCACCAAAAATAGACTTGGACTTAATGTGGCAACTGATTTAAAATGCACTCCTAGTCAGCGGGCTATTTTATGAAACATGCTGGGAGCAGGTAAATGCAGTAATGCGTCTAAATTTCTGTGCATTTGAAAAGAACTCTGCCAACTTTTTCCATCAACTGGGCTAGTAGCTGGAAACATACAGGGCTTGAGTTTTCTTATACTGGAGCAGGTAGTAGCTTGGGCCTCTGGCTTCCTTCTCCCATTTTTGTCCAAGGATCCACGGACCCATGAGGTTGGGAGATGGCCCCTCAACCAAAGCAGGAACCTGCCAAGAAGGAGGCTGGAGGCCTGGTATACATGGAGCTCCCACTCTTCTTTCTCAAGGGCCTTCAGGTCTAACCAACACAAGGTGCAGGAGGCAGCACTCCTGTGCTGTATAGACTCAGACTTCTTAGCCGTACCTTGTGTTGTTCAGGGATCGGGGTCAAATGTGCATTTTCTCAGTTATGGCTTTGGCAGGCAGATTTCCAGGTTGCATAAGCAAAAGGAGGTGGATTTCAGGGGCTACCATGGCAGAGACCTTGTCCAGTGAGCTGCTGTCTCTGGAGGTTCCTTCTGTTGTTGACTGAGAGAGTTTGGAGGTTGGGGTTCCATGGGAAAGGCCCTCACACATAATAAAGAGGCAGTCCCTGCCCTCATGAGCTTTAAAGTTGGACATACTTATTGGTGCAAAGTGACATAGTTCCTCCAAACAAGGTAAGAGGAGTGGGGGTGCAGTAGGGGGAGGTCACTGAAATTCTATCATTGCCAAACAAAAATGAGGTCAAACCTGAAGAACCTTTGCGTGAAGAGGTAAGGCTGACAGCTCCCCTCTGTGTTCTAGTGGAAAGGAAATGGCTGGGAAGAGACCCCTGGATCTGAACTCCAGCTCTGGCCTTTGCAACTGTGTGAGTTAACCTCTCTGAGCCCCTTCTGATTGGTCATAAGACTGTGTGAGTAGCATTGGTCTCTTAAGGGTCCCAAAGCACACAAGGTGGGCATTTGATTCTTGTCACTTAATCCTCCCCCTTCACAAGGCAGCTTCAAACCCAAGACACAAACAAGTCCCTACTTAGGTGTTCTGTAACTCTGCACCCCATAGAATTTAGGGAAATCCCTAAAACATATTGATCCTTTTGCTTGGGCTTCTGATGTGAAACTCCCCTACCTGTTAGAGGTAGCATCTTATAAATCTATTTCCTTATATACCCTGTGGCTTGGCAAGCATTTTACAGAAGCTGGTATTTAATATTTATGAAGTGATTGATTTCCAATGGCTAAGTACTGGCTTTCTTTTCCTTGTCATGGTTTCCTCTGTTTGGCTGATAAGACCTTGCTGTTCCTGTGTGTGACAAGGGCTGCAGCCACAACAGCTGCCAACCAGCTCCTCTGCTCTTCACTCATGTAGGGGTTTTGCTGTGCTTGCAGTTCAGAGTCCAGTGCTAAATCCATCCTGCAGTCCCAATCGGTCATGGGCTATAATGAGAGATAGTCTCCCATTTCTGACCTGCAGGGACAGCCATTGTGGCACCAACCATCTTTCCTGAGGAGATGCAGGCAAGACAGCAGGTCCTGCACTTCATGAGACCAGTGGTCCAGGGGCTGATTCTGCAACATTGCGTCCATGTTACCACCTTGGCCAAGGGACCTTCTACATTGTCAAGGAAAGCAGCCAGTCTCTCCATGGGGGTGTCCTAGGTTTGATCCTGTTTGTGGGATGCTAATTCTTTGAAAACTGGTGATCTGACACCAGACAGAACTTGTGGGATTGGACAGATGTGGCTTTGGCTCTCTACTGTGGAATGGAATAGGAAGATCACAGTAGCATCCACAGCGGGTGAGCTTTGGGACAGAGGTGTCCTAGATGGTCCCACCCAGTGTCAATCCACAACAGAGGTGAGGTTGGGGCCAATGGCATCTCAGAAGACAGCCCTGCCTTTTCTGTCCTGTGTGTTCGTGCTTGAGCCATCTGTCACTGGATCCCAGGCTGGGTTTCCCAGGAAGGGAAGAATGAGCAAGATGCTGGTGAAGGGAAATCGTGCAGGATGCAATGGTGATGTTTAGTGTTCGACTGACAGGAGTTAAGAGGAGGGCCTCAAAGTTTAATGCATCTGCTTACTCTGGAAATGCGAGGAGAGTCAATGGACAATTCAAAAGAGCAACTACCACCACCTCTCAACCCCAGGACCAGTGGCCCGGCCTCAGAGGTTCCAATCAGTGTCCTTCCCCTGCTTCCAATGTGTTTGATGGCAACATTTCTAGAAGAATCAAGCAGAATTCGTAGGTCCAGGGCTGTTATTACTGCTGTTACCCTAACAATGAGCATTTCTGTTGGGAATTGGTAGGCACAGAAGCAACATTCAATCTGCTTCGAGTTTCCAGGATGGGAAACTCTGCCAAGCAGACGATGAGGGAGCGTGTTAGTTAAAATGCATTAATTGAGCGGCCACTATGTTGGGAGCAAAATAGGTTTGTACAGTCAATTAAATGTTAGACTATGAGAAGGAGAGAGGGATGGAGTGAGAGGGGGACTCAGAAAGGGCCTCTTTACTGGTAATTAACCACAAAATAAACAGCTCTCTCAGGGAATGGGGCCCCACACTTATTAGCTCGGTGCTCTTCTGTCCTCTATTAGTTCAGATAATCGAGGGTTGGCTGTAATTAATTCATAGAATGTGCTCAGGAGCAGAGCCAAATGGCAGCCTGGAAGGCTGGCAGAGCTGTGCATTTCTCCCATGTGCTTCCTGCAAGGACCTGCTCCAGCTCAGCCTCTCTGAACAAGACAGGGTCACTCTGGGGTGAGCAGAGGTGGGGGCAGATGTCAGCACAGGCTGCTTCTGTGGTTGGTGGCAACCATGGGTTCCCCTACCTTCTTCCACCCAGTCCATGCCCAGTCCTTGGGAATCTAAACCCTAGAGGGTAGTGACATTTGAAACAAAAACATCTTATCCAAACAATGGAATATTACTCAGCCATAAAAATGGTGTCTAACACATGGATGAACTTTGAAAACATGATGCTGAGTGAAAGCAGCCAGTCCCCAAAGGCCACATATTGTGGACTGTTTATATGACGTGTTGAGAATGGACAGATCTATAATGGTGGAAAATAGGTTAGTACAGTGGGCTCTCTGCACCCATGTGTTCCCCAAATCTGAAGAGAGTTTAAATATTCACCATATATTTTGATTGTATAGCACACAGTTCCCTGAGTGCAGACAAATTGGGCCCAGGCTGAAAACCCACAGCAAATAGCCTGGTTGGAAGTATTATTATCTTTGGCAAAGACAAAAGAACTGGGACTTGGAAAGGGGGACCTCAGGGGATGCAGGAGTTGTGGGGAAGCTGGGTTTGGACCCCAGATGATGGCCCATGGTGTGTACCACTGGAGGACCTGGTGGTTTTTCAAAGGTCAGGTCTCTGGAGAAGCTGACAGTATATTTGGGAATCTCAGGGGTTGTTGTTTTGGGCAAGGACAAGGCCTGATGGGACCAGAGTGAGGTGGGAAAAAGGGAGGGGGAAGGTTGAGAAGAGAGGACAGGGACACAGGGCTTGTGATGGAGAAAAGGGAACAAGAACTCAGGGTTTTATTTAGCAACCACAGGTGCAGAGCTGAGAAAAGGAAAGAGAAATGAAAAGCATCACAGAGAGAGGAGAGCTGGGGGGTGGCGTGGGTGAGCCAGTGAGACGGCAGGCTTGTGGGGGGACCATGGCTGTCTCAGGTCGCGTCCCTCCTCCTGAGCTCCTGAAACCGCGAGCCACTTGTATGTGAACTTGAGTAATTTCCTGTAGTCTGGTTCATCTGTTTTAAAGCCATCGGTGATCTTGAAACTTCAAAATACTGAGACTCACACTTTCCACCTAACTGGGCGTGCTAACAGGGGTCAGGAGCAGAGCGCCACAAAACATCTCAAAATACACCCATTTTCTTTCCCAGGCAGAGACTCCAGCCAAGAGTGCAGGTCAGTTTTTCTCCTCCTCTTTTCTCTCAATTCTCTTCTCTCCCTTTCTCTCCCCTCTTCTCCCCCCTCTCTGATGTACAGTGTAAAATCGACTTTAAAGGAATTTGTCAGGTTGGAGGTTTGCTTGTGGGCGTTTCTTTTCACTTTCTCTACTAAAACACAAGGCCAACAAACATGAGACCACGTCTTTCCGATGCCTTCTGCTTCCTACACCACAGCTGTGATGCAAATAACGTTACTGGAGCTCTGAATGTAGCAGGGAGAGAATTCAGGACTCCCTACACCCAGACACATCTCTGCCTTCTTGCCATGCAGGTGAACAACAATAAATCAGGTGCCAACCAGGAAGCCTTTTATGGGTGTGCTAATGACACAATCACCAGTAATGAAATGAGGCACCCGTCAAAATTGCACCCAGAAACTGTCAATCAGCATTACTGGACTCTGGGCTGTTGAGACCGCGTCTCCTTGGTGGTGGAGTGAGGAACCTGGCTGCTCTGTCATCGTCTCTGCCTTCTCAGCTATGTGCTGGGAGCTCTAGATGAGTCGATTTAGGAAGCCAGGCTTGAAGGTTACACCGAGAGTGCAGGCTGGGGCTCCACCTGGCAGGTGGTGACAGCTGGGATCAACCTAAAATTTCTGCATCTAGGGATGTTAGCGGCTGCGTGACTTTGAGACAGTGTGGATGTATCGTTCCTTTCTCATTTTAAGGGCAGCCGCTAAGACCTGGTTGACTTTTTCAAACCAGCGAAGTCAGTCTAATGCCATAAAAGAAGGCTGTGCAGTTTCTCAGAAGCAGAAGATCTCTAGGGACTGCCAGGCCCTCTCTAGGCCACAGGACTGAGAGCTTCTAGTGCATTTCACCAGGAATCAAGAAACCTCTGAGGCTACAAGAGACTCCCACAGGAAAGCAGACTGTCCTTTTGGGGCCCTGGGCCTCCTGCCTCCTTGGGAAGATGCTCACCCCAAAATGCCTGGCTTGTGCATCCTTGTATTTCTCACCCCATTCTGCTTATGGGCAGGGGTGGGTTTTGGGACAGGGCGATGCTAGACCTGGTTGAACAATAGGCTCATTTCTTTGCATGAGTGGAAGGCACTGGTACTGCTGTTGGGGGCAGTGATCCTTCCCAGAGCCAGAGAGGGCCTGGCTGTAGGGTCACGCTTCCAGCATAGGCTTCTAGAAGTCAATGCTGCGCCCACTTCCTGTCCCCACGGCATGGAGGTCCTTCCACTAGATGCACCCTGTGCACGGAGCTTGCTCCTCCTTGATACTGGCACGGTCCTCAAGGAGGAGAGAAAAGGCCTCTGCTGTGATAGGGAGGGTGTCCTCACTGATAGGGAGGGGTCAAGGCCTCTGCAGGGAATCCTTTGCAGCTGGGTTCCAGCTCTGCCCAGGACACGCCGGGGTGGGGGCTAATCAGAGGCCCCAGTGCCAGCTGCTGAGATTGCACATCTTGTTTGGGAAATTAAGGAACGAGAAGGGACACATTTGAAGTCGTTGAGCTCCTGAGCATAGACAACAGCAAAGGAAGCAGGTTGGGAGAGAGGGAGCCACAGCAGCCTATGGGATGTAGGAAGCAGCTACACCAGCTCTACACAGGCAGGGACCAGCTGGAAAATGTACTCACGGGTTTTCGAGCCAGCTACATCCTAGCTTTGTCTCCGTGTTTCTTGAAAATTCCCTCTCTGCTGCTTGTGGTCTGTGAGGCCCCAAAAAACGCTGAGGCTGAGGTTGCAGCAGTCTCCCCCGGAAGCCCATATGGGCCCCGAACTTGGAGACTGCAGCTATTTTTAGTAGAGGGAGGCAGGGCTGGGTGGGCTGCACACTTCCTCTTTATTTCCCTGAGCCGAGTCTGTGGGTGACTTCAACCCCATGGAGGAGGAGGCTGGAGACCACAGGGGGCCGCGCTCTGCATGGGTGCTGCAGAGAACCAAAGCACATCTGTGGGGGGGGGACTTTGAGGAGCAGGGCAGGTGCTCGCTGCCTTTGAACTCCATGGAGGAGGGAGTGCAGGCCTGGAACATTCTGGAGATGAGGTTCTGCACACAAGCATCCTACTCTAGCCTCTTCCCTCCACTCTTCCACGTGACTTGGTGGGCGCGGTGCCCAAGACACCCTGGACTCCATGACCAGCACCACCAAGCATCCTTTGGGCCACAATCCTCTGACAACCAGAGTTTGTCTCCATCCTCCCCAGCAGCTTGCCCCTTGCAGGCTGCCTGTATCCCTCCCTGGGGGATCCTGGGGTGTCAATGTGGGAGGTGGCAGAGAACTAGAACCACCACAGGGAATGGGGCAACAAGGGTGCAGGGAGGATGGAGGCAGGGGATAAGCAGAAATCCCCTGCTCAGCATTCTGTGCGGGTGAATGCCAGCCCTTCCTCTTCCTCAAGGCCGTCACTGTTCCCCCATTCCCTGATGACCTAACATGAGTTTCTCACCCTACTGTCCACATCCCCACATGACAGAGTCACATGCACCTTGGGATGCCCCTCTGTTTCCAGCCTGTCACTTCCTGTTCCTTCGTTTTCCTCAAACCTATGGTATGATCCATAAGCTGCATGGCCACAAGGATGCAGTTCAAAGCATAATGAGGACAAGACACCCATGTGACTGAGACCCCAGGGGAGTCACAGAGCAGCCACCCTCTGGAGAGCTCTTCCTGCCTCTTCCATCCCACCTGTCACCCTCACATGCAACTGAGCCTGTGGCCTTGATCAATCTTGCTGTTTCTCGGATTTTAGGAAGACAGGACAGTGTTCTCCTTGCTCCTGTGAGTCTGGCTTCTTTGCTCTGAACTTTAGGGGCATCAACTGGGCTGTGTGTCAGCAGGTTGCTCCTTTTGTTACTCAGCAGTATCCCACTGATGTGCGCACTATAGTCTGCTGTCTACCAGATGGACATTTGCCTTGTTTCCTGTTTGATTGGACATTGTTGTACAAGTCTGAGGTAGCATACGTTGCTGTTTCTTTGGGAAAATGCCCTAAAGCAGGACATGACTCAAGCAATGGGTGTCTACTCGCCATGATAGCATTTCACTTCCTCTTAGCACTGGACTAGAGACCCAGCTCCTTGGCAACCTTGCCACCACTTGGAATATCAGATTCATCTTTAGCTTTCTACTCAGGGAGGATGAGGATACAGACAGGAAGGATCTTCTCCCAGAACCTTGGGAGGGAGCATAGCCCTTTGACATCTTGATTTTGGAGACTTGACTTCCATGCTCTGAGGCAATATCTTTATGTTGTTTTGAGCTGTCTGGTGTGAGGTCACTTGTTACATCAGCCCTGGGAAACTTTTCCCCTCCCCATCTGTCTCTGCCAAGTCAAACTGCTACATAACTACACAGCCCTCCCTTACCTGTGCCACTGCCTTCTCCATGAAGCTTTCCCTGATTACCTTTGTGTGCCTCTGCCCACGGGCACCTCCAGACAGGGCCCACGGTGGCAGAGGGCAGGGCTCTGCTCAGCTGAGTGACCTCAGGAAGATGTCCCTCTCTGAGGCAGTCTGGGGCAGGGAGCAAACAGATGTTGTTTGAGCTGGATCTTGGGGGTTGCTAAATAAAGGATGGCTTATGGCCCTGTGGATAAGGAGCTGACAGGGCTCCGTGCACCCAGAAGGGTGAGACATCTGGGAGCTTGGGGGGCTGACGGGGCAGAGGGCAACAATTTGTCAGGGTTCATCATTCATGGAGGGCAGTCTTGGGTGCCTGGGGCTGGGGCACCTCAGGCTCTGAGTGGGACAAAAGGAGCCCCTGCCGTGTGTTGGTGCAGTTGGTGCCGCCCTCTTGTGAGCTGCTCTGCGTGGTGGAGAAGGACACTGCGGGGATGCTGTCAGCTGAAGGAGGACTTCCTGGGAGAATTGAGGGGAAGGGGAGCACAGCGAGAAGTTAGAGGTCATGGTCACAGCAAAGGATAATGATCTTCAGAGTTGAGAGGGTCTCAGGGACCATCACATCCACCAGACCCTATTTCACACCGGAAGGGATGGAAATACAAAGGGTTAACACCCTTTACCCAGGTCTCCTCCCATCATCTTTGCATGGAATACACCACATGTCCTCATGTTGCAGAGGAGGGTATGGATTGGGGGGACCCAGGCCCAGGACCCCCACAGGGAGTTAGGATGGAAGTAAGCAGGGATGAATCTTGTTGGCTTGCTGATATTTCTGTCATCTGCGTTTTTCTCTTCCTCCCCTGGAGAGCTGATCCCCTGAAGACCAGAGAGGACCACATCGGTGCCATCAGGAAGCTTAAACCCCCTGCACGCAGCTGAGGAAGCAGCCTCGTTGTGGGGCTGCAGGCTCTGGGGAAGGGGTGTTCAGCCCTGTTCCAAGGTTCCCCAGACACCTTCCGAGTCCCTTCCCAGTCTGGCGTGCTGACCGCTCCCCATGGCAGTGGCCATGATATATAAACAGCAGCATGAAGTCTGGACACCTTTTCTCCAGAAGAGGAAGAGATGCCCAGGGGGATGCCAGGGGGATCCAGCGAGCACCAGCGGGATGCCCGCAGCAGCCATGGGGAATAGGGATACTAGAGGCCACAGGAAAGGACACCTCAGAGACCCCTGGGAGAAAGCAGCAGTGAGTGAGTCACACAGGAGAAGGAAGTGGCTTCTGGGGGCTTCCGGCACACACCCGGGGGCGTGAGTCTGAGTGTGTGGGTGAGAAGTGATTTCTCTACTGCAGCAAAAATAAAACAAGAACACCAGCTGGCTGTACAACAAAGCAGCCCCACAGAAGCTTGGGGGCCCTAAGATGGACACCCTGACTTCAACTAGGTGCTTCCGTGTCTGAACCCGAAGCCCCAGCCCTCCCAGACCTCGGGGGCCAGTGGGGAGCTCTTTTCCTCATGCTTTTCCCCAATGGGCCCCAAAGCCATTCAGGACCTGGCCTGTCTGATGACTCGGGACTCAGCCTTGTCCTGGCGCCGCTTGTTTTATTTGTATCTGCTTTGAAATTGTGGCGCAGGCCCTCGACTGCTGACTCAGCCGCAGGAGCCCACACTCATAAACTCCTACTTCAGAAAGGTCCAATGATTTTATTTTCTGATCATAAATATGAAATTTAATTAGTAGCTTGCTGCTAATGAAGTCGCCATGGAAGCCAGCCTGGAGACGCACAGCGTCCCATAAAACAGAATCCGCCGCCCTGTTAACTCTTCCTTCCCCCGCCTGCCTGCCCCTCACTGGGACCCTCCCAAGGTCACATGCTGCAGTGGCCTGGGACAGTAGAGGAAGGACAAGGAGCAGCTGCTGGCCCAGCCAGGGCCCGAGGTGGGTTCTAGCTCAGGAGCCCCCTCCCCAGGTCTCCACGAGTTCCTGGGCACCATAGCCACTAACTGCACCACTGATTTTGTGGGTCAGCTTGCCCAGGCAAATGGGTGTGCAGAGGGCTGGTAAAGCATTGCAGGCTGTGTCTGGGAGGCTGTTTCTGATGGAGATCAGTATTTGAGTCAGTGGACTGGGTAAAGAAGACTCGTCCCTCCCAGTGTGGACGGTGTCATCTAATCTGTTGAGGGCTGGGTAGAAAAGAAAGGCAGAGGAAGGATGACTCTTGTCTCCTACCCTTGGACATCAGAGCTCCTTGTCCTCAGCTCTCTGAACTCCAGGTCTTCTGCACCATCTGCTCCCTTGGTTCTGAGGTCTTTGAACTTGGACTGTATCACAACAGTGGCTTTCTGACTCTCCAGTTGGAGACAGCACCTTGTGGGACTCCTCGCTGTCTTAATTGCATGGACCAATTCCCACAGTAAATCCCCTTTTATCTGTGTCTTTACAGATCCTATTGGTTCTGTTTTTCAGACTAATATACTCTGCCCTGATCTGTGTGTGCACAGCTTCAGTCCTCCCTCTAAAACCCTTCTGATGGAGCATTGTCGATGGCAGGCGGGAGGGATCCAGAACAAAGCAGAATCTCTGCAGAGGCGCTCACGGAAAAACAGCAGAGCTTAGAAAGAGCTCAGCTATGCAGCTTGATGCTAGACGTGAGTGGGTGAACAAACAGCTTGGTCCACTCTGGCCTGCTGTGGATAGAAGGATGGAGAGCAGCTGGGTGAGGGCCATGTGCGGCCCTCCTGTTGGCAACTTTCAGGTCTTTCCACTGGCAAACCTGAGGTTGGAAGGACTGTGCCCTCCCTCCTTTGCACTTCACGAAGCACACGAGACCCCGGACCCTTTCTGTTCCTCCGACTTCTGCCCTCCGTGTTTCCACAAAGTAAGGAATCACAATGCCCCCACCTGGTGGAATTTGAGTGGTGATTGAACACATTTCTAAAGCTCACACGGAAATTCTCTTTCTCATCATTCTTGTTTGAGTTCATTCGTCAAAGGCATGATAAAATAAAAATTAAAAAAGGGCAGTTTAGAACTCACTAAGGTCTGAGGGCTCATGGAGAGGAGACGGATCCTTCATTCCACACGTTACCCAAGCAGCTGAAGTTCAAATGTAACTGTGACTCTTCCAAAGATGTTAGGGGAAAACTCAGTGCATACAGTTGCTGCCAACATAATGCCAAGGACACCAGAGTGTTCAGAGCGTCTGTGACTGCATCGAAAATGCCAGTGTGCCCTACAGTCAGCAGTAGGTTTAAGGACTCCCACATTTAAACCCTTGGGATTCTCCTGGGATCATGGCTCAGAGGGTGGGACGCTGCAGCCCAAAGCCCCTCAGATAGAATCGTTAGCCCCAGTAGATGCAGCTGGCTTCAGACCGTCAGCATGCGGGCAGAGGGGGTGGTGTAAAGCAGGCCCTGAGTGCACACTTCTTGGCACTGTGGCTGCAAGTTTAGCCTCGCCTGGACTTTCCAGACCTGCAGCCTCTTGGGCCAAACCCAGACCTTCCCTAGTGACCCCTGCATTTGAACAGGCTCTACAGCTGCCTCATGTACACACAGCCTCCTCCGAGTGCAGGTGCAGCTACTATAGATACGTCAAAGTTCTGTTTTGTTTTTGATGGTACTGGAGATTGAACCCAGGGCTTTTGCATTGAGCTACATCCCCAGCCCTTTTTATTTCATTTTTTTTTATTTTGAGATAGGGTCTTGCTAAGTCACTAAGTAGCCTGTGCTGGGCTTAAATTTATGATCCTCTTGCTTCGGTCTCCTAGAATATTGGGAATACAGGTGTGTGGCAGCATACTCAGCTTTTCAAAGATTTAATAAAAACATGAACATAATAAGAGAAAAGAGGTGAAATGAACACTACCTAAAGGAAATTCTAGAACTAAAAATTAGAATATCTTAATTACATATTCAGTGAATGGATTTAACTATTTGGCCATTGCAGAAGAAAATATCAGTGAATTTGACTGCAAGGGCAACAGAAACTATGCAACCAAAGTATACAGAGAGAAAAGGGCTACTCAGGAGCTTGAGTCAGGAGGATCACAAGCTCAAGACCAGCCTGGGAAATTTAGCAAGCAGCCATCTGGGTTGGGGGAGAATCAACAGAGAGAGAGTCTCAGTGAGTTGTGGGAACAGTAGCTGGTAGTCTAATATTAGGTAATTATGGTTCTAACAGGAGAAGATAGACAATGCGAAAGTGAAATTACTTTTAAAATAATGATCCAGTTTTCAAAAGGGCCCAAATTTTCCAAACCTAATGAAAAAGATTACCCTAGAGGTCCAAGAAACTCAAAGAATTTAAAGCAAAATAAACACACAACTTTCATTAAATTTCTGATCATCACCAAATTGCTGAAAAACCGAATATAAAGAGAAAACTCTTAAAGGCAAATGAAAGTAAAAAGGTGCTACTGAGAATGAATCACTGTTCACTCTTAGCAAGACTGGACTTGGGGCCAACAGTGGGATGTTTTTCATGGGTAAAAACAGACAGACAGGCCATCTCGGGGTTCTTCCTGAAGTAAAACACCTTTCAAATATAAGATGTAATAAAGACCCTTTCTTTGATAAGCTGAAAGCTGCAATCCCCCAGGGGATTGCAACATAATCAATGTTGAAACACATTTTTTCAGACTGAAGAAAGATGATAGCAGCTAGAAGCCTGGGTGTGCATGAAAAAGGCAAACAGGGTCAGTAGGGGAGTCAATAGGACATATTCTTTATCATTCTTTATTTTTTTCCAAGACAATTGCCTAATATGTGTTATATTTGTGCTTATGTTTAGAGCAGCACAATTCATGATAGCTAAATCTTGGAAGTGACCTATAAATCTATCAACAGGTGAATGAATGAAAAAAATGTATTTATACACAATGGAATACTACTCTGCCATTAAGAAGGATAAACTTGAGTCATGTATAGGAGAATGAATAACTCTTGAGACTACAATGCTAAGTGAAATAAATCAGACACAAAAGGTTAGATATTGCATGGTTTATTTTATGAGAAACAAACTAAATAGAATGTAAATAGCAAAATAAAAGACAGATGATAGGAAAGATGGGGTATAGGCTTTGTGAAGATGGGAAAGGGTTTCAGGGAATGCGACAGAGGGGAAGTCTAGAAAGGGAAGTAAAAATGATTAAGATGTGATATGAATATGTACCAATTCCAATGAATGTAATTATTAGGTATCACAAACCTATGCTAATTTTTTTTAAAAGAACAATTCCTTCACAAAATAATAATCTATTTTGCAGTTTATAAGAGATAAAATAAAATATATGGCAATAATAACATGAAGAATGAAGAGAAGCTTAAATAAAAGTATACAGTAGCAAGATCCTTAAGGTATATGTGAAATAATACAACATTCATACAAAGAAGCCTGTGATAAATTAAAGATATGTTTTATAAGCCACAGAGCAACTGAACACACATGAATAAAACACAGAGGCAGGCTAACAAGTCAGAAGAGGAGATAAAATGGAATATCAAAAAAGCCCTGATTAACCCAAAGGAAGTAAGAAAATAGCAGACACAGTGCATCACAAAGAAAACAAACAGCTGGTAAATGTCAGTGGACTATAAACACTTTGTGAAAATCAGAGGCTGAGGGGACTAAAAAACGATCCAGCCTTGTGCAGTTTCTAACGGACACACTTTGAGAATGAAGACACAGATACAGGAAAGAGATGGAACCACTGTCCACAATGAGAGGTTTACACTCTGGTCAGAGAAGCAGATGTAAGGAAAAGGACCAAGGCCAGGGACAAGGGAGCAGCGTCAATTCCTAAGAAGCCAACATGGTCCTGAGTGTGTGTGCACCTCCTGCAGGGCCTCAAAGCCCACAGGGCAAAACGGAGTTGAACTGAAAGAATTGGGCAAATCCGTGATTATAATTGATTTCAACAGTCTCCACTCACTAATTGTTAAATAAAAATCAAGGATGTGGAAGATGTCAACAGCAGCACTTTGTTCTGACTGACATTTACAAAGTGTCATAGAATACACCTTCTCTCTGAATGTATATGCAACATTCGCCAAGACCTTAAGTGGGTTTGTAAAAAGTGTCTTGATCACGTTAAGAGGATTTAAAAAGTTATAGAATATTTTCTGATACAAAAAGAGAACTCAATAATAAAAAATAGCTACACGTTCCCTACATTATTTCAAAACAAAATCACACAGTCCTAAATAACTCTTTGGTCAAAGAAGAAACCAAAAAGAAAATTGAAAATACTATCAATTTAATGGAAGAAACATCAAGATGTTATTTTATGTATTTTTGAGACATATTATTACCATGTTGCCCAGCCTGGTGAAGTGATCCTTCTGCCTCAGCCTCCTGCGTAGCCGGGGCTATAGGTATATGTCACTATGCCCATCTAGAAATTTATAATTTGAAATGATCATAATAGAAACTAAGAATGATTTCACATTAATGACTTAATTACCTATACTAGGAAGCCAGAAAAACCAAAGTAAGAAGGGAAAGAAGATAATAAATTTAAGACTAGGAAACACTAAGAAAGAAAATTTTAAAACAGAGCAGAAAAACCAGCTAGTAAGAGCTGGTTCTTTGAAAAGATCAACAAAATTGATAAACTTCTAGTTAGACTGATTAAGAAAAAAGGTACTAGTATCAGGGATGGCAGAGATAATATCACTATCAATCCAAGAGGCATTAAGATTACAGGACTATTGGGAAAAAATTTGCATCCATGAATTCTACAACATGGGTGATAAAATCAGAAATTACTCAAAAGACAAACTCACCAAATTGACAAACTGATTTAGTCATATATTAATAAAAAATCTGATGTCAGTGTTGAAAATTCCCACAAAGAAAACTGTAGACACAATGGCTTCACTGGTGAATTCTGCCATATATTTAAGGAAGAAATAACCAGTTTTATGTCAACTCTTTGACAAACAGAGGAGAAGTAACAGTGCCACCTCATTTTATGAGGCCAGTGTTACTATGATTCCAGAATCAGACAGAAACATTACAGGAACGTTACTGGCTACGAGCCAGTGCCTTTCATGAACAGATACAAACGTTAATAGAATTTTAGCAAAGACATAGAAAGGTAGATACATCATGCCCAAGTGAGATTGTTTTCCAGGAAATCAAAGTTGGTTCAACATTCAAAAATCCACCCAATGGCTGGGTGCAGTGGTGCATGCCTGCAATCCCACCACTTTGGGAGGCTGTGGCAGGAGGAGGATCACAAGTTCAAGCTCAGACTGGGGAACTTAGCAAAGCCTTGACTCAAAACAAAAAATGAAAAGGACTGGGAATGTAGTTCAGTGCAAAGGCCCTGGCTTTAATCCTCAGTACAACAAAGAAATAACCAAGCAACAACAAACAGTAATAAAAACAATCAGTGTAACGTATCATATTAAGAGAATAAAGAAGAAAAAACCCCAATTATTTCAATAGGAGCAGAAAAGTCATTTGGAAAAAATCAACAGTCATTCACAGTAAAAACTCTCAGCAAATTGTCTCCAGCCTGTTAGCAGCTGTCACCACACTTTGTAATGAAAGGCCAAATGCTTTCCCGCTAAAACTAGGAGTAAAACAAGAATTTCCACACTAACAACTCTTCTCCAATGTTGTCTAGCCAGTCTTATAAGGCAAGAAAAGAGAAATGTGAAGCCTGGAAAAGAAGAGGTAAAACTTGTTATTTGCAGACACACTATTGCCTTAAAAAATCCAAAAGACTATAGAAAAGTCTACTAGAACTAATAATTAATAATAGCTAAGAATAACAATTTTCTAAATGCAAGGTCACAAGAGAGAAGGTCAATGTATAAAAAGAAAAGAATTTAGTATCCGGAACCATACAATAGTTAGGATTAAATACAGTGAAAGATGTGTTCAAAGGTAACATCTTAAATAATGGCTAAGAAAAAATTAAAGAAGCATTAAAGTCACTATGTTTAGCAGCTGGTAGGTTTTTTGATATGAAGCTACCATATTATTGGTAGGTTCAAAATGATCTACAGTTTCTATAAATTCCAGTCAAATTCCAACAAATTTTGTGGAAGATTATTAACAAAGAAATTCTAAAATTTATATGGAAAAGCAAAGATCTCTGAATAGTCGAAACAGTTTTGGAAAAAGAAAAGGGGAACACAACTGAAAGACTAACACAGCCTGATTTCAAGGGTTACTTTGAGTCTCAGTAATCAAGATGATGTGGGTTTTGGGTAAATTGCAAGTCAATAAAGTAGACGAGTGGGGACAAAAATAGGCCTAGATTTATAGGCTCAGTTTTTGACAAAGGCATTAAGATAAATCAATTGTGAAACAAAAGTCTGTTCAATGCCTGATAGGAGAATAACTGGACATCCACTCAGGAAAAAAATGAACCCAGGTCCTATGCCATGCTGGATACACATGATATTTAAGATCATGGGCTCCCAATATTTAGAGCTATGAAGTTGGCAAAGGTTACTTGGATAAGATCCAGGAAGCACTTCATCATAAAATTTAAAGAGAGAAAAATTGTATTTCACCAAAATTAAAATCTGCACATTAAAAAACACTAACAATAAAATGAAGAGGCAAGCCCGGACTTGGAGAAAATATTTGCAGGGCATATATCTGACAAAAGAGTCCTCCAGTAGGAGCCGTGAAGACGAATCAGGTGTGGTGTGCACACCTGTAATCCCAGCACTCTGGGAGTCTGAGGCAGGAGGATGGAAAGTGGAGCCCAGCCTGGGCACTTTGGAGAGATCCTGTCTCAAACTAAAAGCTTAAAAAAGGGCTGGGGATGTCTCTCAGCAAGACGGCCCTGGGTTCAATTCCCAGTACAAAAAAGGCAAAGCAAGAAAAGAAAAATCAGTAAGGATAAATAAACTAATAAAAGCAGGCAAAGACTCGAGTAGGCATCTCAGAAAGGAAGAGACATAAAGAGCGATAAGTAGATAAAAAAGTTCGCAACACCATTAGTCATCAGGGTGTAGCAAATTAAAACCACAATGAGGTATCAGCTCGCATCCAGGACGGTGGCTAAACTTTTAAAACCAAATGTGATGAGGATGTGGAGCAACCAAAACTCTCGAACCTGGCTGGCGAGGGTGTAAAACCGTCCAACCACTCTGCAAACTGGCCTAGCAAATGCAATCTGCTGATGCCCATGACTCAGCAAATACCTAGGGTTCTGGGATCTGGAACCCTACAGATTTACTCAAGGAAAATGAAAACATGCCCACGCAAAGATGTGTGCAGGAATGCGTAGAACAGCTTCATTCGTAATACCCACCTGTAGGAGGAATCTATAGACAGACAATAGTAGTAAAAAAGAAATGAACTTCCTAGAGCTACTGATAGATACCACAGCCTGGGGAATCTCGGACACATGCTGAGCACAGGAATCTAGACAGGAGTGTCCACACTGCATGGCTTCTGGTGTGCAACTCTGTCAAACAGCCCTCGCTGTGTGATAGGAAAGATATCATGACCATGGTTGTCCTGGGCAAGCAGGATGGGACAGACTGGGATGGGCAGGTGGGAACTTTCTAGGGCACTGAAAAGATTCTGTATCTTGATGGGCTATGGGGTTATGTTTGTCAAAGGAGAATTCAACTATGCGCTAAAGATCTGTGCATTTCAGTGTTCAAACTATACCTCAGTATAGAAGAGACAGCAGAGTGGGTTTGGGTTGATTTCTCTAATGCAGCACTGTGTTCCCACACACTTGAAATTGGAATGATTTCTCCGAGGAGTGGGTTGAATTCCAGCTGATGCTCTGGGAATGAACTCAACCCCACCTCTGCTCTTGGCATTGCTTACACCTGAGAATCCCACCCACCAACAAAAAAGGACTATGCTCTGCTAAAATATCAACATCTGTGTTCATTTCCTAGCACTGCCAGTAACAAGTTAGCATAGACTGGGGGCTTAAAACAACAGAGATTTATTCTGTAATAGTTCAGGAGACCAGACATCCAAAGTGAAGGCATCATTCAGCTTCTAGTGGTTTTTGGCAATCCTTAGCATTTCTTGGAGTATTAGTCACATCTGTGTTACTATAACGAAATTCCTGAGGCAGGCATCCTTATAATGAAAAGGTATTTATTTAGTTTACGACTTTAGAGGCCAAAAGTCCAAGACTGGGTAGTCTCACTGGTTTGGCCTCTGAGGAGGGCCTCATGGTGGAAGTGAATGCAGGAGCATAAGAACACATCTCCAAACAGGTACTAGAGAGTGATACAGGGGTCAGACTGGCTCTTAACACCATGTGTTCTCTCTAGAGCTCAGGGGACCTATGAGGGTCCCTTAGTCCCTTGCAAGGGCAGCGACCCCATGACTAAAGGCCCACATACTAGGTAAATTCTCTTCAAAGTTCCACATCATTTCCCAAGCCACACCCTGGAGACCAAAATTCCAACATGTGAACCTGTGGGGGACACACTACATCCAAACCATGAGTCTATAGATGTGTCTCTGAGTGTACCCCATGTTGTCACATGGCCTTCTTCCCTGTGTTCTCTGTACATCCTTTCTTCTCTTTTATAAAGAGACCAGTGGCTAGAATTTGGCCTGCCCTTATCCAAGATGCCTTGACTTTGACTTAACTAATTACCACTGTAAAGATTCTATTTCCAAATAAGGTCACATTCCTAGGTTCTAGTAGACACAAAATCTAGGTGACATTATCTAACCTACTAGAGTACCTTCTGGCCCCTCAGACTCCAGTGGAGATGAAAATAGGAAGAACATCTTCAGGAGCATCCTGGGGTTTTCAGGGGCACCCTGAACAGCTTGTGGGTGGCTTTGGGACATGCAGGCCCAGGCAAAGGAAGTACAGGTAGTTAAGGAAAATATCCAACAGCAAAAGCCACAATTGTGGGCTATGCCTCCAGGGGACATGGGGTTGTAAGAGATATTGCTGATGATTCCAGGGGTGCTCTCATCCTGGACTGGTGTCTGATCACCCAGAGGTGTCACTACAACATGAAGGCCTGAGAGCACATGGTAATGCTTGATAAATTGTGTCTTAGTCACGTCTCTCATCATGGGACAAAATACACGACTTCCACAATATAAAGGAGGAAGGTTTCTTTTGGTTCACAGTTTGAGGAAGTTTCAGTCCATAGTTGACTGGCTCCAAGGCAGGGTGACATGGCAGAGGGGCACAGAGGAAAGGAGATATAACCTTCTGAGCCATGGCCACTGTGCCCACCTCTTCCAGCCAGGTTCCACCACCTAACCGCAATTGGCTATCAGACCCTATAATCCAGTCAATTTCCAAAGGGCCTGCCTGTCATCACATGAGGCATTGGGGGAACATCTAGGCATAAACCATAATGAGTCCCCAGGAAAGAGGGCATGGAGACATTCAGGGGACAAGCTCATGTCCATGGCAGAAGCAAAGGGTTACATCCTTGCTCTGGTTCAGAGTTGCTTTTAATTACCTTTGACCTTTTAACCAGAAAGGAGTTTTGGCCATTTCCTTTTCTCCAGAGGAAATAAACCCTTAGTGGGTGATGAATCAATCCCCAGTCTGCAGACCTCCTGCAGGTTTAAATGACGAGCTGGCTCTTTATAAACAAGTCCCTGTCCCACCCAAACAAACTCCCTCCCATCTCAAGACCCCCCCCCCCCATATGACCCCAATGAATATGCAGAGCCTTCACTGTTTTCAGTTTAGTCTTATCAAGGCCTGCTCCCGGGAAAGGCACACAGAGCAGCACACGGAGGGGTCAGCTGCCTTGTTCAGGAAGAGCATTCCCAGCTTTGGGATGCTGATCCTTCTGATCACAGGGAGGCTCAGAGGCCCGAGGTCCCCACAGGGATGGCCCAGCCCCAGCTACACGCAGGCGTGTCTCCCCCTTGCAGGCTGGTGGCCTCCTGTCCTCCTCACTAAGATTTCAGCACGTGGTCATACTTACTGGGTCCTTGTCCTCTGAGCGCTTGTTTGAAACAGGGAGAATAACTGCTCCTAACTGAGGAAAGCCAGGCACCAGAGCGGGCTTCAAAATCAACACTGCTGGGCTGGGGTGCAGCTCAGGGCTAAGCAGTTGCCTAGCACCACATTTCCAGCATCAGAAAAAAAGAAAATCTGCAACAAAACAGCGAAAATCAGGAAGAAAAACACTGCTACTTACAGATGAGAGATTCGTGTGGAGGGTCGAGCTGGCCTGGTGGCTTCTACATGTCAGATCTCGTCAGATCAGTGCTGAAGCCCTGCAGAAATGATTAGAGACAACCTGTTACAAACGTTGTTATCTTTTGGTGTCTACCAGTCTGCTCGGGCTGTCACCATGGGTGTCTCAGACAAGACAAACTTCTGGTCTCACAATGCCGGAGACCAAAGCTCAGGACCAAGGCACTGTAGCTCGTTTCCTAGTGGGGCCGGTCCACTTGCCACCTCTGGTTTACACCTGGGATGGCCACTCAGAAGCTCATGCACTCAGAGGAGGGGCTAGTGGAGGATGCGGGATTACAGGGATGCTACAGCTGATTTGCTGTTAGGAGGGGGGCCTGGTGAGTCATTGGGGTTGTGACCTGGAAGAGTAGAGATCCATCCCCAGCTCCTTCCTTCTCTCTCTGCTTCCTGGCTGTTATGGCATGAGCAGCTTTAGCTCTACCATGCCTCTCTGCCAGGCCATTTTCTGCCTTGGGGCCAGCCAACCACTGACTGAAAAAGTGAGCCAAATTAAACCCTTCCTCCTTTAAGTTATAGGTGTCAGGTGCTGTGTCTTAGTTATGGGAAGGTGACTAAGACACAGCTCTTACTTCATGTGGCCTTTTCTCTGTGTATATGAACTCCAGTGTCTCTTCCTTTTTAATAAGGACACAAGTCACTGAACTTGGTGGGGCAGGTTTGTAATCCCAGCATTCTGGGAGGCTGAGGCAGTAGTATCTCCAGTTTGAGCCCAGCCTGGGCAATTTAGCAAGACCTTATCTTTAAAAATAAAAAAAGGGGCTGGGGATGTAGCTCAGTGAAAATGCCCTGGATTCAACTCCCAGTACTAAAAAAACAAACAATCCAACCAGTCCTAGTGCTTGCTTTGGCAGCAAATACACTAAAATTGGAACAATACAGAGGAGATTAATATGGTCCCCACACAAAGATGACGTGCAAATTCCTGAAGCATTCCGTATTAAAACAAAACAAAACAAAACAAAACAAAACAAAAAAAACCAAAACCAGTCCTGTGGCATTTCACCTTTATGATCTTATTTAACTGAGGCCCTATCTCCAAATATGATCACAATGGGAGGTTGGGGATCCAAAACATGTATTTGGGGCCACAGTTCAGGTCATAATAGCAATTCAGTACCCTGCATCCTCCTCCCCCAGTGGTATGCAGGAATCTAAACTGGCTCTTTAAGAAGTAGACTGCATCCCACAGAACCCCAAGAATATAAGAATCTTCTCAGGCAGTCTTTCCAGCCATGCTGTGATTACCCAGTGTTTTATGGAGCCTCCTCTCTGAACTACGAGTCCCAAAGCTGGAAAAACAATTGCAGAGGTTGGGACCTCACCCTGTGTGGCAGGGGCAGAGTTGCTGTGGTAGGGGTTGCACCTATACTGTAGCCACAAGGACTGACTACATTTCCTACACCACTGTGCACTGCCCGTGCTGGTCCCGTGTCCGGCATGCCCTTCCCCACGGGGGCCACTTGGTAGCTTCCTACATATCCCTGGGGCTCCATGTCACAGCCACCTGTAGCCCTAGAAGCTCCGTGGCTTCTGTTCTGTGCACCCTGAATTTCACAGAAGTGCTTGTCGTGATAGATGGCACTTCTCGGCTCACTCGTGTCTTAGTTACTATCTCGTTGCTGGGACGCAATATCCAACACCCACAATTTAAAGAAGGAAAGGTTTATTTTGGCTTGATCTGTAGATAGTCAGCAGGCTCCTGAGTATCACAACCTCATGACCCAGTCATGACCCAAAAACCCCACCTATGAGCACATCTAGATGTAGACCTTAATAGCCTGTGTGTCTTCACCCAGCAATTTGCCTTTGAGAGCAGGAGCCTCATCTGGGCACCAGCAGAATTGAGCTCCAGGTCACAGGTCACTGAAGGTGCTCTGGCAGATGTGTGTCAAATCTCTTTAAGTGACTTCTAGCTAGTGCCCTGACCCCATCCAAACCCAGAACTGCTCCAGCCTGGCTCTGTGCAAAGGTGGTAGGACTAAAGCCATCGGACGCGCTGCCAATATTCTCCTCAGCACTGAAGCCCTTCCTCCAGGACTCAGTGGGGTCACATGTCCAAAAGTGCCAAGGTCTCCATTAGCACTGTGAGGAGCTAGTGAGGACTTCCCGCCCCATTCTCAGGTGGAGAAGTTCTGCGGTGCATGTTTTGCCCACTAGTGAGCTTCTCCACGGGATGGGCTCCTGTTGCCCATACTGCAATGGGCTCAGTGCCACCCCCTCCTTGTCCAACTTCCCTGCCATGCCATTCTTGTCCCCAAGCACCCCCTGCTGAATGACTTGCATTCAAATCCTTGCCTTGCAAACTGTTTGGGGGGAATCCAGGCTAAGATGCACCATGGAATGGAGATAGAGCCTGGATCAGGGTGCTGAGCATGAATCCCAGCTCTGGAAGAGCTGAGCAGAGCACAGTGAGCTGTTTCCAGATGAGGCATTCTGAGGGACCCAGGGGGAAGGAGACAGAGCTCCCCATTAGCACCCAGAGGCCCAGGGAGACAGACATGTCCCATTTCTCAGGTGGAATAGGGTCAGGGCCTGACCATAGGGAAGGAGGGACAAAGACCTAGATGGTACAGGAGTTGATTCTGAGCAGTCCTGGGGTGCTCAGGTTTGGGCAGGGACAGCAGTGATGTCATAGCCCCTTTGCTCTGAAAACCAAGCCTCAGCACTGAGACATCCTGCCCTGCAGCTCCTGGGGCTCTACGAACAGTGTGATGGGCTGGCCCTGGGCTTTCAGTTTGCACTGCAAAGAGATGAGGTTATTTTTATTTCTGCAGAGAGTGCAGCAGAGGGTCTAATTTTCTACAAGCAATCAAGAGGGAAGGCCAACCTTGGAATGGCAGGTAGAGCTCTGTACTGGAGAATCTTAGCTGAAATCACAATTTTCTCTGCAAGACTACCTCTCGGCAATTTTAGAATAGACCCTCACACTGTCTGCCACTCTTCCTCCCTTCCCCTGGGCCTGGTTCTGTGATGCTCTGCTTGCAGAAAAAAGATTTGGTGCTCATGTCGGGCCTGGGCCTGCCTCTCAGGATGCTCATTCTTCAACCCAGACATCATGCTGGGAGGAAGCTCCAGAAGCCCAGAGATGCTTACTGGGCCTAACCAAGAACTCTAGCCCTAGACCTGGCTTAGCACCCAGCCAGCAGCTGGTAGCAATCTGCTGGCTTGTGTGTGCACCATCTTAAAAATAGGGGTCCCTCAGTCTCCAGTCGAGCCACACTGCTGATGCCACATGGAACAGACAGCTGTCCTGCCAGGTGCAGCCCACATGGGCTGAGTAAGGGCCATAGCAGTTTGAAGCTACCAAATATTAGGTGCTTCTTCTATAACAAGACACAACTACAATTCCACCTCTATGCTTATGACAACTGCTTGCTCTGTCTGGGCCTCCATTTCCTCACCTGTGAGAAAAGAAGGAGTCAAAGGCTCTGGAGTGCATCTCAATTCACGTAAGAGTGAATCCCTTCAATATGTACCATCTTTCCTGGTTCTCTCATAATGCATAACACCCTTTCTTCAGTTCACTAAAAATTGCCCCAAAGTACAAGGACACTTTAATACCAGTGCTTACTAAAGGAAAGGGAGGCTTCTGACCCCCCGAGAGGTCTTGTGGAACGCAGAGTCCAGCACGAAGGTCAGAAGGAGATGGGGAATCTGCATTGTTAATGTGATCATGGCGCACTGATGGCTCTTTGAGTAACAAGGCCTCTCTGTGTGTCATGGACAGCTGCCATTGCCCATGGCACTAATGGCGTGAGGGCAGCATCTCATTTTGTCCTTATGATAGCTCTCTGGGGAAGGCTCTGTAATCCTTTTCACTTTACAGATTAGAGACCCAACATCTGGAGAGATCAGGTGACTTGTCCCAGGTCACATGAGTGGCTGCAAGACCGGGATTTGCATGAAAGCCAGTTAATAGATGTTCACTTTCCTCTACCCCTTCTGAGCACCAGGTAATGTGAGATTAACCCTTTTTTTTTAAATCTCACCTTTTCAGGCATGCAGCTAGGCAGTTGGGGATGAAAATCTATCATAGAAGAACAGAAGTGGGGATTTGGTTACACACCAAGAATAACAAAGCAGAGTTAACAAAGACAGAGGTGACTTTTTCAGGCTCCCTATCATCAGCCATGATTAATTTACAGCTTTTTGCATGCTAATGTTTCCCTGCCTTCTGCCAGTAATAAATAACCAATAAACTCTAATACCTAGTTATTATTCATCCGTTTCAGATATTTGGATTTTGATTCTTCACTACAGTTCAATCACATTGAATTTCTCTAACCAGGACAGCTCCATTAAGAGTCCCCTGCAAGGACATCCTGCCAGGACGGTGACAGTAATGGATAACGGGTGACGAGAGAGTGGGGAGTTGTGACACGAAATATTGGCAGCCATGGGGAAAAAAAGGAGAAGCTGCAATAAAAAACACCACCAAAGTCTACTTAAGTAACGTCGGGGTTGTGACACAGACCAATAAAACCAGGGAACTCACAGTTGAGGCCAACACGCCATCCTTAACAGGCCTGTTTCTGCAGCAGAAACACAGGTCTATTTAATCACAGCCCGGCACTGAGTGTGCCCCAAGTCCACTGGGATGAGTTAGAATAGCTTGCAAGCCCTCAACTATGTATTTCAGAAAGTTACTTGGAACTTTCTCCATTTCATTTCCTCAGTGTGTTTTCAAAGCCAAGAAGGCCAATCCTACAAGCAAAGCTGGTTTGCTTCTAGAGTTCATTCTTCCTCCTCTGATCCAAGACCTTTCTGTCCATCCTGCATTCACTCAACACATGGCAACTCGTGTTCCTCTGGGTCTGCTGAGGACTGACTGTGACAGTCCCCATTTTGCCCTCTGCCTGCTCAGGAACAGGTGCATCACTCCTGTGGCCTCTGTAAGGCCATATCCTTTGGTCACTTCTCAGTTCCTGTTATGGTTTGTGTCTAGATGTCCCCCCAAAACCTCATGCACTTTTAGATGGGGCTTTTTTGTAGGTAGCTCAATCTAGAGTGTGTGATTGATTTGTAGTGCAATGCTGGGATTAAGGGTGAGTGATTGCTGGGTCAGTTCACTGATCAGATTGGCACCATCCTAATCCCAGCAGTCTGGATAAAAAAAGGAGCAGAAAGAGGCTTGTTTCCTCCTTTTGCTCTTGCTGCTTTTGGTGTCTTCTGCTGCCCCAGCTGCCATGCACTGTTACCCCTCTGCCATGTGCCACCCTGCCTCAGACCCAGCTATGTGGAACAAAGCCTCTACAAACTGTGACCTAAATAAACCTTTTCCCCTTTAACTTTGGGATTGGGTATTTTGTCTCAGAAACTAGGGAAAATAACTAAGATTTGTGGATCTGGCTACTCCTTCCCGACAGAAGCTCCCAGGATGCTTCCAATCCAAGAGGTGCTTCCTAGAAAGCAGCAGTTTTCAAATACATTTATGATCTATTTACTATTTACCCTTCCAGGACAATGTTTTTAAATGCATAACACCACACAAGAGGATTACAAAAGAAAACTGTCACCCTGAAATATAATTATCATATATTTAAAAATTGCAGCATTCTAATACACATGGTTCTTTATTAATGCTTCAAGTAATACCTGGCCTGAGGGTCATAACTACTTTACTTTTGAAATAGAGCTCTCTAAACAATGTTTTGAGGTATCTGCAAAAACCATAATGAGATATGAAAATACACGATTTCAAATTACGGTGACAAAGTTACAGATCCTACTAATACCACTGTGGTCTGTCACCACATTCATAATTGAGGGACATGTTAAATTCCAGTTAGTCTTAGCAAAAGAAAACAAAAAGGTATCATTTATCCCACCCAAATTCATGGAGTTTCTGACTTCTATCCACAGTCCTCTGGGTGGACCTCAGGGGTCCAGGTAAGGAGCTGTGTTCTGGGGTGGCCTATCCCATAAGTACTTGCAGATACCTGTCCTGGACTTCAGCGGACAGGGCTTATCTATCTTTTATATTAATAAAATACCTGATGTACACAATTTAAAGGAGGGAAGGTTTATTTTGGATCATGGTTTCTGAGGGTTTAGTCCTTGGCCTGCAGGCTCCAAGACAGGAACATCACAGTGGGAAGGTGTGGTGGAGGAAAACTGCTCACCACCTAGCAACCAGGAAGCAGACAGAGTAAGAGGACTGGAAAGAGAGAGAGAGAGAGAGAGAGAGAAAGGGGAGAGGGATGGGACAAGAATACATATTTCTAGGTCACACTCTTAGTGACCCACTTGCTCGATTCGGGCCCCATCTTCTAACAGCACATTTGATTCAGCTATGAACACATCAGTGGATTAATCTATGATCCAACCCATGGTCCGACCACCTTCCAAAAGCCCCACCTTTGAATACATGAGCCTTTTGGGGGACATTATTGATCCAGATCATAAAAGTTTTGTCCATCGTTACCTGCAGCTCAGAGCTGGGCATATCTGCAGGTGAGTAAGAAGTACTGATGAGGGAATAGTTGGGCAATGTTACTTCATTCTGCCCAAGGCATTTATAGAAGGCTCTTTGAGAAACTGGCTGACTCCGGGTTTTCACATCTGCTCTGTGCTACTTTATTGAATCAATGTGGTGTCTTTGTGCTTGTTTTAATTGAGATGTAATTCACATACTATAAAATTCACCACTGCAAAGTGTACACATTAGTGGTCTATAGCATATTCAAATAACTGTGCCACCATCACCATTATCTAATTCCAGGACATTTCTGTCACCCAGAGAAAAACACTGTGTTCATCATTAGTCACTGCCCTTTGACTTCCATTGGCCCAGTAACCATAAATCTACCTTTTGTCTCTATGAATTTCCCTTTTTGAATATTGCATAGAAATAGAATCACACAGTGTGTGGCCATTTGGGTCTGGTTTCTTTTGTCCATCACAAAGTTTTCACGGTGCATCTCTATGGTAGCACATATCAATACTTTACCACTCCTTATGGCAGAATGTTATTTTATGGGTGGGCAAATCACATTTTTATCTGTTCATCAGTTCATGGACATTTGTGTGTTCATAAATATTTAGCTGACACAAACGTCTGCCAAATGCGACCATAAGGCAAGCAGGGTCCCTGCCCTCATGAAGCTTATCTGGGGATTTGACCAGCAGCTCTGGAGGCTGACTGCTGGGCTGGGAATCCCTCAGGTTTTCACCTGCGAAATGAAGAAATGTTTACCTCTTTAGGCTGTGATGGGGCTACAAAAAATTAGAACATCCCAGCACTCTGCAAGACTGAGGCAGGAGGATTGCAAATTGAAGCCCACCCTGGGCAATTTAGCAACTTAGTGAGAGCCTGTGGGGGGTAGGGGGAAGAAAGAAAAAAAAAGAAAGAAGGAAAGAAAAATTGCTCCGGATGTAGCTCACGCCTAAGGCCTTGAGCTCAATTCCCAGTACTGAAAAACAAGTTGGACTGGCACTCAACACTTGGTTAGAGTGGTTGGAGAAGAGTAAACAAGTAAAGAACTTGACACAGTGGGGTTGATGCTAGGAATGTGAACAGTGGTTGCATTGTAAAGTGGGCCCCGTGGAAAGGCAGTTGGGAGGCTCCACCTGGCCTTAGTCAAGGCTCAAATAATGGGAAGGAGCCAAAGGTGTCAGGGCCCAGGGGTCCCAAGGAGATAGCAGCTGACAAAGCTTTGAGGGGGCTACAGAGGGAGGCGGGGCTGGGGTCTTCCGCACAGCAGTCTCCTGTGGAAAGCTTACGAGACACGCGAGCAAGTCTTAGAGGAGATCTGAAAAATTTTGTGGTAGCTACATGAGAGAAATTCAAAAGAAATGGGTGAAATTAATGTTACTTATATGTTGTATTTCACCTCACAGGCCTGTAAAATGACCGCTTTGATATAAACATAAAAATTGTCGGTGGGGTGCTCTTGATTCTTTTTTCCCCCCATCCTAAGACTTTGAAACCTCAGGTGTATTTTGCAGGTATCTGATTTTAGCTTCTGGCCCATTTTCTATGCTATCTGAGAATAAAGCCATAGCATCTAGCTGGCTTTTTAAGTAGAGGAACTCAGGGGTTGTTGAAATAGTGTTACCTACATTTATTGGTTAACTGGGGAGAGGAGTGGCACACACCTGTAATCTCAGCACTCTGGGAGGCAGAGGTAAGAGGACCAAAAGTTAGAGCCCCAGCCTGAGCAACTTAGTAAATTAAAGATACCTTGTCTCAAAATTTAAAAACAATTTTTTTAAGGGCTGAGGGCTGAGGAAGTAGGTCAGTGCAAAGGCTCTGGATTCAATCCTTAGTATCCCCCCAACAAAGAGTACTGGTAATAACACTATCTTTATGTTTGTTGAGTAAATTTTAAAACCATGAAGATCTCAAATGATGGACTGAAGAACTCATTTCTGGGTCCTGTTTTTTTTTTTTTTTTTTCAACATTTTTGATCAGCGTGTCAGCGAAGAGACAGAGGAGAATCTCATCATCAGATCTGCAGGTCACATGAAGTTGGGGAAGATAGTTAATATGATAAATGGATTCATCAATATGCAAAAAGGCTTGACAGGAAGGAGCAC
The DNA here is from genome assembly GCA_004027295.1 of Dolichotis patagonum. Taxonomy (NCBI): domain Eukaryota; kingdom Metazoa; phylum Chordata; class Mammalia; order Rodentia; family Caviidae; genus Dolichotis; species Dolichotis patagonum. The sequence continues at coordinate 5,843 of PVJX010000398.1, read as the reverse complement.
GGGACCCAGATCACAAGAGGGAATTCAGCAGAAATAAATGCAAAGTGCTGGACTTTGCCTTTAAAATGTGCACAAGGAGAGGATAGGGGGAGATTTGACATGGCAGAGGCTTGTGCAAAAATAAATTAAAAACAAAAGGAAGGCAAAAAAGAGAAGAAAACAGCACAGGCTTCGATTCACTTGAATGTTCAATGTGAGCAAATGCTTCTCACCTTCTTTCTACTCTTAGCCCAAGGACACAAGAAATCGCTGAGCATCTGGTAGTGAACCTGATAGACAAAGCCCAACTCCAAGTGGATGCAGGCAGGGTCAACTCCAAGACTGGAGTGGCTGTGAGGTGACAGCTGGTTCAAAGGCAACAGCCAGGGCACATGGGCACTATGTCAAGGACAGTGCCCATGGCCAGCAGATCAAGTCACCAGAGAATGTGCACTTACCACCCTCAGAGAGTTGTGTGACACATTGGCTCAACTAATGGCAGCATACAATGTCACTTGTGCCAACAAACAGAAACAGTCTGTGGATGGGAGGTGAGAAGTGAATGTAGCCCAAGACTGAATCACTGAGCTGGAAGACTGAACTCAGGAATTCTCCCAGAATCCAGAAACAAAGAGGAGGAACAGAGATGGACACAATAACAGAAAAGTGAGAATGAAAATCGGATCTGGACGTTCTGACATTTGACCTGGAAGTGACCTGGGAGGAGAAAAATAAAACAAGAGAGGAAAGCAGGCTCAAATTCTAGGAAAAATATTCTCAGAATCGAAAAAAAGAAAAGAAAAGATACGATTTGTATGCTTGAAAAGACACACAATGTGCCGGGAGGATGACAGAGGAAAGGACACATACATCCGGTTCATGCTGTGATGAAGTCTCGGGGTACCAGACTCACATGGAAAGTCCCCAAAACAGAATAAGATCCACCCATTGCCTTCACTTGGTCCAAGAAGACAATAGGGCCGTATCTTTAAAGTTCTAAGGACAAATATTTTGAAATTAGAATTCAGTGTTAAACTAGACAATGACTCACATGTTTAAAGAAAAGGAAAGATACACTTTTCAAGCAGCTAAGTATGCAAAAATTTCTCATCCACAGATCTTCAATGAAAATTCACCGAACAAGGTCCACCAGCAAGAAGAGACTCAAAGGGGAAGAAATGGGCTGTAAATACCCATGGAGCTGCTTTATGGGCTGAAATCTGTCCCCCCAATTTGTGGGCTAAAATTCTAGCCCCAAGACCTCAGAGTGTCAGTATGTCTGGAGACAGGGTCATTAGAGAAATGATTACTAGAAAACAAGGGTTTGGGGGGAGGTCAGAATCCATTAGGATGGCTGCCCTTATAGGAGAGAACAGAATTTAAGAGAATTTCTGTGATGCTAAGAAGAACCATGAATGTTCACGGGCCTTGGAACACAGCTTTCAAGCACATTTATGTTTTAGCAAAACTGATCAAAATAGAAAAAAGAATTGGCAAAGACACTGTCACAGTGAGCAACCCCAGAGAGCCACTGAGAGGGGAACCATGAACTAGTTAGATGATTAAAGATAATTGATATGTTTGCTCTAATAAAACCACAGAACCATGCAGTCAGCAAAGAAGCAATTCAAATTCTTTCCTAATACATGTGGAAATTTTACAAATATGTCACCATGGATTAGCTACAAAAGAAATTTCAAGTAATAATGAAAAGCAGAGATAGCATACAGTATCTTTGCTGGCAAAAATATAATAAAAATTTTTAAAATGCAAAAAAGTATGTCCTCTAATACATACAGCAGAAAATTTAAAAACACAAATTAAAAATTATTTCCACATCAAAGGTAGTGAGAGTATAAAATATGAGAATTCATTCTAAAGTTCAGGAAGGTGGCAAAATACCAGGTCAGCTTATGTCTCTCCTGATATTAAAACATACTGTACAGTAGGCCACAGTAGTGCTGAGAGAGATAATCAGATCAAAGAACACAAGTTTAGTCAAACGACCCACATATGGGTAAAAGTTTAGTGTATAATTACGAGACCATTTCAAACCAATGTAGATAATAAAGAAGTATTCAGTAGTTATTGGATTATTTGCTCACAAGGTTAGAAACAATTACATCCCTACCCGTCCCATTGCCCAAATAATTTGGAGAGAGATGAATGACTTTGAAATTATTTAATAAATCCCAAAAGTATTAGAAGAAAAAAATTTAAATATGCTTATAACCTTGGGATAGGAAAGGCCTTTTTAAACAAGGCATAATATGCTAATGTCGCTGGAGAGATTGATGCCGCTGAGTCCATCATAATTTAAAACTCCTGTGTGGTGAAAAATAGCACAACAAAGTTAAAATGTAAGTTATGGTCCAGGGAAACATCTGTAATATATGAAATAGAGATTAACATGCAGACCATCCATAAAAAAAAGACAAGGCACTGGTAAAAAAGGAAAGGAGGGGGACGAGGTACCAAAGTCACAGAAGTCTCTGTGACCAGGAGATGCCGTAGAGTAATTCAGCTCACAGGTACCTGAGGAGATGAACAGGAAGAACAATTCGATTGCACTATGCACTTGAGTTTCTGCAGCTGTAAAACAGGGACAATAGAAGGACCCAGTTCAAGACATTGTTGTGGGAGTCAATGTATCAATAAAGGGAGGCTCCTGGAACAGGGCCTGAACAATAAGCATAAGCAACTGTGGTTACTATCAGTGTGCTGTGGCCATGTGAGTGGCAAAGACTTTCCAGCTCAGTGATGCAAAGGTACAGGGAAGACAGTACAGTTACAGCTGGGTGTAGTGGTTCAGGCCTGTAATCCTAGCACTCTGGGAGGCAGAAGCAGGAGGATCACAACTTAGTCACTCAGTGAGGTCTTATTTTAAAACACAAACTTGTAAAAAGGAGCTGGATGTGGTAGTGCACACCTGTAATCCCAGCACTCTGGGAGGCTGAGGCAAGAGGACTGTAAACTCTACTGCCTGGGCAATGTAGTGATTTAATAAGAAAGTGATGAGAGTGGGAAGTAGAGAGAGAGAGAAGAGAGAAGGAGAAAGAGAGAGTTGGGGATGTAGTTTAGTGTGACTGCCCTGGGTTCAGTCTCCAGTACTGAGAAAAAAAAATGTACACTCACAGTGCTTGATGGGAATATAAATTGGGGCAGCCAGTTTTTGTGGGAAATCTACCGATCTTCACTCACAAATAATCTACACTTAGGGCTATCGTCTGCTTGCATCTCCCCACCCCAGTCCATATGTTGACTCTAACCCTAAGGTGATGGGGTTGGGAAGTGAGATACAGTACCTGAACGCTGGGGGGTGGTTAGGCCGTGGGGGTGGAGTCTCAGGAGAGTGAGATGGGCATCTTTACAGAGGAGGATCTGAGAGACCCCTCTTCCCTTCCACCATGTGACACTCTGGAAAGAAGGCAGCATCTGCGACAGAACTGGGCCCTCACAAGATACTGAATCAGCTGGCACTTTGATCTGGGACTTCTTGGACTCCAGAACTGTGAGAAATACTTTTGTTTGTTGCTCATAGATTCACAGTTCATGGTGTTTTAGAGAGACTGTGATTCCACGTTGACCACTAGACAGTCACCCTTCTATGGTAGGCAGCGGAACAAAGAACCGGGCATCTGGACCTTCACCCAGAGGGGACACCACACTTCTGTGTCGTAGACTGTCATTTAAGGGGACGTGGCCCTTCTCTCCCATGGGCTATGTTTAGTCACATTGAAGGGACTGAGCCGAGCTTATCTTAAAATGGGATGACCCTAGGGACACACCCTGGAGCCAGAAAGCACAGGGAGTACCGGGTGATGTGAATCAGGAGAATGACAGCTCAGCAGTGGAAACGCCAGTCTCCCTAGCTACACATCCATGCCTGGGAAGAGGTCTGGCAGGTGCTGTGCTCAGTGACAGTGCTGGTGACCTCAGTGAGCCTGCCGGGGTTGACCCTATGTTTGTGATAACTTGGTCTACATGATCTGAAAATTTTAAAAGAATATTTTTACTCTAAAACTAGACCCATGCCTATCACCATCTACTAAACTAAAGTCTAAATGGATCAAAGATCTAAATATTAAAACAGGAACACTAAATCTGTTGGACGACAAAGTAGGTAAAAATCTCGAAGATATAGAGGTAGGTAGAGAACTCATGAACAAGAATCAAACTGCATGGGAAATACTTCCCACAATCAATAACTGGGACCACATCTTATTAAAGAGTTTCTGCATGTCAAAAGAGATTTCCAGCAGAGTGAAAAGAAAACCCACAAATTGGGAAAAAGTCTTAATGGACTGTCCCTCAGACAAAGGACTTCTGTCTAGAATTTATAAAGAATTAAAAAAAAATCAGACCCTCGAAATTCAAAGACCCAATCCAAAAATCGACATCTGAAATGAACTGTTCTCAGATGAAGAAATACGAATGACAAATAAATACATGAAAAAATGTTCATCATCATTAGTCATTAGAGAAATGCAAATTAAAACCACACTGAGATTCCATCTCACTCCAGAAAGAATGGCCAGGATAAAAAACAAACAAACAAACAAAAAAAAACCAAAAAACTACCAACAACAAATGCTGGAGAGGCTGTGGGGAAAAAGGAACTCTTCTGCATTATTGGTGGGAGTGTAGACTGGTGCAACCACTGTGGAGGTCAGTCTGGAGATTCCTCAAAAATCTGGGTTTGGAAGTCCCATTTGACCCAGCTATTCCACTTTTAGGCATATTCCCAGAAGAACTGAAAACATCATACCACAGTGATATATGTGCACCCATGTTTATAGCAGCACAATTTGTAATAGCCAGATCTTGTAAACAACCTAAATGCCCATCAACTGAGGAATGGTTAAAAAAGTTGTGGTATTTTTATACAATGGAGTACTACTCAGCTATAAAGAATGATCACATTGAGATACTTATAAATAAATGGACACAACTTGAGACCATACTTATAAGCGAAATAAACCAAACTCACAGGTGTAAATACTGTATAGTCTCCCTAGATGAGAGTTGGTAAGAGTATATAAGATTGTATGGTAATCATGATTCCCCATCTCATTGCTTTGAAGCCTTTCAATGTTTTCATTCATCAGTTGGAATGGTTTTATTCTGTTCTGTTTGACTTTATTATGTGTGATTGTAGGAACAGCTGTTTTGAAGAAAAGAAAACATTATGGCAGCCATTGCTGATTTAACATCATCTTGCTTTGAAATCCTACCATGTAGCCGCGGCCACCCCAGGGTGGGGAAACCAGAAGCAAGAGCGTCTCCTGAGATCCGCGCCATGCTGGAATTTTGGGCGCCGAGCCAACCAGTAAGCAGCCTGCCGCCCTGGAAAGTGACTGTGGTGTGGGGAGCCACGGCCAACACAGGGCGGGGAAACCAGAAGCAAGAGTGTTTCCTGAGATCCGCACCATGTTGGAACTTAGGGCGCCGAGCCAACCAGTAACCAGCCTGCTGCCTACCGGGTCACGGGCTTAGAATCAAACATACCACCCCCCCCCTCCGGTAACAATTGGGGTCCAGGGATCTGGGTATCTCTTAGGAGGTGACCATATTTGGTATACAGCAAGTCGGGGAGTTTCCTTCTACTATCTCTGAAGGCAGATATTTTTATCGCCGTTTTGCTTTGTCCTGATTAATGGTGTTGCTCTATTCAATACTGTGTTGATGTGTTCTATAATGTTGTATATTTCTTTGATTTTGCTCTACCTAGTAGAAGAACAACTATTGTGAAGACAACGAGATATACAATGTTGCCTGTTAACTGTTGTCCTGGTGACCTGCTGTGATGTTCTGTGCCAATTTCACTATACTGTCTCAATTGGTTTTATTCCATCCTTTTTTTT